>JASVEL010011680.1:0-600000 GCA_032618575.1 Nicotiana noctiflora
TTGGGGACTCGAGCTACTTCTCAGCTGAAGATGTGATACGTGTTCTCGCTATCTATAAGATATTAGGAGTAGAAAAGTTCAATTAGCAATGAGAGAACAACATTCCACGACATAGAAAAATAGAACTGAAATTGTTCCTAAACTTTGCAATCTCGGAAAGATAAGTACAGACGTCTCTGTACTGATCACTCAGACTCTACTAAGCATGTTCGTGAATCGTGAGACCTAGGTAACATAGTGCTAGGATACTAATTTGTGATGACCAAGATTTCCCACCATCGGGATTGGGATGGCGCCAAAACTTACAATTGCTAGGCAAGCCAACATATTGACTCTTTAATCAATTTGCTAAATGACAATAATTTAAAATATAATAATCTAATGAAATGCAAAAGTTTAAAATATCCCAAATACCTTAACACAACTACCTAAAATATGGTGTCATAATTAACGAACTTCTAAGAATCACTACAAACACTGACTGAAAAAAAATACAACTGTCTTTGAATTAAAGTAAAAATAGTGAACTGGAATAACTAGAAAGGGACTACAAGTTCTTCGAACGCCAGCAGATCTACCTTTGATCTCCTATAGGATTGAATGCAGCACCTCAACTTGGGTCAACACGGTCCAGTGCCTAAATCTGCACAGAAAGTGCAAAGTGCAGTATTAGTAAAAGCAACCCTATGTACTGGTAAGTGCCGAGCCTAATCTCGACAAAGTAGTGACGAGGCTAGGACACGACAAGAACATGAACCTATGCAATTAAATCATATACGAGAAAATAAAAACAAATGAAAATTAAGCATATAATAAAGGGATGGGGGATGCTGAGGTGAATATCAAATCCTAAAAACATTACAAAAAGAAATGCATTAAACAACTTGTTATTCACTGAAAGCAATAAATATAGCAAACAACTGCACGACATCATCCTTCGTGCTTTTACTCTCATCCGCACCATAAGAAATAATAGAAACGGCATGACATCACCGTTCGTCCATTAACTCTCTCTAACATGGCACAACATCACCCTTCGTACAATACCACTCACAGAATATAGCACGACATCACCCTCCTTGCATTATTACTCACAGAATATGGCAAAGCATCGCCTTTCATGCATTATCACTCACTTATAAAATATTGCACGGTATCACTCTTCATGCTTTAACATTCTCCCTTACCAAAATAATGAACAATAACAACATGGAGATAGAAATATTAAAAACTAGTCTTACTTCAACATTTAATTTCACAATACGAGCCTCAACTCCGATTCAGTAAACAATCAGTACCGAATTCTGTAAAACATGATAAGAGTTGCTCAACACATGGCATAACATAGCGGCGTAAGGCCTTCGCATTGGCGAGACGCCCATCCTATTCGTGAAGGCATACTCCCCCTAGCCTCCGCATTCACGAGCCTAATATCTCTTTCGCGATGAGAAATTTCCCCCACCCCAGGTCCCAAGCATTGCGTTCGGGATAGCCTGATCGTGTTCGCAAAGGGTAATACCCCAACGCTCCACGTTCCCTACCAGCACTTCGCGTTAGCGTAGAAGGATTTCTCCCGCTGTCAAATTTACTTTTCGCGTTTGTGAGAGTAGCTTTGCGAACTCGAAAAAGAAAAATCAGAAACACTGACTGCAACAAAACACACCAGATTTTTAAGTATAAAAAAATCTAGTAGCCTATCCGAAACTCACCCGAGCCCTCGCAGCTCCAAACAAAACATGCACACAAGTCTTAAAATATCATACGAACTTGTTCGTGCGATTAAATCACCAAAATAATACTTATAACTATGAATTTCGCAGTTTTAAAATATCTAACGTTTTAGCCAAAGGTCCGAATCACGTCAAATCGGTCTTCGTTCTCACAAAATTTTACAGATAAGGTATAAGTATCATAACGGACCTGTACTAGGCTTCGGAACCAAAATACGGTCCAGATACCAACAAAATCAAATTCTTAATATTATTACATTTTCAACCTTTTCAATTTTCTTCAAAAATTTATTTCTCGTGTTAGGAACCTTAGAATTCGATTTCGGGCATATGCCCAGGTTCTATATTTTACAACGGGCCCATCGGGACTGTAAAAATACGAGTCTGGATTTACCCAAAACGTTGACCAAAGTCAACGAAAATTGTTTTTTAAAGCAAAAATTATTATAGTCATCAATTTTCCGTATAAAGGCTTTTTGCTAACACGTCCGTACTGCATACGCAAATCGGGAAAGAATAAAGTGAGGTTTTAAAAGCATCGAGCAAAAATAAATTTTAATTCATAAAATGACCTTTTGGATCATGAATCCTACAAAGTGCATGCCTTTTCAGAACTATGGCTTCTTCAACCACATTATATTAACATTCCCTTACCGACAACATGCAAATTAAGCTAAACACCATATTACTCTAGCACTGAGTAAACAAATGACACATAAACAAGAGAAGTGGGGCATATAAATTCTAGCACATTTCTCAAGATTGAGGACCTGGCCGGTATCATTGCTTAATTTAAATTAGACTACGCACTATATTTAACATATGTTGTATAACAACAACAACAATCCAGTATATTTTCACAAGGTGGGTCTGGAGAGGGTAATATGTAGACAAGCCTTACCTCTACCCCGAGATGACAGAGATGCTGTTTCCAATCGACCCTCCGCGCAGGGAAAAGAAAGGCAAACAAAAATAAAAACCGCATTAGTTACTCCAGCATACATCGAATAAAAGTTATCTAAACATAAGAGACATAAATACAATAAATAAGTAGGCATGCAATGAAATACCGAACTTTTAAAATACCATACCAAATTAAAAATAATGTGACAAAGAACCAAACCCAAAGTACCGAATTAATTCAGTTCTGTTCGATTTTTTGATTTTGTAGGATTTTATGCCCACCTCAAATGAAAGTACTTCGACCGCGTGATTCATTATATATAATTATTAGCAATTATCCATGTCTAGTTGTAAAATTAAGACTGATACTGGAAAATAAATAATTATAACTTAACGCAATACCAATTGCGAAACCCAACAAGGACTGACGTGTCATGTTCTTATATAATGTGATGAAAATATGGCTATCAGAACTAACTTAACAAGTTAAGTTACCAGTGGAAGACGATATTTACTTCAAACAAGAACAAATATGTCATCCGTAAAGTTAAGATGTGTAAATAATTTTTCGAGATAAATTTGATGGGCAACTTATACCGTTAATACCCTCCTGATAACACATAATTAGTCTTGTGATAGGATGTATATTACACGAGCGTCAGATATCAAAAACTGCTTTATTTATTTATTTTCATACTTATTTCGTTACTTTTTCAAAATATTTTTTTAATATCATCTTCAAAACCTACCACCTCCATGGAAGATCCATCATTTTCAACTTTAGAAAGTAGGGAAAAAAACTCATCCGAAAATTGATGCCGGTGAACCCAATTTTTCTACCAGTTAAAAATCCTCAAGCTTCGGTACTATTTATGTCCAAACAGAAAAGCACTTTCAAATTTCAATAAATTGTAGCTATCAATGGCTTCAAATTGATCTATTGATCCTTAAGCCATTCTATGCTTTTCACCCTTTAGTAGAAAATATTTTACAAAAATCTCAAGCTCATAACTTGGAAGTACACTAATATGTATCATCTGGTGTTCAATTTAAATAAAGTGAAATACAAGAATCATGGTGCAAGAAAACATTAAGTTAACTAATGATTTCAACATCTGCACTAGTACTATAAAAAAAATACACAATAATATTTTCAAGAGACCAGATACACCATTTATTTAATTTTGTTCAATGAAGTACTACAATAAATAAATCATAAATAAAGGATTTTTGTAGCAGAAGTTGATGAATGGAATCAATATGGCTATATGTGGGTGTAGGAAGTATGTTTTACTGCTATTGCTGAAAGGTGGTCGAGAATACTTCTACTTGGGTAAAGAAAAAATAGAAGAGAAAAAGAGAAAAGGGAAAAAAAATGAAGAAGGGATGGTGGCAGATATAATGGTGTATGGCGGAGATACGTTGATGTCTTCGGTGGGAAGAGAAATGATAAAAGAGAAAAAAAAAAGAAAAAAATAAGGAATAGAGAGAAAACAAAAAAAGAATAAAATAAGAAAAGAAGTGGTAAAAGAAAAAGGGACGGACCAGTCCCCTCTTACACGCAAGGTTGAGAGAGTAAAATTACTATCTTTGTCACATCATTATTTCGGATGGTATTAAATTTATCTCAAACAAAAATAGGAGCACATAAATCACCAGTAAAATAAATATAAAAATAATTTTTCTTGACAAGTTTGATAGGTAACTTATATATTTTCTCTATTAGGAAATTATAACTCATTTCCTCTACCAATGAGAAATTTGATAGAAAGTAAAGATTGTAACTAGAGGCGGATCCAGGATTTAGGGATTACGGGTGCCGATCTAATCGATTTGATCAATTCGAGCATCGGTTCGGGTTATTCATCATTTTTATTTAGGCAGAATAGTCTGGGAGACACTTGAACTTATTTTTGTTTGTCATCCCGGTCCCTACACTCTATAAAGTTTCACCCAGGCACATCAACTTAATCAAAACAAGATTTTTAAACCCTCCTGGCCGTTGACCGAGCTTATGTGGCATTGATATGGCTAAGGTGGACAAAAGGAGTGATTTACACGCACCTAAGGTGCGTCAGCTTATGATTTTTCTGTATTAAAAAATAAAAATTTATAAATAAATAAATAAAATAGTATCAGCTATTCCCTTTCGTTCTGCCCCACCCGTCCCCCGCCTCTTCTATTTCAACCATTCGATCTCCCTCCCCCTCTTCTTCTTCAGTCTCTGTACTACCCCCCTCCCCAGCCCTCCGTTCTGCCCCGCCCCTCTGTTTTCAGCCCTTCATCCCCCCTCCCCCTCTCCTCGTCTTCGTCTTTAGATCCTTCCCATTTTTATTCATTCCTTCTTTCATTAGATTTTCTTGAGGAGGTAAGAAAACTATACAATGGTGGGTGTAGAGCAATGAAGGTGTGAAGCATCTGCAAACATAAAGCAGTAGCGTGAATGAAGCGAGAAGAAACTGAAAAAGCAGTGGCGTCCTCCTAGACTCTGGCATGAAGAAGCAGTGGCGTGAACTGTGAAGTAAGAAGAGGGGAAGAGAAAAGTGGCGTTAGGTTAGGGATTTGGGAATTGGGGGTTCTTTGTACCTTTTGAAAATTGGGATTTGGGAAAGAAGGGATTTAACTTTCTATTATTATTATTTTGTCTCGTTTGTTTATACTTAATTAAACAAACGGAAAAGTCAAATATTTAATATAAAATGTAGAAGAGTGTACTGTATAGTGTATTTAATCTCCTTAAATTGCAACTAAATGTAAGCCAAAAAATTATTTGCTCCCGCCTGGACTCGAACTCACGCCCTGTAATGAAAATGCAGGCATTTGCCACTAACACCTTTGCCACTTTTGTTATATGGGGTGGCACTTTAAATATATATACTATTTATTAGACATATATATATATATATATATATATATATATATATATATATATATATATATATATATATATATAAAGTTTTTGCCGAAGTTTGTGGGTGGCGTACCACCCGGAACCGTGTACATAGATCCGCCCATGATTGTAACATGTAGATTAAAGATGTGTTTTATAAATAAAGAAAACATATTAAGCAGTTAATATAAATAATAGATATTAACATCAAAGAACCCAGAGGGGAGATAAGCAGAGATCTAAGTGTAGATAGATAAAAATTAAATGACAAAGGAAAAACAATTCTAACTGCTTCAGCCTACTTTTCATATAAGTATTTTGAACTTCTAGAGAAAAATTAAATGACAAAAGAAAAATAATTCTAATCACTTCAGCCTACTCTTCTATCTCTATAAGTGTGACGATCCAGCCTGTCGTTACATGAGTTACCGCCCGGTTTACCCCATATTATATTTCTCTGTTCCTCAATATCGGTGTTTGAGGTGATCGAGTCGAAATGGAATGGTTTTAGATGAAAATGAGACACTTAGTCTCTTTAAGAAAAACTTATTTTGAAAAAGTCAACAGCAAGTTGATTATTTAGCTAGAGTGCTCGAATGTGATTTTCGGTGATTCGGTTAGCTTCGGGTGATGATTTGTGACTTAGGAGTGCAATCGGAATTGATTTTGGAGGTCCGGTGTAGAATTAGGCTTGAATTGGTGAAGTTAGTATTTTGGCGAATTCCGGTTGATAGGTGAGATTTTGATCCGATGGTCGGAATAGAATTTCGAGATTTGCAGTAGCTCCATTAGGTAATTTTGGATATGTGTGCAAAATACAGGCCATTTGGAGGTGTTTTGGTTGGGTTTTTGATCGAACGCGTAATTTGGATATTTTTAAGAAACTTAGGCTTGAATCCAATGTCATTTGATGGTTTTAGCTTTGTTTGATGTGTTTTGAGGATTGGAACAAGTTTGAATGAGGTTATAGGATGTGTTGGTGCTTTTGGCTGAGGTCACGGTGGCCTCGGGGTTAGTTCGGGTGTTTAAACAGAGAGTTTTTGAAGTTTGCTGCAGGATTATTTTTGCTGGTATCTGGTATTTTCGCTTCTGCGAAAATGAACCGAAGAAGTGGATCCGCAGAAGTGGGTGAGGGATCGCAAAAGAGGTCAGTGGTCTGGTGGAGTAGTTCCGCAGAAGCGGAAGCATTTTTGCATTAGCAGGTCCGCAGAAGCGGTTTTGGGTCTTAAGAGGAAGTTCCGAAGAAGCGGAATCTGAGCCGCAAAAGCAGAATTTGGGATTTTTAATGAGAATCGCAAAAGCGAAATTTTGACCGCAGAAGCTGTCTCGCATAAGTGGAAGCGGGACCGCATAAGCGAAAGTCTATTGGGTAGAAGGGTTTAAATATTATATTTCATCCGCGAGAATGGGGTATCTTTCATCATTGTTGAGCGACCTTTGGAGCTTTGGGCGAGTATTTTTTGAAACTTTTGAATGGGAATCGATTGGAGGTAAGTCCCTTAGCCTAATTATTCAAGTTTGTGGTAGAATTAACATGTAAGTTGGTGGAAATTTATCAAAAAAGGGTAAGTTAGGGAACAAGTTAAAAATAGAATTTGGAGGGTCAAATGGACTCTAATTTTGGTAAATTTGATATGTATGGACTCATGGCGAGGCGAGAAATCCGGTAAATTAAATTTTGTAATTTTTTGAGAAGTGAGTCGGGGGCTCGAGTTATACCAACTTCGTAATTTTTTATGATTTTCGAGTCTTTTCGATTTGGTTATGTTCCTTTAGCCTATTGTAATGCATTCTTTGTGGTTTTGCTCAGATTCGACATGCGAGGAGGTCGATTCGAGGGGAAATGCATAGGGAGATAGATTTTGGGCCAGCTTGAAGTGAGTAATAGATGTAGATGATGACGTGAGGGTTTGAAACCCCGGAATATTGCATTGTGATGCTAAATTGAGGCAAGACACGTACTCTATAATGAGTGCGGGGCCGTTTGTGATTGGGGATTGTGACTTAGTTTGTCCTGAGTGATGTTCATACTGTGTTCTTGACTAGTAATTGTTTGGTAATCATCCTACGTGGACTTTATGGATATATTTGGGATTTGTGTCGATCATTTTCATCCTTCAGGGATCATTATCAGTGTTTCCATATCACTTGGCATGTTAAATGATTTCAGTCCTGAGTTTAAACATTGTTTTGAAATGTTCGGCCATATTTCTTAGATTTGAAACATAAACTACATTTTTCTGACATTGTGAGCTGAGAGCTATTACTCTAATATTACTCGGGTGGTTTACGTGCATATTCTGGATTGAGTATGGATAGGGCTGCTCGCCACAGCGATATTTTGTTGATATTGCGCCTGGGCTGTAAGATCCCCTTTGGAGTCTGAACCCCCACAGTAAACGCGGGTACCCTAATGGATTGGGTTGCACGCCGCAGTGGTCATGTACATTGCATTGCATTCATGCATTAACATCTATTTGCTTACCTGTCATTGTTTGATGTTGTTTCACCGTTTAATGTGCTGTATTGAGAGTTATAGCTTTACATTGTAATATTTCGTGATTTCTTATCTTCAGTCATTGTATTTGTTTATTACTCAATGAGTTGGAGTACTCATTTTACTCCATGCACCATGTGTGGTGATACAGGTGTCCTTGAGGCTTAGTAGAGTTGTTGACTATTTACAGACTCATCCCGGATTTGTCGAGGTAGCTGTCTAGCGTCCGCACGACCCGACTTCTCCCCTATCCCTTTGTTTTTCCGCAACATAAACTCTTATCTGTTTAGATTTTCCTACTCATTTATATTTAGAAGCTCTAGACTCGTGACCCCTGATAATAGGTGAATTTGACTATATTTATGCCCTGAATAATCACACTTTATTATTGTTTTGATATTATTTATGATGACAAAATGCACTTGTTAGTATTTTTAGTGTGTTATAGGTACACAGGAGTTAATGAAGGCTAAAAGAGCGTTTTTAGAGTCAAAAGAAGGTGAAAAAGGGCAATTATGGAACAAGTCAAGAAATTGTGCTGAAATAGCTGGAAGAATCCGAGGCACTGTTTGACAGCGGTTCCACCGCGACCACGGCAGAACAACGGTAGAACAGGCTTGCGGATGTTTTGAAGATTCAGAAGACATGATCCACCGCGGTTCCACCGCGACCGCGGTCAAACCGCGGTGGAAGACGGAATTTTTAAGGACTAAAGTGTAAAAACAAAAGTTGTAAAACCTAAACCCTATATATATTGTTAGGATTCGCCCAAAGGAGGCAAATTTTGTACTATTGACTACTTTTGCAAGCAAACTAGTAAGAGAGAACTCTCTCAATATCTTTCTTTCTTTTACATTGAATTCTTGATTATGAAATCAATTATCTATTTTGTTTTCTTGATTATGAGTAGCTAAATCATTATATAAGGTTTTGATGTAACCTATTGATTGATGAACTTCTGAGTTATGTGAATACAAATTGTTAGCTAGATTTCTATTTGTTCAACTTCGTTCTTATTGTAGTTAATTGATAGGATCCTCAATTAGATGTGCCTATTTAGTGTGCATAACTTGGAAAAGAGTGCATATTTAGGTTATTGTTGAACAACACTACACCTAGGTTATTGGAGGAATCTATAATTGTCGGTGTAAAGGTGGGGTTAGGAATAACGAAACCTTGGGTGCAATCTAAAATGAACTTTGCAAATTAAAGCTGTCACGCCCCAAAACGAGGGACATGACCGGCGCCTGACCGGGTTGCCCCAGTCAAGCGGACCTGGGTGCCTTTCATTCCCACGCGTTACCCCTGTGTTGATTGTTTCTCATTAATCAAATATCTTACTAACCGTGAATGATTTCACATTAAACAAATAAAACCATACGAGTGATTCATTAACAAGTTTACAGTTTTTACAACGCCCGACATAACATAATGTATACATAAGACTGGAGTCCCACAGTTTACATGTCTACAGAGCCTCTAGGATACAAAAAGGGAAATACAATACTTGCCGGTAACAAGGCTCCGGGTATACCTTACAAAATCAAAATGAAATCTAAACCGAAGTGGCATGAACCACACAAGGCCCCGAGGAAGAAAGGGGCTCACCAAAACGGGCAGTGGAAGGAGAAGGATACTACTGCCGATGAGCTGAAGTGCCTGCTACTGATCCACCTACAATCATAACACGAATGTAGCGCCCCCGGCAAAAGGGACGTCAGTACACTTGAATTGTACTGGTATGTATGGACAAACTTTGTCCCAAGTAAACTCAAACCATTAAATTACATCAACAATTTATTTAAGCCAGCCAATCATGTTTCCACATTTTTCCTCATTTCAGATAATTCTCAACACAAAGCACTTTCTACGATCAACCAATTTAACAATAACCAATCAATCACATAAAGCACAAGTAGTCAAACAAAGGGGCAATCGGTGCCCCACAGGTTGCAAACTCTCCTGCTGTCTCCTTTCACAATTTCACATTATTGATTTTTGTATCAATTTTCAATAGCGATTTCGATCGCTTTCCATCCGTATTGCCCCTGACCACCCTTATTTCCTCGGCCACTCTTATCACCCCAACCCACACCTTATTTCCTCACGTTGCGGCGCATAACACGACCCCGCCTTACAGTTTAAAACACAACAATTTCAAACAACAGATAAGGTACTACATACAATTTCAACAAGTTCAAATAAACAACTTGCACATTGTTTCATGTTCTCAATTGCTTATCAAGCCAATATCACAACCAAATTACAATATTTCCATAATCAAGAATATTCACACAAGTATGTTCAACAATTTTCCACAATTCAAGTGTTTCATCTCTTTCCACAATAAACCAATTCTCGAGTATTTCGTTTCTTTTCCACAAGGTGCCATATAGGCCATTATAAGTATTATTCACAATTCTTTACCCAATTCAACTCTCATTTAACTTTCGGTTCATATTCTATACCACATCACTCATATTTCAACAACAACTTTGAGAATTTCACACAATTTGTCAAATTAACATTAACCAAACATTTTCACACATAGAGGCGATTTCACAAGAATCAAAATTAGCCATACATACCTGGTGATGAGTTTTCTTCCTACTTTATGCTTACCCAAGATATCCTACTCTTGCAAACCTTGTTCTTGAAGACTCTTACTTCTACTCACTTCTTTTTACTAGAAATCAAGTTCAATAATCATGCATGAGTGTAAAAATTCTATTTTCAAAAGCTATTATATGCAAACCTCTCTTTACTCAATTTAAAACTGAAAATCAAAGAAAATAGTTAGGGTTTTTACCTTGAAAAGATTGGGGAAGTTGAATCTTTGCCCTAGAATCCTTTGAACTAAGACGATTGGAACAATCTTTGAAGATGAAAGATTTCTCTCTCTAAAAACCCTCTCTTCTCTCTCTAATTTTGGTAAGATGATATGATAAAATGAAGAAGAAAGGTGTTATATTAAAGAAGAGATCGGGTCAAAATGTTACAAAAATCTGGACCGGGTCAATTATGCGGTGCACTTTGCGACCGCAGAATCAACATGCGGTCTGCAGAGTGACCGCAAAATGGCCTCAAAATTACGCAGGTTCTGTTACAGAATGCGGCCAATATGCGGTCCGCATCCTTGATCTGCGGTCGCAAAATGCACCGCAGATTTACTATGTGATCGCATATCGACCGCATTTTCAACACGATTTTGGGAAACTCTCTGGAATGTTTTGCGGCAAGAATGCGGTCCGCATGTCAGGTTTGCGATCGCATTCTTGACCGCATATTGGACACTTTTCGGAAAAATTAATTCTCTACATTTTTGAAACTTAAATCACTACCAAGGGTCCGAACCGCGGCGCTCCTAACACATTATTCGGACCATGACACCACAGCTACTAGGTTTTATGCACAAAAATTTTACGGGGCCTTACAAAAGCTAGCTAGGATAGCTCTGAAGAGCGCAATAGTAAATTATTGTAATTACTCGGGAGAGAATTACGGTAGAAATAGAGTTCATGATTGATAGAAAAATATTAACAATTTGTATGAGCATAAACAGAAGGGATTCCATCTATAGGGGAAATCAATACCTTAGTCTTTCTCATTATTCTTTACATCGCATTCAATTATTTTCTTCAATTCTTTAGTTTCTTGCAAAAAGTAGTTAGTAGAAATTATCCACAAATATATTCAAAAGTTTGGGAAGCTGATTCAGAAGTATTGTTGGGTTTTGAAAGTTGCAACTGATAGGTTAATTCTCTGTGGGATTCGACTCCAGACTTAATAAATCAGATTATATTGATAGCTACCGCATTGTCTTTTATATGACATAGTTGGGCGTGATCAAATTTTGGCGCCGTTGCCGGGGAATTAACAGAATTATCAATTTCCATTGACAGAACTACATGATTCTTGTATTGTCAGGTTCTTTCTACACACTCCAAATTGAAAATTTTGATGATTGTTGAATTGGGTGCTCAGGTGCATGCCTAGGAAATCTGCAAGGACTGGAGAACTAATTGAAGGACTCTCAAACCCAGAGAAAACATTCCGGGCACGTAACATGGCAATCAGACAACTTCAACAATCTTAGCAACCACTGAAACTAGATTTTGACATGGGAGACGTAAACGACCCAAACCAGCAAGCTAGGTTAAACGTACAGGAGGTGCAGGAGGCGCATGAAGGTGCTCTGTTCGATTGGCCACAACCAACTACTGATAATTTGGCAACTGCCATTATTGTGCCAGCCATTCAAGCTGAATCATTCCAGATCACTAATAATATGCTACACTTGTTGCAAAATAAAGGACTATTTTCTGAGACTCAGGTTGAAGATCCACAACACCACCTGAAGAATTCTTTTTCTATATGCAAGACACAGAAGCAGCCAAATGTGACACCGGAAGCCATCAGGCTATTGCAATTTCCATTCTTAGTTACAGGGGCTGCATAGGTATGGCTCAACTCACTCCCCATTAACTCTATAACAACATGGGATGCGTTAGTCAAACAATTCCACAACAAGTTTCATCCACCTAACAAGATAGGTAAGCAAATTGATGAGATTGTGAGCTTCAAGCAGAAACCAATGGAGACATTGCATGAGACTTGGGGCAGATTCAAGGGTATTCTAGTTATGTGTCCTCACCATGGGGTTCCCGAACAGATTTTGGGTGGGCTCTCAGACATCATGAATAATATAGTAGATGCCTCAGCATGTGGGACTTGTTTTAGCAAGACCTGGAGAGAAGGCCAGAATTTGCTTGACAAGATGGCTCAGGACTCCGGGTGGACGACTAGGAATGCTCCTATCACTCCAGTCGTACACTGTGTACCTCTGAATCCTTCCAACGCTATGGAGGAGAACATGGCTACTTTATTGACACAAGTGAGCATCCTGACAAAAAAGGTGGAAGAATCTGGGGTAAAGCAGCAGGTTCATATTGTAGATACTACCAATGGTGGTTTATGCACATCTTGCATTAGCCAACCCATAGGTAATCTATGGGCTGCAGACCAAGAACATCATCATCAGCATGAAGACAAGAACTACATGGCTAATTATGGAGGGCAGCGAAGGGAAACCAATATTGGGGTCAGCAGGCTCTACAACAGTACAGACCCCCTCAGCCACAATACAATGCAGCAGGTATGAGGCCACCCAACAACAAGGCTCCATATCCTAGACCTTAGACCTTCAACAATCAGTAGCAGGGGTATTATCCACCTCAACCACAACATGAGGGTAGACATGCCGATGAATTCGCAAGGTTGGAAGCTACGATGCAGCAGGTAATTGGGTCACATGCCAAAACCAATGAGAGGATAGATTCACATGACGCAGCTATCAAGAATATAGAGGTGCAGGTGGGCTAGATTACTATGACACTTAACAATCGTCCTCAAGGGACATTGCCTGCAGACACAAAAACAAACCCAAAATATCAAAACCCAAAGCAACTGATGGCAGTTAATCTAAGAAGTGGTAGAGATCTTGATGCTGAGCAGGACAACGCTAGAGGCAATTTGCAGGCTGAGACACTCATTCCAGTACCCATTGAACTGGATGAGTCCATCGGGTTGACAGAAGTTACAGTCCAGCTAGCAGCTAAAAATAATGATGTGCAGCAGGTAACAGAGAAAGCAGCTGAACCGGTAGAACAGCCGGTTGTAGAACAGGTAGTAGAGAAAGAAAAATCCCAAGTAATTGGGAAAAAGAGGCCTCTATCCCCATTTCCCCAAAGGTTGGCCAAGCACTAGAAAGAGGAGCAATACAAGAGATTCTTCGAGATGCTCAAGCAAATCCAGGTAAATATTCCCTTAATTGAAGCTTTGAAAGAAATGCCTGGGTATGCAAAGATGATGAAAGACTTGATGTCGCAGAAATTTGATTTCCAAGACTTGGCCACCACGACTCCTACACAGACATGTAGTGCAGTTGTATCTAGACCCATAACTGAGAAGTTATCTGACCCAGGTAGCTTCACTATTCCGTGCACTATAGGAAACTTTGCCTTTGCTAAGGCATTGTGTGGTTTGGGGGCTAGCATAAATCTTATGCCCTTGGTGATCTATAAGAGGATGGGCATCGGGAGAGCCAGGCCTACTTCTATGTTATTACAGCTTGCTGACAGGACGGTTAAGCGTCCATTCGGGATATTGGATGATGTGCTTTTCTAGGGGGGGAAGTTTGTGTTTCCAGCCGATTTTGTGATTTTAGACTGCAAGGTAGACGAGGAGATTCCTATAATCTTAGGAAGACCATTCCTAGCCACGGGGAGAGCATTGATTGATTGTGAGACTGGGGAGCTCAAGATGAGGCTAAATGATAAGGAGATCATATTCAATGTACAAAAATCCATAAGGCGCCCTAGTGAGTTCGCAAATTGCTCTCTCATTGATGCAGTAGATGTGATAGTGGAGACAGATGATGTAGAGTTGACAGTTGAAGATCCACTTCAAGCATGCCTGATGAACTTAGAATAGGTAAATGGTGAAAGTCTGGCGGAGTGGATGTTAGCACTGGAAGGCAAGGGGTTTTGGGATAGAGAGTTGGAGTTTGAACCTCTACACTTAGAAGAGAGAGAGACCCCTCCAGCAAAACCATCCATTGAGGAGCCACCAAAGCTGGAACTTAAGCCATTACCAACTCATCTCACGTATGAATTTCTAGGCCCTAACTCCACTTTACCTGTTATTATTTCATCTGGTTTGCTAGATGTGCAGGCTCAAAATCTTATACAGGAACTCAAGGAATGTAAAACTGCCATTGGTTGGGCCACGGCAAACATAAAGGGGATCAGCCCCGCATACTGTATGCACAAGATTCTCCTGGAAGAGGGGCACAAACTTTCCAGGGAACACCAAAGAACACTGAACCCGAATATGAAGGAAGTGGTGAAGAAGGAAGTGATAAAGTGGCTAGACGCGGGAATTATTTTCCTAATCTCTCATAGTAGCTGGGTTAGCCCAGTGCAATGTGTGCCAATGAAGGGTGGCATGACGGTTGTGCAAAATGAGAACAATGAATTAATCTCAATAAGAACTGTTACCGGATGGAGGATATGAATGGACTACAGGAAACTGAATCTAGCCACCTATAAGGAACACTTCCCACTTCCCTTCATTGACCAGATGCTCGACAGGTTGACAAGGAGGCCACATTTTTGCTTCATGGATGGGTACTCGTGGTACAATCAGATCTCAATTACCCCTGAGGATGGAGAGAAGACCTCCTTCACATGCCCATATGGCATTTTTTCCTTCAGGAGAATGCCATTCGGCCTATGCAATGCACCCGCCACATTCCAAAGGTGCATGATGGCCATATTCACTGACATGGTGGAAGATATCATGGAGGTGTTCATGGATGATTTCTCAATGGTAGGGAATTCATTCGATGAATGCCTTGTCAATCTAACAAGAGTGCTGAAACGGTGTATTGAGACCAACTTGGTGCTAAACTAGGAGAAGTGCCATTTCATGTGACGGAGAAGGAAATGCTGGTGGTAGTGTTTGCATTTGACAAGTTCAGGTCCTATCTCATAGGATCCAAGGTAATAGTATACACTGACGATGCAGCACTGAGGTACTTAATTGAAAAAAAGGACTATAATTCGCGCCTAATTCGTTGGGTGCTGCTTTTGCAAGGGTTTGATCTTAAAATCCGTGACCGTAAGGGCACTGAAAATCAAGTCGCTGATCACTTATCACCACTTGAAGGAGCTGAAATTATTAAAGAGAGTGGAGAAATTTTGGAAACATTTCCAGACGAGCATCTGCTCGCTACCACTCTCCTTGAAGTGCCATGGTATTCAGATTATACAAACTACCTGGCCAGTGGTATTGTCCCTCACGACTTGTCATCGTTCCAGAGAAAAAGATTTTTTTGTGAAAGCCAACTGTATTATTGGGATGAGCCATATTTGTTTAGAATATGCCTTGATAACATGATCCAGAGATGCTTCCCCGAGATCGAACAATCTTCTGTCTTGCAGGCTTGTCATACTTCAGCATATGGTGGCCATTTAGGAGGAGTTCGAACAGCAACCAAGATACTTGAGGTCGGATTCTACTGGCCAACGGTATTTAAAGATGCACACTTGTGGGTGAAAGGGTGTGACGAATGTCAACGCACCGGGAATATCTCCCGGTGTCACGAGATGCCCATGAACCTAATCCAACAGGTGGAAATATTTGACGTTTGGGGGATAGATTTCATGGGTCCCTTTGTCAGCTCTGGCAATAAGTACATTCTTGTTGCGGTAGACTATGTGTCCAAATGGGTGGAAGCGGTAGCATCACCTACCAACGATGCTAAGGTGGTGGTGGGATTTCTAAAAAAAACATTTTCACTCGTTTTGGGACACCGAGGGCAATCATCAGTGACTGGGGCACTCACTTCTGTAATTGGGCAATTGAGAAATTGTTGGCTAAGTGTGATGTGAAGCACAGGGTGGCTACTCCATATCACCCGCAGACCAGTGGGCAAGTTGAGGTCTCCAACAGGGATATAAAGAGTGTATTGACAAAGATAGTGAACGCCACGAGGACCGACTGGTCAAGAAAGCTCGATAATGTATTATGGGTGTACAAGATAGTGTTTAAGACACCAATCGGCATGTCACCATACAAATTGGTGTTTGGGAAAGCTTGTTACCTACCCGTTGAACTAGAACACAAAGCATGGTGGGCACTCAAGCAACTAAATCTCAGCTGGGATGAAGCGGGTAAATCAAGAGCCACTAGATTACATGAGCTGGAAGAGTTCCGGTATCTAGCTTTTGAGAGCACAAGATTATACAAGGAGAGGATGAAGCGGCTACATGACAAAAATATCATAGAGCGCAACTTCAAAACTGGGGACAAGGTACTACTCTATAACTCAAGATTACGGTTGTTCCCGGGCAAATTGAAATCAAGATGGTCTGGCCCATTCCGGGTGATTGAAGTGTTACAGTCTGGCACTGTGGAAATACAATCTATAGATGGCTCTCGCACTTTCAGAGTCAATGGATAGCGGTTGAAATGGTATGTTGGCATGGATGACAACAAAGAGACGGTTGAATTGCGGTTGGATGAACCTCAAAGGTCGAGCGAGCCTTAAAATGCGCTAAGTTGAGTCGTGCCGCGATGTTAAATTAGGTGCTACGTGGGAGGCAACCCACGAAATTGTTGTAATTTTAACTCATTATAGTTAGTCTATATATAAAAAAAAGAAATAGTTGCTGCCAGGTTTAAAATTTAGAGAAGCCATCTTACCGGTCGCGGTGAAACCGCAGTAGATTGGCCTCTCTTAACCTAACCCATCACAGATGTACTGCGACCACGATCAAACCACGGTAGGAACGCTTGTCTGAATCCCATGCCTCGCGGTTCCACCGCGACCATGGTGAACTGCGATGGGACCAGGTAAGTCCGAATTTTTTTTAATTTTTTTACCCTTTCCCCCCCTTTTCTTTTAATAACCCTACCCTAAAATATTTCCCCCCACTTCTCTTCATATCAGCTGCCCCTCCCTACCTTCCCTCTTTCTCTAATTTGTTTATCTCTCCCTTATCTCTACAAAATCTCCTCCCAAATCTCTTCTTCTTCATCTCTCACCTTCATCCATCCTCCATTTTTGCTATTCTCATCCTCCTCCTTCTACTACAAGTAAGATTTTCCTTTTCTTTTTCTTCTCTTTTTAATTTTTGTTAATTCAATTAGTATAGTGTACTTTAATTGTAGTATTTGCTTAAACCCTTCCTAGGCTTAGTGTAAAATATGTTAATATGCCCTATTAATTTAGAAACATTGTTGTATAATTGATTTTTGGAATTTTGTTGATAATTAACATGATTGGGTCTCCGTTGTTTTGAATTGTGATTTATTATGGTGGTTTGGAGACCCAAATTAGTTGTTGAATTGATTGGTATAGTTTTGGGCCATGGGTTGGCCAAGTATGTTGTAATATATGTTGTTGCTAATTTTTTGGGGATATAATGCTTAGGTTTTGATTGGTTGTTGTTGTACAAAATTGGAGATGGTGTGTTTACGTGTGGGGTGATGTTGGAATGCTAAAAGAAGTAAGTGTGGGGTACACTAGGTTATAATTTGTGAAATTGTTGGAAATATATGGTCAAATTAGGGGCTATGGTATGATGGCACTAAAAGAAGTACCTTTGTAGTCAGCGGATGGTGAGGTCTGAGTAACCATTCGAAGTACTAACGTAATGAAAATTTTTTGTATGCTTCTTTTGTGCAAGATTATGGCCCCCAAATGATCCAGGCATGCTGCGAGCTCGTCTAGGCGTCCTACCTACGACGAGTCTCATTTTGAGTGCGAGGAAGCTAAAAATGATTTTCATGCCAAGGCTACCAAGTCATGGCTGCAAGAGATCTCCATTGACAGGATGGCTCTTCGGGCTGAAAAGCCCGACATGTATGAGGCAATTAGATGCATGGAGATGGAATTCTTATTTGATGAACCTGCTATTGTCAACAAGATACTCGTCAGGGAGTTCTACGCAAATGCGACCTTCGGCATGGCTAGGGAGGTCTTCGTAAGAGGTAAGTGTGTTTGGGCCAAAGTGCCTAGTGTTAGGCAGGCTTTGAGACTGCCTGTCTTTACCAGTGACGTGGATTTCTACCATGACAGGCCCGGTGTCACTTGGGACGCCATGATAGAGGCCTTATGTGTTGGGGGTCGTCCTTTCTGGATCAAGGACCAAATTACCCTTAACTCCAACAGTTTCACACATCTTGCTAAGTGCTGGTTTATGGTTGTCTGTAACCGTTTTCTGCCCTCCAGCAACTCCACCGATGTTAACTTTAATCGAGCATTATTAACTTGGTGCTTTGTCACCCAGCAAGATTTTGATGCTGCCCGCTTGATCTATGAGGGGACCCCTCAAGTCTAAGGGATTTTATTTCCCTTCTTTGGTCACTTCTTTTTGCCTCTCCCACTTGACACCCATTTTACCTACGGATGGTGAGCTTCCACAAAAAGCTCCGTTCAAGGCTTCTATTATTCGGGTGGGTAGAGGCAACGACCCCATTGACATTGATGACAAGGATGACCCTATTCCTGTTGTCCAGTCCCGGAGGTCCACTGACTCCGCTTGTACTTCTAGGAAAGCTCACTATGGAGCTGGCCTATTTCGATCCAAGTCCACAAGACCTATGCTTAGGTCTTTGGAGGAGGAGGTTGCGGATTTATGCACTTCCGTGGACTGCCTGCACACGCGCATGGACACGATGTCTCAGAGGCACTCTAGGTCTGAGAACCATTTCATGTCATGGTTCATAGCTTTCGGTCAAGCATGCAATGTTGACCCCACCACCGTCTCCGACTCAGATTGAGTCACAGGTAAGTTTTCTCACCCTTCTACGCTTTACATTGATTATTATGCCATGAGGATATGTCATGATTTTAAATGTGGAGTGGGAGACTTATCTTGTATTGTATGTTGTACATAGTAGATTTAGTTGTATAGTATATTAGCTGACTTGGCCCGATGATGGACACTTGGCGACGGGTTTCTTATGGGTCTAAGTCAAAATAAAAACACAAAAAAATCAAAAATTTTAAAAAATCCAAAACTATGAGTCGAGGGCTCTTCCTGATGACGGACTACTTGGACATTACTCTTGAGGGAAGTATTCCATGTAAGAAGTTTTATTTCTTTTCTTGTCTTTTTCTAGGTAGTGTATTACCTCCCCCTTGGTTTTTGTTTTGACCACAGTTCTTTTCCAAGGGTTTTTTATTGAACCGGGTTAGGTAGATTTTCTTATTTTTAGGATTAAAGGGTAAATGTTAATATGTAACCCCAAGTATGCACATTAGCAAAAAAAAAAAAAAACTAGAATAAACTTGAGAGTGTATTATTTGAGCTTGACTGTAGATTCTAGGATACGCCTTAAATAGCAAAATACATCTTGCTTGAACGTTGATAGGACTCTGTAGATGAACCTGATTCTAAATGAGTTGCATGCTAAGTGTGTGTGAGTTTTACCTGCATTATATGTTTTACATGATACCTAGAACTTTCCATGTGTGTGTGCAAAGAAAAATAAAAGTTGTTTAGTTATAGAGATGATAGAGACATTTCTTTGTGAAACACCATAAATCAATAAATTGTGAATTCACCTGTACATAATATATTAGTTAACCCGTTTGAGCCTTAAGCCTGTTCTTTGATAACCCCGTAATGTTCACAAAATCTATATCATATATTGTTGTACCTTACCCCCTAGAAGCACTTGTGTTGTAATGAATATGCAAAAGTAAAAGTGTGGGGTGAAGGGAAATTGAAAAGGGGAAAATCAAGAAGAATGGTAGAAAATGGTGAACTGGCAATATACAGTAAATGCTTTACAAAGTAATGAAAAATAAAATGTGTACATGTAAATAAGAAAGCCAGTTACACCAACAGAAAAATGGGGATTAAAAGTTAATAAAAGGTGAAGGAATGATTAGGAGGAGTATATCGAAAAAGCTTAAAGGGAAGTTGTGAAAAAGAAAGTGCTTAGGGACATTAGCCACTATAACCAAAAGTATCCTACCTGGCCCATAGCCTACATTACAACCCTTAAAGACCCCTTGATCTGTGATTGAATAACTCGATTAGTGGAGTATTACACTAGGGGCACGCCTATGGCGTATCTGTATACATATGAATACTCTTTGATGAGAGTGAGTGAAATTTTGCTATATCTATAAGTTCCATGTTCTAAATTGCTTATGTGTGGGAACGTCTCTCAATATAATTGTGTGAAGGCATGTAACTCAGGGAAGAAAATGGTAATTTTGTAAGTCTGTGATAATAATTAGAATAAGCAATGATCTGCAGGCATTTGAGTTTATAGTTGAGTAAGGATTGTGCATGTCTTAGGTTAATCACTAATGATAGCTTTTGTGACATATTTTGGGGGAGACATCGATAAAATTGGCCTAAAATGTGATTAAGGTTGCTCGAGATGAGCAAAGGTTTAAGTGTGGGGTGATGAATTTGACTATATTTATGCCCTGAATAATCACATTTTATTGTTGTTTTAATATTATTTATGATAACAAAATGTTCTTATTAGTGTTTTTAGTGTGTTATAGGTACACGGTAGTTAATGAAGGCTGAAAGAGCGGGTTTTGAGTCAAAAGAAGGTGAAAAAGACCAATTGTGGAACAAGTCAAGAAATTGTGCTGAAATAGCCGGAAGAATCTGAGGCACTATTTGACCACGGTTCCACTGCAACCGTAGCAGAACCGCGGTAGAACAGGCCTCCGGATGTTTTGAAGATTCAGAAGACATGATCCACCGCGGTTCCACCGCGACTGCGGTCAAACCGCTGTGGAAGGCGGAATTTTTAAGGACTAAAGTGTGAAAACGAAAGTTGTAAAACCTAAATCCTATATATATTGTTAGGATTCGCCCAAAGGAGACAAGTTTTGTACTATTGACTACTATGCAAGCAAACTAGTAAGAGAGAACTCTCTCAATATCTTTCTTTCTTTTACATTGAATTCTTGATTATGAAATCAATTATCTATTTTGTTTTCTTGATTATGAGTAGCTAAATCTTTATCTAAGGTTTTGATGGAACCTATTGATCGATGAACTTCTGGGTTATGTGAATACAAATTGTTAGCTAGATTTCTATTTGTTCAACTTCGTTCTTGTTGTAGTTAATTGATAGGATCCTCAATTAGCTGTGCCTATTTAGTGTGCATAACTTGGAAAAGAGTGCATATTTAGGTGATGTTGAATAACACCACACCTAGATTATTGGATGAATCTATAATTGTGGGTGTAAAGGTGGGATTAGGAATAACGAAACCTTAGGTGCAATCTAAAGTGAACTGTGCAAATCAAAGATAGCTAGGGTAGCTCGGAAGAGTGCAATAGTGAATTATTATAATTTCTCGGGAGAGAATTACGGTAGAAATAGAGTTCATGATTGATAGAAAAATATTGACAATTTGTATGAGCATAAACAGAAAGGATTCCATCACTAGGGGAAATCAATACCTTAGTCTTTCTCATTATTCTTTACATTCATTCAATTATTTTCTTCAATTCTTTAGTTTCTTGCAAAAAGAAGTAAGTAGAAATCATCGACAAATATATTCAAAAATTTGGGAAGCTGATTCAGAAGTATTGTTGGGTTTTGAAAGTTGCAATTGATAGGTTAATTCTCTGTGGGATTCGACTCCGGACTTAATAAACCGGATTATATTGACAGCGATCGCATTGTCTTTTATACGACATAGTTGGGCGTGATCAACCCCAGATCTATTTAGAGTTGTATTGACAGTTGTTATGGTTTCTGTACTATTTATGTCTGTTCTCACTAGTTGGAACTTTATTATCTGATAATTTAACTCTATTAATTGGTAACGACTTGCGTATTCGAATTTGGGAGTGTTTGAATGGTCGGGTTTGCCTAGAAATTAAGTTAGGCACCATTACGATCGGGATTGGGGTCATGACAAGTTGGTATCAGAGTCTAGGTTACTAGGCCTCACAAGTCATGAGCCAATTTAGTAGAGTCTCGCGGATCGATACGGAGACGCCTGTATTTATCCTCGAGAGGCTGCAGAACCTATAGGAAATATTTCATATTCTTGAAATTCTTGTCCTGTGACTTTGTTGATCCGAGAACTAAACTTATTTATTCTATTCTCTCATAGATGGCGAGAACCCGTGCTACCGGACGTGATGCACGACCACAATTACCACCCGCTCGGGGGCATGGTCATGGCCGTGGTCGAGGCAGACCATCGATGGCAGCACCTGCAGATCTACCAGTTGCCCTGGTTTAGGACCAACCTCTAGCTGGAGATCCTCCAATAGCACCTGTTCAGGCACCGATAATGCCCATTGTGATTCCAAGCCTCCAGGAGGCCTTGGCTCAGATACTATCTGTCTACACTAGCCTAGCTCAGGCAGTCTTATCCACTACTGCAGCAATTAGCTTAAAGACTGGGGGAGGTCATCAGACCCCCGCTGTTCGCACACTTGAGCAGGTGGTTTAGGGATTGCATACACCCGGAGCATCCCCAGCTCAGCCAGTTGCACCAATTGCCCCAGTTGCACTAGTCATACTAGCTCCAGATTATGTAGTTCTAGCTATCCCAGATGATGAGCAGCATCGACTGGAGTAGTTCAGTATGCTCCAGCCTCCAACTTTTAGTGGTGCAGAGGGCGAGGATGCCTAGGGATTTCTAGACAAGTGTTAGTGTATGCTTCGCATCGTAGGGATTTGTGAGTCAAGTGGAGTGGCTTTTACTACTTTCTAGTTCTCAGGGCCTGCATTTACATGGTGGGAGGATTTCAAGAGGCGTAGGCCTGTTGGTGCCGCGCCCCTCACATGGAAGCAGTTCTTTACTCTATTTTTGGAGAAGTACATCCTGCAGTCTCACAGAGAGGAGTTGCAGTGTCAATTTGAATGGTTGGTTCAGGGGGACATGTCTATAACCCAGTACGAGATGAGGTTTACGCAGTTAGCTTGGCATGCTACTTGGATGATCTTGATAGATAGGGAGAGGATTAAGAGGTTTGTGGATGGCCTCAACTATTCACTTTACATTTTGATGACCAGAGAAAGGGTTATGGCTGCCTTGTTCAAGGAGGTAGTTGACATGGCTTGGGAGGTTGAGACGGTTTGTCGTAAGGAGCGTGAGGAGAGGGAGTCCAAGAGGCCTCGAGGATCAGGTAGCTTCAGTGGTGCTCCGTCTAGGGGCCAGTTCCAGCATGGCAGAGGTCGTTCCTTCAGACCTCCTTAGTCAGGTCGTCCAGAGTATAGTGAGGCTTCTGCAGGCCCTGGTCATCAGGGATTCCAGCAGGGCCAGCCTTCACTTAGTGCCCTCCCAACACAGAGCTCTACTTCTACCTCTTCAGCCTAGGGTTCTTCAGCAGCGAGGGGTTCCCTTCAGTCCCATTCTCCGATACCAGGCAGTTGCTACGAGTGCGGTGAGTTTGGTCATATGAGGAGACAGTGTCCTCTGTTTCGTAGTGGTTGGTCTAAGTAGAGGGATCAGCTATCCTCTTCTACTCCATCTACTTCAGCATACTCCCAGTGAGGTACTGGGGGCAGGCAGTTAGGGGCCGCCCTATGGGTGGAGACCGATGTGGTAGCGGTTAGGCTCGATTTTATGCTCTCCTAGACACGAGGGACGCCATTGCATCAGATGATCTTATCACATGTATTATCTCCATTTGCCACGTGGATGCTTCTATCTTGTTTGATCCTGAATCTACTTATTCCTATGTATCTTTGTATTTTTCCCATCACTTAGTACAACCTGAAGGTGTCTTGCTTTTCCTATTCACGTATATATCCTAGTGGGTCATACTATTATTGTAGACCATGTATATCAATCTTGTCTAGTGACTATCGGGGGTCTGGAGACCTGAGTTGACTTGTTGCTGTTGAGCATAGTAGATTTTGATGTTATTATGGGCATGGATTGGCTTTCTCCATGCCATGCTATTTTGGACTGTCATGCCAAGACAATTACATTGGCCATACCACGTGTTCCGAGGATTGATTAGCATGGTATGACTGACTATGTACCAGTAGGGTGATCTCTTTCCTAAAGGCCCACCATATGGTTGGGAAAAGTTGTTTATCGTATTTGGATTTTGTGAGAGATGTCAGAGCTGAGACTCCTAGTCTTGATTTTGTTCCCATTCTGAGGGATTTCCTTGATGTTTTTCTAGCAGACCTGCCAGGCATACCATCGGATAGGGACATTAATTTCGGTATTGATCTGGTACCGGGCACTCAGCCCATCTCTATTCCTCCCTATTGTATGGCACCAGCAGTGTTAAAGGAGTTGAAGGAGCAGCTTCAGGAACTCCTAGATAAGGGGTTCATTTGCCTGAGTGTGTCACCATGGGGTGCACCAGTCTTATTTATGAAAAAGAAAGATGGAACAATGAGAATATGCATTGACTACAGGCAGTTGAACAAGGTGACAATGAGGAACAAGTATCCACCACCCCGTATTGATGATATGTTTGACCAACTTCAGGGGGCAAAGGTATTCTCCCTGATTTATGTCCGTTTAGACTATCACCAACTGAATATTAGGGATTCAGATATTTTGAAGATGGCTTCCAGGACGAGATATGGGCACTATAAGTTTCTGGTTATGTCTTTTGGGCTGACTAATGTCCCAGCCGCATTCATGCACTTGATAAATTGAGACGACCCAAAGGGTCATCACCTATTCAATTAATCATTTCGAGCTTCTGAGGCCTTGAAAACCTCATTCTATGTTGCCTCGATTTACGTGCACAATCCGAGCATGTAGCCGAAAAGATTTTATGATAGAAAATATGAATTCTATGAGAAATTTGGATAAAAATGATATTAATATTGATATGGTTGACTTCGGTCAACATTTTTGGTAAACGGATCCGGACCCGAGATTGGATGGTCCCGAGAGGTCCGTAGAAAAATATGGGACTTGGACATGCGTCCGAGTCAAATTCTGAGGCCTAGAGCCCAAGTTATGAATTTTTATGTGAAATTATTTTTGATGTAATTATTAAAGGAAATAAATTAATTGACCTTGGTATCGGGCTCGTATTTTGGTTCCGACGCCCGGTACAAGTCTTAAATATTATATATGTGATTTCTGTAAAGTTTGGTGACATTTGGATGTCGTTTGAGATGTTTTGGACCTTGAGTTCCAAGTTAAGAAGTTTTGAAAATCAAAAGTATGAAAATCATGAGTTTGAGGCTTGATTTGATTAAAACGAAGTGATATTGGCGATGTGATCGCACGAACAAGTCCATAATGTGTTTTTGAGGTTATGTACATGTTTGGTTTGGAGCCCGGGAGGCTCGGGTAAAGATTTGATAGGCCGTTGGATGAAATTCTGAATTTTTGAACCGCTGGTTTTTCACTCAGCTGTTGGCTTCGCAATTGCGAAGAATTTCTCGCAATTGCGATGGAGACAAGTGTAAGGCAAGGCTCGCAAATGCGAACCTTCATCGCAAATGCGAAGCCCCTTGTTCGCAAATGCGAACAATTGTTCGCATTTGCGAAGGTCCCCAGTGCCTGCCTATGTTCGCAAATGTGAACAAATGTTCGCAAATGCGAACATTCCCCATACTGCCTTGGTTCGCAAATGCGAACCATTGTTCACAAATGCGAACACTGCCTTATACAGCATGTGTTCGCAAATGCGAACATTTGTTCGCAAATGCGAACATCCCTTTGATTGCCAGTGTTCGCAAATGCGAACAAATGTTCGCAAATGCGAACTTCCCAGCCTTAGCTTATTTTTCAAACTCCAGAAATTGGTCGGGGTTCGCAATTGCGAACCCATGCTCGCAAATGCGAACACCGAGACCTGAAAAACACGAATTTCAGTCATTTCTTCACTTTTTACAAAACCAAAACACCCATTTGCGATTCTTCAAGGATTTCTTCTTCATCAAAACGATTGTAAGTCACTTTTTACTTAATTCTTTCAATTCCTAACATCATTAAACATGTTTTTCATAAGAAATCAAAGATTTTCATGGTAATATTCTTGTTTTTGTTAGAAAATAGGTTTTTCATAAATTGGGGAATTGGACCTCGAATTGAGGTCCGATTTTGAAACAAATTATAAACATGAACTCGTGGGGGGATGGGTAACCGGATTTTGGTCCTAACCCCGAGTTCCGACCATGTGGGCCCGGGGTTGAAATTCACTATTCCGGGCATAATGTTGTAAAAGTTGTATTTGGTCTTAAGAATTAGTTTGTTGAGTAGAATTGATGATATTAAATCAATTGTGTATAGATACGGTTGGATTGGAGCCAAGTTGAAAGAAAAAAAACATTTCCACGGATTGAATTGTTCATAAGCATTCGAGGTAAGTGTTTGTTCTATCCTAGCTTGAGGGAATAGGAATATGTGTTATGTGTTATGTGATCGAGTGCGGTGTATGGGTTGTGGTGACGAGCATCCATACACTGGCGTCTAGTATGACCGTGAGTCGTTGGAAAATGATTATTTTGAGATATATTACAGATGAATTGTTATTGTTCTCCCTTGTGGGACTTGTTGTGAAGATAATTATTGATTGCCCTTGATGGGACGGTTTATGAATTGCTGTTTCTTTCTTTGCCCTTAACTGTGATTGTTATTTGGGTGAGGAAGAGTGATAATGCACGAAGGGTGATGCCGTGCCATGTTTATTTATTTATGCACGAAGGTTAATGCCGTGCCATGTTTATTTATTGATTATGCACGAAGGATCATGCCGTGCCCCGTTATTGAACCATGTACGAAGGATCATGCCGTACTATGGATGTGAGGATGAGAGTAAAAGCACGAAGGGTGATGCCGTGTACTTTATTTGTTTATTTGGTGAGGATGAGAGTAAAAGCACGAAGGGTGATGCCGTGCAATTGCTTGCTATTTCTTGAATTGATATTACTTGTGTTTACATTATACTTTGTTTTTCCTTGTGAAATTATTAACTCGTGGTTAATTGTTGAATTCTTTAAGATATTCCTTATTGTGTTAATACTTGATTATTTCTTGTTATTTTGTGGTACACATATATATATTGAATTGCACAGGTTTATGTGAGTAGTCCGGTCCTAGGCTTGTCACTACTTCGCCGGATAGGCCGTGCACTTACCAGGGCACGTGGGGTCGGTTGTGCCGATGCTACACTTCGTGCGTTTTTGCACAGAGGTCCGGGTTACGATCGGGAGCAGCAGCAGCAGTAGAATAGATTGCATGGGAGTTGATCATATTTGAGACCGAGGTAGCTTGCGGACGTCCGCAGTCCGGCGTCTCTCTCTTTATTTATGTTATTAGCTGGAGTCTCTTTGTTCCGAGACAAACGGAATTGTGTTATATTTCTTTCAGACTTTTATGTGTAGTAAGTATTCCATAGTAGTTTGTGAGTTGGTGACTCCACGTCTTGGGTAGAGGATTTCAAGTATGATTTTCACTTTGTAATTAGTTATTTCCATTTCGATAAAGTATTCCGCATTTATTTAATTAAAATTGTGTTAAAAACAGGATAGTATGAATACAGTGGCTTGCCTAGCTACCACGAGTAGGCGCCATCACGATCCCGATATTGGGGAAAAATCCGGGTCGTGACAAGTCGTTATCAGAGCTCTAGGTTACATAGGTCTCACCACTCACGAACAAGCTTAGTAGAGTTTGAGAGGTAGGTACGGAGACGTCCGTACTTGTCCTCCAGAGTCTATTGAGTTAGGAAAGAGTCTCTCATTTGTTCTTTCTTGTCGTGCGACTTGTTCCTCAATTACCGATTGAATTTCTATTCTGTCCTTTCGCAGATGGTGAGGACACGCGCTTCTTCGTCCGCCGACCAACAGCCCTAGCCCTAGGCAGTTCCTTTGAGGGGCAGGGGCCAAGGCCGTATCAGAGGCCGTGGTAGGGGTAGAGCTCGGCCCCAGGCAGCTACTCCAGAGGTGGAGCCTCATATTGAGATTGACGAGGAGGTTCCGGTTCCGGCAGCTCCAGTGGGCCCAGCTCAGGTCCCAGGAGAGGCTTTATTTACCCCGGATCTCCGGGATGCTTTGGTCGGAATAGCGGGATTCATGGACGGTATTGCTAGAGCGGGTTTATTATCGGTTGCCCCGGCCACTTCTCGGTCGGGAGGAGGGGCCCGTACTCCTATTGCTCATACTCCGGAGCCGCAGCTCCTCGGCCTCGAGCACCGCAATTCGAGCCACCGTGGCCACTCGGTCGGTACCACGGCCTCATGCCGGTGATGGAGCGACCATGACTTCCGATTCATTATGGAGGCTTGATCGGTTCTCCAAGCTATTTACCACTACATTCGGTGGAGCCGCATCAGAGGATCCTCAGGACTTTTTATTCGGTTGCCATGAGATTCTCAAGACTATGGGGATCGTGGAGACAAACGGAGTTGACTTCTGTACCTTCATACTTGCAGGATCCGCCAAGACTTGGTGGAGAGATTATTGCTTGACTCGACCAGCAGGGTCCCCAGCTTTATCATGGGATTAGTTTGCGGAACTATTTATGGAGAAGTTTCTCCCTCCTACTCAGCGGGATGTACTTCGGAGGCAGTTTGAGCGCCTCCATCAGGGCACTATGACAGTTACACAGTATGAGACGAGATTTATCGACTTGGCTCGTCATGCAGTGGTGATACTTCCCACGGAGCGGGAGAGGGTCCGCAGATTTATAGATGGGCTTAATCAGCCGATTAGACTCCAGATGGCTCTGGGCGTGGGGAGTGACATATCATTTCAGGAGGCAGCCAATGCAGCACGCAGAGTTGAGATGGCTCTTTCTAGGGGAGGCAGTTATTCTTCAGATAAGAGGCCTCGTCATTCAGGCAGGTTTGGTGGTTCTTCCTCTGGTGGAAGAGAATCCTTTGATAGAGGCCAGTCTTCCAGGCCTTTTCATTTCGCCCTTCAGGCTTCACGGGGTGGACCAGGTGATCGTGATTTTTGTGGGCATTATTCAGACCAGCCTCCTATTAATGCTCAGCCTCTTCAGAGTGTTCGTGGAGGCCATTCAGGTCGTCAGGGCCAGCAGCCCTATCAGTCTAAGAATTGCTACGGTTGTGGTGACCCAGGTCATTTTATCAGGTATTGCCCTCTAGCAGTGGGCAACTCTCAGCAGCGAGGTCCTTGTCCTATGATTCAGGCCCCAGCTGACCCTCAGCCTGCCCAGCCAGCCAGAGGCGGGGGTAGAGATTATAGAGGTAGAGGTCGAGACCGTAGAGGTGGAGACCGTCCAGCGAGAGGTAGAGGTCAGCCAGTTGATGGTCGTCCTAGAGACGCAGCTCAGAGGGGAGGTGCAGATCCCCGATTCTATGCTTTACCAGCCGGGCCAGAGGCAGAGGCATCAGATGCTATGATTACAGGTACTATTCTTGTGTGTGGCAGAGGTGCTTCAGTATTATTTGACCCTGGATCTACCTATTCCTATGTGTCTTCCTACTTCGCACCGTATTTGGCTGTGCCCAGCTATGCTCTGGATATTCCAGCTTATGTGGCTACACCAGTGGGTGACTCCATTGTAGTCGATCGGGTGCATCGTTCGTGCGTAGTTATATTTGGGGGTCTCGAGACCCGTGTTGATCTGTTGCTCTTGGATATGGTAGATTTTGATGTCATATTGGGGATGGACTGGTTGTCCCCATACCATGATATTCTTGATTGTCATGCTAAGACTGTGACCTTAGCCTTACCAGAATCACCCCGACTAGAGTGGAAAGGTACCTCAAGCCACTCCGTTCGCACTGTTATTTCCTATGTTAAGGCTCGACGTATGGTCGAGAAGGGGTGTCTAGCTTATCTGGCTTATGTTCGTGATTCCAGCGCAGAAGTTCCTTCCATTGATTCAGTCCCTATTGCACGGGAGTTTCCTGAGGTTTTTCCTTCAGACCTGCCGGGCATGCCACCCGACAGGGATATTGATTTCTGTACTGATTTGGCACCGGGCACTCAGCCCATCTCTATTCCACCCTATCGTATGGCCCCGCCGGAACTAAAAGAGTTGAAAGATCAGTTGCAAGACCTTCTTGAGAAGGGCTTTATCAGGCCCAGTGTTTCCTCCTGGGGAGCACCCGTATTATTTGTAAAGAAGAAGGATGGCTCGATACGGATGTGTATTGATTACCGGCAGTTAAACAAGGTGACTATCAAAAATAAATATCCACCGCCGAGGATTGATGATTTGTTTGACCAGCTCCAGGGAGCGAGGGTATTCTCTAAGATAGACTTGAGGTCAGGCTACCATCAGTTGAAGATCAGGGCGGCTGACATTCCTAAGACAACCTTTCGCTCTAGATATGGGCATTATGAGTTCTTGGTCATGTCCTTCGGGTTGACCAATGCCCCAGTAGCATTCATGGAGTTGATGAATCGGGTATTCAGGCCTTACTTAGATCCGTTCGTGATAGTCTTCATAGATGACATCCCGGTGTACTCCCGCAGCCAGGAAGAGCACGAGCAGCACCTCAAAGTGGTTCTTCAGACTCTGAAAGATAACCAGCTATATGCCAAATTTTCTAAATGTGAGTTCTGGCTGAGTTCGGTAGCATTTCTGGGTCACATTGTATCCGTGGAAGGTATTCAGGTAGACCCAAAGAAGATTGAGGCAGTCCAGAATTGGCCTCGACCAGCTTCAGTGACTGAGATCCGGAGTTTCTTGGGATTAGCAGGTTACTACCGTCGATTTGTAGAGGGGTTTTCTTCTATTGCAGCCCCGATGACCAGGTTGACCCAGAAGGGTGTCCAGTTTCAGTGGTCAGAGGAGTGTGAGGCGAGCTTTCGAAGCTCAAGACAGCTCTTGACCACCGCACCGGTGTTGGTACTACCTACGGGTACATGGCCTTATATAGTTTATTGTGACGCATCTCGTACGGGCTTAGAGCGGTATTGATGCAGGATGGTAAGGTTATCGTTTATGCTTCGAGGGAGTTAAAGATACATGAGAAGAATTATCCAGCTCATGATCTTGAGTTAGCAGCAGTGGTTCATGCCTTAAAGATCCGGAGGCATTATCTATATGGTGTGACATGTGAGGTGTACACTGATCACAAAAGCCTACAATACTTGTTCAAGCAGAAGGAGTTGAATCTACGACAGCGGAGATGGTTAGAGTTGCTAAAAGACTATGATGTTACTATATTATATCACCCAGGTAAGGCCAATGTGGTGGCCGATGCATTGAGTAGAAAGTATGCCAGCATGGGTAGTCTTGCATATATTCCGGTCAATCAGAGACCATTAGCTCTAGATGTCCAGGCCTTAGCCAACCGGTTCGTGAGATTAGACATTTCTGAGCCTAGCAGGGTGTTAGCCTGCACGGTCGCTCGTTCTTCTTTATTAGAGCGTATCCGTGAGAGGCAATTTGATGATCCTCATTTGCGTGAGTTGAGAGATACAATACAGCGGGGAGGTGCCACACAGGTAAATCTAGATGATGATGGGGTATTGAAATTGCAGGGTCGAGTTTGTGTGCCCAATGTCGAAGGGATTCGAGAGTTGATCTTAGCGGAGGCCCACAGTTCGCGGTATTCTATTCACCCATGCGCCGCGAAGATGTACCAGGACTTACGGCAGCACTATTGGTGGCGCAGAATGAAGAAAGATATCGTTGCGTATGTCGCTCGGTGTCTAAATTGTCGGCAGGTGAAATATGAGCACCAGAGACCTGGTGGTGTATTCCAGAGGATTGAAATTCCCGAGTGGAAATGGGAGCGGATCACTATGGACTTCGTTACTGGACTTCCTTTGACTCGGAGGAAATTTGATGCTATTTGGGTCATTGTTGATAGACCTGACCAAATCAGCACACTTTATTCCAGTATCTGTCTCCTACTCGTCGGAGAGGTTAGCGGAGGTTTACATTAGGGAGATTGTTCGTCTCCACGGGGTGCCAGTATCTATTATCTCTGATCGGGGTACGCAGTTTACCTCGCGGTTCTGGAGAGCGGTTCAGCAGGAGTTAGGCACCCAGGTTCAGTTGAGTACAGCATTTCATCCTCAGACGGATGGCCAGTCCGAGAGGACTATTCAGATTCTTGAGGACATGCTTCGAGCCTGTGTTATTGATTTCGGAGGCTCGTGGGATCAGTTTCTACCATTAGCAGAGTTCGCCTACAATAACAGCTACCAATCTAGCATCCAGATGGCTCCGTATGAGGCGTTGTATGGTAGGCGATGTCGATCACCAGTCGGATGGTTTGAACCGGGAGAGGCTCGGTTGTTGGGTACAGACTTAGTTCAGGAGGCCTTAGATAAGGTCAAGACTATTCAGGAGAGATTGCGTTCAGCTCAGCCTAGGCAAAAGACTTATGCGGATCGCAAGGTTCGAGATGTAGATTTCATGGTTGGTGAACGAGTATTGCTTCGGGTGTCGCCTATGAAGGGCGTGATGAGGTTCGGAAAGAAGGGCAAGCTCAGCCCAAGGTATATTGGTCCATTTGAGATTTTAGACAGAGTGGGAGGGGTGGCTTACAGATTAGCTTTGCCGCCTAGCTTATCAGCCGTGCATCCATTTTTTCATGTATCTATGCTTCGGAGATACCACGGCGATCCCACACATGTGTTAGACTTCGGCATTGTCCAATTGGACAATGATCTATCTTACGAGGAGGAGCCGGTGGCTATTCTAGACCGGCAGGTTCGACAGTTGAGGTCGAAGAGTTATCCTTCTGTGCGTGTTCGGTGGAGAGGTCAGCCTCCCGAGGCATCGACCTGGGAGTCCAAGTCTGATATGCGGAGCCGCTACCCACACTTGTTTCCTGACTCAGGTACTTCTTTCTTTTGTCCGTTCGAGGACGAACGGTTGTTTTAGAGGTGGAGATTGTGACGACCCAAAGGGTCATCACCTATTTAATTAATCATTTCGAGCTTCTGAGGCTTTGAAAACCTCATTCTATGTTGCCTCGATTTACATGCACAATCCGAGCATGTAGCCGGAAAGATTTTGTGATAGAAAATATGAATTCTATGAGAAATTTGGATAAAAATGATATTAATATTGATATGGTTGACTTCGGTCAACATTTTTGGTAAACGGATCCGACCCGAGATTGGATGGTCCCGAGAGGTCCGTAGAAAAATATGGGACTTGGACATGCGTCCGGAGTCGAATTCCGAGGCCTAGAGCCCAAGTTATGAATTTTTATGTGAAATTGTTTTTGATGTAATTATTAAAGGAAATAAATTAATTGACCTTGGTATCGGGCTCGTATTTTGGTTCCGACGCCCTGTACAAGTCTTAAATATTATATATGTGATTTCTGTAAAGTTTGGTGACATTTGGATGTCGTTTGAGATGTTTTGGACCTTGAGTTCCAAGTTAAGAAGTTTTGAAAATCAAAAGTATGAAAATCATGAGTTAGAGGCTTGATTTGATTAAAACGAAGTGATATTGGCGATGTGATCGCACGAACAAGTCCATAATGTGTTTTTGAGGTTATGTACATGTTTGGTTTGGAGCCCGGGAGGCTCGGGTAAAGATTTGATAGGCCGTTGGATGAAATTCTGAATTTTTGAACCTGCTGTTTTTTTTCACCCAGCTGTTGGCTTCGCAATTGCGAAGAATGTCTCGCAATTGCGAAGGGACAGTGTAAGGCAAGGCTCGCAAATGCGAACCTTGATCGCAAATGCGAAGCCAGCCTTGTTCGCAAATGCGAACAATTGTTCGCATTTGCGAAGGTCCCCAGTGCCTGCCTATGTTCGCAAATGCGAACAAATGTTCGCAAATGCGAACATTCCCCATACTGCCATTGTTCGCAAATGCGAACACTGCCTTATACAGCATGTGTTCGCAAATGCGAACATTTGTTCGCAAATGCGAACATCCCTTTGATTGCCAGTGTTCGCAAATGCGAACAAATGTTCGCAAATGCGAACTTCCCAGCCTTAGCTTATTTTTCAAACTCCAGAAATTGGTCGGGGTTCGCAATTGCGAACCCATGTTCGCAAATGCGAACACAGAGACCCGAAAAACACGAATTTCAGTCATTTCTTCACTTTTTACAAAACCAAAACACCCATTTGCGATTCTTCAAGGATTTCTTCTTCATCAAAACGATTGTAAGTCACTTTTTACTTAATTCTTTCAATTCCTAACATCATTAAACATGTTTTTCATAAGAAATCAAAGATTTTCATGGTAAAATTCTTGTTTTTGTTAGAAAATAGGTTTTTCATAAATTAGGGAATTGGACCTCGAATTGAGGTCCGATTTTGAAACAAATTATATACATGAACTCGTGGGGAGATGGGTAACCGGATTTTGGTCCTAACCCCGAGTTTCGACCATGTGGGCCCGGGGTTGAAATTCACTATTCCGGGCAGAATGTTGTAAAAGTTGTATTTGGTCTTAAGAATTAGTTTGTTGAGTAGAATTGATGATATTAAATCAATTGTGTATAGATACGGTTGGATTGGAGCCAAGTTGAAAGAAAAAAACATTTCCACGGATTGAATTGTTCATAAGCATTCGAGGTAAGTGTTTGTTCTTTCCTAGCTTGAGGGAATAGGATTATGTGTTATGTGTTATGTGATCGAGTGCGGTGTATGGGCTGTGGTGACGAGCATCCATACACCGGCGTCTAGTATGACCGTGAGTCGTTGGAAAATGATTATTTTGAGATATATTACAGATGAATTGTTATTGTTCTCCCTTGTTGGGACTTGTTGTGAAGATAATTATTGATTGCCCTTGACGGGACGGTTTATGAATTACTGTTTCTTTCTTTGCCCTTAACTGTGATTGTTATTTGGGTGAGGAAGAGTGATAATGCACGAACGGTGATGCCGTGCCATGTTTATTTATTTATGCACGAAGGTTAATGTCGTGCCATGTTTTATTGATTATGCACGAAAGATCATGCCGTGCCCTGTTATTGAACCATGTACGAAGGATCATGCCGTACTATGGATGTGAGGATGAGAGTAAAAGCACGAAGGGTGATGCCGTGTACTTTATTTGTTTATTTGGTGAGGATGAGAGTAAAAGCACGAAGGGTGATGCCGTGCAACTGCTTGCTATTTCTTGAATTGATATTACTTGTGTTTACATTATACTTTGTTTTTCCTTGTGAAATTATTAAATGTGGTTAATTATTGAATTCTTTAAGATATTCCTTATTGTGTTAATACTTGATTATTTCTTGTTATTTTGTGGTACACATATATATATTGAATTGCACAGGTTTATGTGAGTGTCTGGTCCTAGGCTTGTCACTACTTCGCCGGGATAGGCCAGGCACTTACCAGCACATGGGGTCGGTTGTGCTGATGCTACACTTCTGTGCGTTTTTGCACAGGTCCAGGTTACGATCAGGAGCAGCAGCAGCAGTAAATAGATTGCGTGGGAGGTGATCATATTTGAGACCGAGGTAGCTTGCAGACGTCCGCAGGTCCGGCGTCTCTCTCTTTATTTATGTTATTAGCTGGAGTCTCTTTGTTCCGAGACAAACAGAATTGTGTTATATTTCTTTCAGACTTTTATGTGTAGTATTCCATAGTAGTTTGTGAGTTGGTGACTCCACGTCTTGGGTAGAGGATTTCAGTATGATTTTCACTTTGTAATTAGTTATTTCCATTTCGATATAGTATTCCGTATTTATTTAATTAAAATTGTGTTAAAAACAGAATAGTATGAATACAGTGGCTTGCCTAGCTACCACGAGTAGGCGCCATCACGATCTCGATATTGGGGGAAAAATCCGGGTCGTGACATAAATAGTGTATTTCGGCCGTATCTGGATTCATTTGTGATTGTGTTTATTGATAACATCCTATTGTACTTGTGTAGCCAGGAGGAGCACGCACAACATTTGGGAGTGGTATTGTAGAGACTGATAGAGGATAAGCTTTATGCAAAGTTCTCCAAGTGTGAGTTCTGGCTTGGTTCTATGGCATTCCTGGGGCACGTGATGTCCAGTGATGGAATCCAGGTTGATCTGAAGAAGATAGAGGCGGTGCAGAGTTGGCTTAGACCATCATCCGCCATGGATATTTGGAGTTTCCTCAGTTTGGCGAGTTATTTTCGTCGGTTCATTTAGGGTTTTTCATCTATTGTTTCGCCCTTGACAAATTTGACACGGAATAATGCACCCTTTATATGGTCGCATGAGTGTGAGGAGAGCTTTTAGAAGCTCAAGACAGCTTTGACCACAGCTCCAGTATTGGTATTGTCATCAGCTTCAGGTTTTTACATGGTGTATGTGATTCTTCGAGAGTTGGGATCGGATATGTATTGATGCAGGAGGGTAGAGTTATTGCATATGCTTCTCATCAGTTGAAGCCCCATGAGAAGAACAACCATGTACATGACTTGGAGTTGGCTGCTATAGTTCATGCTTTGAAGATTTGGAGGCACTATTTATATGGCGTATCTTGTAAGGTATTCACTTATCATTGCAGTCTTCAGCATCTGTTCAAGTAGAAGGATCTTAATTGAGGCAGCAGAGATGGCATGAGTTACTGAAGGACTATGATAATTACCATTTTGTATCATCTGGGGAAGGCCAATATAGTGGCCGATGCTTTGAGCTGGAAGACGGTGAGTATGGGTAGTTTGGCGTACATTATAGTTGGGGAGAGGCCCTTTACAGCTGATGTCCAGGCTTTGGACAATCGGATGGTGAGGTTAGATATTTCAGAGCCTAGTCGGGTGTTGGCCTGTATGGTTTCTCGGTCTTCCTTGTATGGCCGCATCAGAGAGCGCCAGTATGATAATCCACATTTGCTTGTCCTTAAGGACTTGGTCCAGCATGATGATTCAAGAGAAGTAACTATTGATAATGGTAGTGTGTTAAGGATGTCGGGCTGGATTTGCATGCCCAATATGGATGGGCTTCGGGAGTTGATATTAGAGGAGGCCCACAGCTTGCAGTATTCCATTCATCCGGTTGCCGCGAAGATGTATCAGGATTTGAGGCAGCACTACTAGTGAAGGAGAATGAATAAATATATTGTGAGATTTGTAGCTCGGTGTCTCAACTATCAGCAGGTCAAATACGAGCATTAGAGGCCTGGTGGTGTATTTCAGTGGTTGAATAATCCAGAGTGGAAGTGGGAGAGGATTATTATGGATTTTGTGAGTGATCTCCCTTGTACCTCAAGGAAGTTTGATTGGATTTGGGTGATTCTAGATCGGCTGACCAAGTCCGCACACTTTGTTCCGGTGTGTACCACATATTCTTCGGAGCGGCTGACAGGGATTTTCATCCGGGAGATTGTATTGTTGCATGGGGTCCCAGTTTCTATTATCTCAGATAGGGGTACTCAGTTTACTTCATAGTTTTGGAGGACTTTTCAGCGAGAGTTGGGTACACAGGTAGAGTTGAGCACAGTGTTTCATCCTCAGACGGACGGGCAGTCCTAGCGTACCATTCAGATATTGGAGGACATCTTGCGAGGCTGTGTTATTGATTTTGAGGTTCTTGGGCTGAGTACTTCCCACTTGTAGATTTTTCCTACAACAACAACTATCAATCTGGTATTTAAATGGCGCCATATGAGTCCTTATATGGGAGATTGTGTGGATATCTGATTGGCTGGTTTGTGCCCGGCCATGCTAGGCTATTATGGACACAGTTGGTTCAGGATGCCTTAGAGAAGATGAAAGTGATCCAGGAGAGACTTCGTACAACTTAGTCACATAAGAAGAGTTATGCGGACTAGAATGTTCGGGATGTGTCTTATATGGTGGTCGAGAAAGTCTTGTTGAAGGTTTCACCCATGAAGGGCATTATGGGGTTTGGGAAGAAAGGAAAGCTGAGTCTGCCGTTCATTGGGCCTTTTGTGATACTTAGGAGGATTGGGAAGGTAGAATATATGCTTGCTTTGCCACCCAGCTTGTCGGGGGTTCATCCGGTATTCCATATTTCTATGCTCCGGAAGTATGTTGGGGACCCGTCTCATGTGTTAGACTTCAGCACGGTTCAGTTGGATGATGACTTGACCTATGATGTGGAGGCAATGGCTACTTTGGGTCATCAGGTTCGAAAGTTTATATCAAATGATATAGCTTCGGTGAAGATGTAGTGGAGAGGTCAGCCAGTGGAGGAGGGTACCTAGGAGAGCGAGCAGGAGATGTGGAGCAGATATCCTCACCTATTTGAGGCTTCAGGTATGTTTATTGACCCGATCGAGGACGAACATTTGTTTTAGTTGGGGAGGATGTGACAACCCGGCCCGTTGTCACGTGAGTTACCACCGCATTTCCCCCATATTGTTTTCTCTATGCTTTATTATCGGTGTTTGACGTGATCGAGTCTAAATGGATTGGTTTTACATGGAAATGAGACACATAGTCTCTTTAAGGAAAACTTATTTCAGAAAAGTCAACAGGAAGTTGACTATTTAGCTAGAGGGCTCGGATGTTATTTCTTGTGATTCAGTTAGCTTCGGGGGATGATTTGTGACTTTAGAGTGCGATTGAAATTGATTTTGGAGGTCGATGTAGAATTAGGCTTGAATTGGCAAAGTTAGTATTTTGGCAAATTTTGGTTGATAGGTGAGATTTTTATCCGAGGGTCAGAATAGAATTCCGAGAGCTGCAGTAGCTCCATTAGGTGATTTTTGATATGTGTGCAAAATTTCATGTCACTCGGAGGTGTTTTGGTCGTGTTTTTGATTGAATGCATAATTCAGAAGTTTTTAATAAACTTAGGCTTGAATCCGATGTGATTTGATGGTCTTAGCATTTTTTGATGTGTTTTGAGGATTGGAACAAGTTTGAATGAGGTTTTAGGATGTGTTGGTTTTTTGGTTGAGGTCCCGGGGGCCTCGGGATTAGTTCGGGTGTTTAAACGAAGAGTTTTTGAAGTTTTTTGCAGGTTCATTTTTGCTGGTATCTGGTATTTCTGCTTCTGCGTAAATGAACCGCAGAAGTGGTTTTGCAGAAGCAGGTGAGTGATCGTAAAGGCTGTCAATGGTCTGGTGGAGTAGTTTCGCAGAAGCGGAAGTATTTCGCATCAGCGGGTCCGTAGAAGTAGACGGTAAATCACAGAAGTGGCTTTGGGTCTTAAGATGACGTTCCGCAGAAGCAGAATCTGTGCCGCAAAAGTGGAATTTGGGATTTTTAATGAGAACCGCAAAAGCGAGATTTTGGCTACAGAAGTGGTCCCGAACAAGCGGAAGCGGGACCGCAGAAGCGAAAGTCGACTAGGCACAAGGGTTTAAATATTATATTTCATCCGCGAGCATGGGGTATTTCCACCATTGTTAAGCGACCTTGAGAGTTTTAGGCAAGTATTTTTGAGAGTTTTGACTGGGAATCGATTGGAGGTAAGTCCCTTAGCCTAATTATTCAAGTATTTGGTAGAATTAACATGTAAATTGGTAGAAATTCATCAAAAATGGGGTAAGTTAGGGCTTGAGAAACCACAAGTTAAAAATAGAATTTGGAGGGTCAAATGGACTCCGATTTTGGTAAATTTGATATGTATGGACTCATGGAGAGGCGAGGAATAGTGTGAAGCAAATTTTGTAATTTTTTGAGAAGTGGGACTGGGGCTCGGGGTTTGCCAACTTTGTGATTTTCGATATTTTTTTAGTCTTTTCGATTGCGTTATGTTCCTTTAGCCTATTATAATGTATTTCTTGTGGTTTTGATAAGATTCGACGTGCGAGGAGGTTTATTCGAGGGGAAAAGGCATAGCGATCTAGATTTTGGGCTGACTTGAGGTGAGTAATAGATGTAGATAATGACCTGAGGGTTTGAAACCATAGAATATCGCATTGTGATGCTATATTGAGGCTAGACACATACTCTATGATAAGTGCGGGGTCAGTTGTTATTGGGGATTATGACTTAGTTCGTCCCGAGTGATGTTCATACTTTGTTCTTGACTAGAATTTATTTGGTAATCATCCTACTTGGACTTTTATGGATATATTTGGGCTTTGTGTCGATCATTTGCATCATTCAGAGATCATTATCACTGTTTCCATATCACATGGCATGTTAAATGGTTTCAGTCCTGAGTTTAAACACTGTTTTAAAATGTTCAGCCATATTTCTAAGATTTGAAACTTAAAATACATTTTTCTAACATTGTGAGCTGAGAGCTATTACTATAATATTGCCCGAGTGGTTTACGTGCATATTCTGAACTGAGTATGGATCGGGCTGTACGCCGCAGCGATGTTGTGTTGATATTGCACTTGGGTTATAGGAGCCCCTAGGGGAGTCTGAATCCCCTCAGTGAACACGGGTACCCAAATGGATCGGGTTGTGCGCTGCAGCGATCATGTTCATTGCATTGCATTCATTCATTAATATCTATTTGTTTACCTGGCATTGATTTGTTGTTGTTTCACCGTTAAATGTGCTATATTGCTAGTTATAGCTTTACATTATAATATTTCATGATTTCTTATCTTCAGTCATTATATATGTTTATTACTCACTGAGTTGGAGTACTCACTTTACTCACTGCACCATGTGTGCAGATACAGGTGTCCCGGAGGCTTAGTAGAGTTGTTGACTGTTTACAAACTCATCCCGGAGTTGACGAGGTAGCTGCCTGGGGTCCGCAGGACCTGACTTCTCCCCTATACCTTTGTTATGATTTCCGTACTATTTCTGTCTATTATCACTAGTTGAAACTTTATTATCTCATAATTTAAGTCTATTTATTGGTAACGGGTTGCGTATTTGGATTTGGGAGTGTTCCAATGATGGGGCTGGCCTAGCAATTATGTTGGGTGCCGTCATGATCGGGATTGGGTCGTGACAATAAGGATTTTATACTTCAAGATAAAAATTAATTAAATGACAAAAGAAAATTAATTCTAACCTCTTGAGCCTGCTCTTATAACTATAAGTATTCTATACTTCTAGATAAAAATTAAATGAAAAACAGTTCTAACCTTTTGTGCCTACTCTTCTATCGCTATCAGTATTTTAAAGTGACCGTAAGGAAGGATGTTATTCATACGTGAAACATGACGCGTAAACTCTATGAATCATTTAATTTTTAATCTATAAATTGATAATACAAACATACAAAAAGTACATTAATTTTCTTAGGAAAATCAAAAGGAATTAAAGAAACTAAGAGAAAATAAAATATTTCGCATGATTTTACAAGTATAAATAATATAACAATATAAAAGTTATCGTGCGATACTGTCATGACCCAAAAATCTCTCCGAAGGAGTCGTGATAACACCTAGTCTCTAAACTAGGTAAGCCTAACATTAACCGAAATAATATTGATACTTATTAACTTCAAATGAAATTTCTCAAAACAATTCACAATTCTCAAAATCGGTAGTACAAGTCATATGTTTTCTAAGAGTAGTTATACAAAGTAAATACATCCCTCTTCCGAAACAAATGGAAGAAATAGAAATACGTACAATTGTGTGATGACCTGACCCGTCTTTCATGTGTTACTGCCTCGTTTTGCCCATTTTATGCTTCTTCATGTTTCATTATCAACATTTGGTGAGTTAGAGTTGAATTGATTTGGTTTTGATAGAGAATGAGACATTTAGTCTCTTTAAGGAAGGCTTGCTTTAGAGAAGACAACCGGATGTTGACTGTTCAGTTAGAGGGCTCAAATGTGATTTTTGGTGATTCGGTTAGCTTTGGGGGATGATTATTAATTTAGGAGTGCGATCGGAATTGCTTTTAGAGGTCCGTTGTAGAATTAGGCTTGAATTGGCGAAGTTAGTATTGTGGCAAATTCCAGTTGTTAGGTGAAATTTTGATCCGAGGGTCAGAATTGAATTTTGAGAGTCGCAGTAGCTTCATTAGGTGATTTGGGATATGTATGCAAAATTTCAGATGAGTCGGAGGTGATTTGGTTGGGTTTTTGATGGAATGCAAGTTTCGGAAGAATTTGAAGAACTTAGGCTTGAAATTGATAAGAATTGAGGATTGTTGTGTCGTTGGATGTGTTTTTAGGATTGGAACAAGTCTGAATAGGGTATTGGACCATTTCTGTGTTTTTGGTTGAGGTCCCGAGGGCCTTGGGTGAGTTCGGGTGGTCAAATGGAGAGTTTCGGTGTTGTTGCATCTTTACGTTTGCTGGTACCTGGTGTTTTCGCACCTGCGATTAAGGGACCGCAGGTGCGGTCTCGCAGACACGAGCGGGAAGGCGCAAAAGCGGAAAAATGGCCCAAATTAGGTTCCGCAGAAGTGGAGGTTACGATGGGATAGGCGGTCCCGCTGGTGCGAAATTTGGGCCGCAAAGGCGGTCAAGGCCCTTAAGTGAATGTCCGCAGAAGCGGACGTGCACCGCAGATGCGGAAGTCGCAGAAGCGACATTTTTACCGCAGAAGCGGAATTGCCTGGGCAGTTAAATGAAATAGTCTTCTTCAAGAATTTTTGTAAGAATAACATTTTTGACTTCGAACTTGGAGAGCTTTGTGGCAATTTTGAGTAGGGTTTCGAGGAATTTAATCAGGTATGAATTCTTGGACTTAGAATACAATTTTATGGTGTAAAATATGGATTTAGACTGAATAATGAAGGAATCAAAGGTCAAAATGGTAGTTTAGGGCTTCAACTTAAGTGAGTTTAAAATAGGGATTTAAGGGGTCAAAGAGACTCCGATTCTTGTGATTTTGATATGTATAGACTCGTGGCGAGACGAGGAATCCAGTGATGTAAATTTTATAATTTTTTTAGAAGCGAGCCCGAGACTCGAGTTTTGCCAACTTTATGATTTTCGATGGTTTTCGAGTCTTTCCGGTTGGGTTATGTTCCTTAGCCTATTGCAATGTACTTCTTGTGGTTTTGATCAGATTCATTGCGTGAGGTGGTCGATTAAAGAGGAAAAGGCATAGCGAGCTACACTTTGGGCTGGCTTAAGGTGAGTAATAGATGTAAATGATGACCTAAGGGTTTGAGACCATAGAATATCGCATCGTAATGCTATATTGAGGCGAGACAAACGCTCTATAACGAGTGCGGGGTCGTTTGTGATTGGGGATTGTGACTTAGTCCGTCCCGAGCGGTATTCACATTTTGTTTTCGACTAAGACTTGTTTGATAATCATCCTACATGGATATTTGTTGATACATTTGGGCTTTGTGCCAATTATTTGAATCCTTCAGGGATTACGTTTTTTACATTATTTGACATATTAATGGATTTAAGTCCTAAGTACAAATAATGTTTTGAAATACTCAGCCATTTTCTAAGATTTAAAAACTAAAATACTATTTTATTGACATCTTGAGATGAGAAGCATTATTTTGATATTGTCCGTGTGACTTGTGTGAATTTCCGAACTGAATATGGATCAGACTGCGCGCAACATCGGTATTATATGGATATTGGTGCCACGAGATGGCTTGATTATTTGTGCTTAGGATATAGGAGCCCTTCCGGATTCTGTACACACTCCCAGTGAGCGACGTCGATGTTAAACAGATCGGCCAACAAGCCGCAACGAGTACTGGAATGTATCGTTCTATATGTTGCATAGCATTCATGCATTAGTACTTATCTGTTCACCTGACATGGTTCTTTCTGTACTGTTATTTCATTGACTTATTGTTTCACTGTTAAATGTCTGGGCTACCAGTTATAGTTTACCTTGTATTATTCCATAATTTTATATCTTCAGCCATTATTTATGTATATTATTCACTGAGTCGGAGTACTCACATTATTCCATGCACCTTGCGTGCAGATCTAGGTGCATCATACGCTGAGTGAGGACTATATAGAAGGACACCAGTATTAGAGAGCATTAAGGTAGTTGCATGATGTTCGCAGCATTGATCTCTCCCTCCTATCTCTATTCTTTATTTCCGCACTTTCTTAGACAGACTTGTATTAGGTGGATATTCTGTATTAGAGGCTCATGTTTGTGACAACGGGTCCTAGTTGGGGGTTATGTTGCAGTATTTTGTTAACTTTCAGTTCATTTCACTGTTATTTCAAGGATTTTAATAAAACTATTTAGAAATTATTATATGTGCTTACCACTAATGATCTGTTTAATTCAGGAATATTACTGAAAAGTCGGGCTTGCCTAGCAGTGTGTTGGGCGCCATCACGATCGGTGGTTCGGTCGTGACAAATTGAAGGTGACTCTATGGACTACGAATGCTACAACAGGTTTACCTTTAGTCTTCACCGCAACGAGTAGGTACCATCGATCAAATAGCTGGATCTGTACATAAAAATGTATAGATGTGTAGTATCAGCACAACCAACTCTATGTGCTAGTAAGTGCCTAGCCTTACCTCGGCGAAGTAATGACGAGGCTAGGACCAGACTACCAAATAAACCTATGCAATATAACATACAAAAATAATAGGAACATATAACAATGATGGCAATAATGATCAACTAGTGATATAAATAGCAGGCAACAAGAACACCATAAATATTTCTCAACAAATAATGGATACAAGTGCAATCAATTTATCAAGTCCTCCAAATATAAATCTTTCGCCTATAAATCCTACAAGTAATAATTTCTAAGATGTTATGTTTTCCAACGCATATATTTCGAATATATTTTCTTTAAATAAATATCTTCAAATAAATATCTTTCGAGTAAAGGTCACCTTGTGACGGCTCATTCACTTAACATATAGTAGATTACAACATCCAACCCAATTAGAAAATCAACAAGAAAAGATGAAGTGATTTCTAGAAATCATTTGATAAAGAAGATACCATTTTCAATTGAAGTACAATATCGAATGAATCATTGCCTTTAATACGAGAAATCAATAAATAAAAATATAGTAGAAATTCCTTTTTAAGTAAAGTACAACCTCAAGCGGTTTAAGAAAAATTTAGTTGAGAAATCAATTGAGTTAAAAATTTAACAATTGTTGAAATTTGGAGTATTGAACATATAAAAAAAAAGGGTAAAAATAAAATATCAAGAGAATTATAAAGGAATCAAAATCCAGCAACTAAAATGCAATAGCTACACCTTTTATATTTTGTGCATTTTCAGATTCATTAATCTTCCAAATTATGTTCCTTGCATCACTATTTTCGAACCTTGCTGTTAAAATCTAGCAAGTTAAATTGGCCTAAAAATAGCCTGCAACCATTTTGAAATTTGCCCGAGCTCCTCGGGACACTAACCAAATATGCCAATATATCCCCAAATATAATACAAACTTAGTCGAGGATTTAAACTATGCTAAACAAAACTAAAATTTCGAATCGCGTCATAAATTGAATTATAAGTTTTCAATTCTTCTAGCTTCTATGTTTTGCGCCGAAACGTATCAAATCAGTCCGGAATGTCTTCAAATTTTTGTAATCGTATTTGACGTAAGGGAGCTATTCTCATTTTCAAATTCGAAATCCGACATTGTTATCAAAGATTCAGCCTTCGATCGAACTTTTCTAAAATCTTATATTTTCCAACTTTTGCATAAAGGTGTCGAATTGTCTTACGGACTTCCAAATTCAAATCCGAATATACAACTAAGTCTGAAACCATCATACAAAACTATTGACATCATCAAATCTCCATTCCGAGATCGGTTTCTCAAAAGTCAACTCTCGGTCATAATTTTCAAAAATCTTTAGCCTTAGATTTCTAGATTCCGTTAAATAGCGATAACTTGAGCTAGGGACCTCCGAATTCGATTTCGGGCATATGACCAAGTCCCAAATCGCGATGCAGAACTACCGGAATGGTGAAAACTCGGATCCAAGTTCATTTGATCAAAATGTTGACCAAGTCAACTCAATCAAGTTTTAAAGCTCTAATTCATGTTTTAATCTTTTCACATAAAAACCTTCCGGAATACTATTTACGCACGTAAGTCGATGAATTATTGATAGCATTTTTCAAGGTCCTAAAACACTGATATAATTACTTAATTTAAAGATAGCATTTTAGGCCATCACAGACACAAACAACTATAAAAACCCATAAGTGAGTCACTGACCGTTTTACAAATACCTCTCCAATGCAAGCACCCAACAAGTCTCAAAAAAAAAAAAAATAGGGGTTTTGACACACCTACCCATAAAAACAAAAATATTTACCCTTGTCTATCCATTTTATTTTTTTACCCATAAACTAATTATATTTCATACCATTGTAGATTTTGTGGGGAATAATTTCTTTATTCTCCAATTTTTTTTATTTATATTTCTATGCTTCTTTTCTTCTTTCTTTTTTCTTTTCTTTTTCTTTTCTGCTTTTCTTTTTTATATTTTTCTTCTTATTTTTTTTTTCTTTTTTGGTTTTCTAATTTCATTTAACTTCTTCTTTTTTTATATTCTTTTCTCTTCATAATCTAATTTCATTTACCGTTTTCACTTTTTTTATTATTCTTTTTTTATACAATAAGAAGAATAATTGATATAGTAAATATTTGCTCACTTTTTTTAATATAACTAGTACAATATACTTATTATTTTTTTTCTTTCTAATTTTATAAATTCAATTATTAAACTGAAATAATATTAATTGTGACTTGATCTAATAAACTGAATATCACATTGACTGTTGTTGAGCACCATATATTACATAATTAAATTATAAAAATCAACACGTGATTGTTATGCAAACCTTGATCTCCTTCCATATAAATATCAATACACACACTCTACCATTAGCAGTAACACAACCAGTTACGGAGCAAGAAAATATAATCTACGGCAATCAAATCTCCATATATACTAGTTGGAATTAAAATGATAATAAAGTATTAAAAATACAACAAAAGTATAAGTAGCGAAAATGACTTATATTACCATGTGATACCAATATGGTATATATGTATACCAATAAAGCATTTGATTTCTCTAGAATATTGCTACAACTATCTGCGACTATACTACTCTACCAAAACAATAAAGGACGCAATAAAAGTATGAGAAAATTACATGCTCGTATTGCAAGCTAAATATTCGCAAAATAACTTGCTCATTTCATATACTAAGAGGATATATAGTTGTATGGGATCGTTTCAACAATTGCCTATAACTATAAAAACTATTAATACACATAATTTATGTCCACCAGCACACGAAAATTCCAGCATTATTGCAACTCATGTTGATATAAATAATTTCATGATAGAATTCAATTACGTTGTCAAACGCGCGCTACTGACGAGGCATTAGGAAGAAGTAATAAATACAGTTCTTCAATTAATAGTGGGGTGTTAGGACACCCGTAAAGTTTAAGTGTGTAAATAATTTTTCATAACAAATTGAATGAGATCTTTATGCATTTTTTCTCTTTATCAAGAGTACAATTAGTATTATATCGATGACACAACAAGTCCCATCAACATTTATTTTCAATATCACAAAGGGTACAAATGAAAATCTATAAATTTCGTTACCTTAAGTAAAAAATAAATTGTTGTACTTAAATTGTGAAGGATTTAACAAGGACTAACAAACTAACAAAATATTTTTTTTAGTTAACTGGATACTTACATAATATATAAACAAAAATATATACATGCTAATGGAAGTATTAGAGCGCTGTGGTGGTTTAGTAATTTCTCATACCATATTACTATTGCATCGTACTGTTTGGTGCTTAAAAGTAGTTCTTAAAAGTTATTCTCTTATTCATTCATTAGCAAACAATTGAGGAAGACAGACACTACGTACTATAAAAACATGAATTAGTGACGAATTAGTTCAATAGTTTTAAAGAAAAATTCGTTAGCTAATCTAAATTAGCGATAAATTATCAAAAAAATTATTTGATACGAGCGATATTAACAACAGATTAACGATAAAATTTGTGATCCATGAAAAAAGCTATATGATAGCTCCTTCCTCAGCTAGAAGATCTGCCACTGAAAATAACTTTTGGTTGTCTTCAAGTGAGTTATTATAAGCTGTAGTCATCTAATCACCTAGTATATGAGAGTACTTGGACCACGTGCATGTTTCAACATTTAAAAAGTTTGTTGTTCTATTATTGCCCGATGCTTCAAAAGTGACCGAAGTACTTTCCCAAATAGGGGCTAGACTAGATGCTTTCGGATTTCCGTTTGGGTATGCTCAATAATGATAATTTGTGGGCACCACTTACATAATTATAAAAGTTTGTGATCTGAAAGGGTCACATACTCGCTCAAACAGTGCAGAGTCCAAAATCTTTTTAATGATTTTTTGGATAAAAGTTATATTTTTAATACTAAAAAAAAGTTATATATTTCGCAGTATAATACTGTAAATTATCTTAACGGAAATTTAGCTATTAAAGCAATTTACAGTTTAATACTACGAATTATAATTTTTTTTAGTTCGCAATATTATACTGCAAATTAAAGTTTTTTTTTTAATTCGCATTATTACCGCGCATTATTAAAAAAAATTAATTAGCAGTACACATAACAATAAATTAAACACATAAAATATAGTACTATTTTGCGAAATAATTATTAAATTTTTCTACGAGAAAATAACTTTTTCCATATGGATTTTATCGTTTTCACAATTAAAAAATTTAATTTTTGTTGTGTTATTGGTCGCTATAATCTGAATTTATTTTCATTTGCAAAATCTTGTACTATTATTACAATTAAAATATGTCTAAATCTGAGTTATTTTTAAAAAAAAAATTATCTAGTAAATTATTGCTAGGAAAATTGTTTATCATCTCAAGTATTTTGATGCAAAACTACTTGTGACTCCTAATATTATGCATGTCGCTTATGTTGCTTTAAATTAATACTAGTCAGTTAGAAAGTAGTCTAAAAGCAACCAAAAATAGTGGACCATCAAAAAACTTTAACAGGAAGTTATTCTGTATAAATAAGTAATGGATTTAAATTATATATCTTCATAATGTAATGAAAGTATAATTTAATCAGTTATAATATCTTATTTAACGCTTACTTTTAGCTATCATATTATCAATTAATGTTATTAAATAAAGTAATTTTATAATTATTCCTTCATTGATCTGATTGTATAAAATCATGTTTACATAATGCATAAATATTTCTACAAACTATAATAATGGTCTTGCAATTTAAGATTTCAACATCTCCAATCAACAACTAACCAATAATACTCCGAAAAGAGCTTTACTTCATTATTCGTCAAAAAATATCTATTGTGTTAGAAGTACGTGGTCCGACATGAGATATTTTAGCAAAACACAATAGAGAGTTTTTCTTAGCAAACATAAAAATATTAATTCTACAAGTAGTTTTGCATCAAAATACTTGAGAAGATAAACAATTTTCCTAGCAATAATTTACTAGATAATTTTATTTTAAAATAACTCAAATTTCGATATATCTTAATTATGATAAAAGTACAAGATTTTACGAATGAAATAAACTCAGACTTTAGCAACCAATAACACAACAAAAATAAAATTTGTGAATTGTGAAAACGATGAAACCCATGTGGAAAAAGTTGTTTTCTTGTAGAAAAATTTAATAATTATTTCGCTATATAGTACTATATTTTATGCGTTTGAATTATTGTTATGTGTACTGCTAATTAATTTTTTTAATAATACGCAGTAATAATGCAAATTAAAAACAAAAAACTATAATTCGCTGTATAATACTGGGTATTACAAAGAAAAAATTAGTAATTCGCAGTATTATACTGCGAATTACTAAAAAAAATTTATAATTTGCATTATTATACTGCGAATTTCTTTGACGGCTAAAATTTTTTAAGGTAATTCGCAGTATTATACTGCGAAATAGCTATTTATGTAACTTTTTTTTTTAGTATTAAAAATATAACTTTTGTCGAAAAAATTTTTAAAAAGGTTTTGGACTCAAACAGTGCACTTGCTATTTTGAATTCATGAAATATTTAAAAATTTTAAATTTGGAACTTACTCATTTACATTTAAAATTATAGTTCAAAAATTCAGAATCCATAAGAATGAAATTCTATCTCCGCCTATGTGAATCATCAACTTATCTTTTTATGATCTTTAATATCTCTAATTTTCACATAAATCAAACAATATTATACTAGAGCTATTCAATGAACACTTTGTCGTTTCTTTGACAATATTATTACGAGAGTACCAATAATAGTCTTTAGTCTAAAATGTGAAAAAGTGTCACGACCCCAAATCCGGTCGTGATGGCGCCCAGCACACTGCTAGGCCAGCCCGACCAATCAACAATAACCACGGAGCCACAAGCTCACTTTATCCAATTTAAGCACAACAGTGATAGACATATTTAAAACAGGGAACCAAGTCCCAACATGTGCCAACTCCCATAGACCGAAGGGTCAAGAGTCATGAGCCTCTACAGAGTATACAAAGTGTAAATAGTGAATATAACTATGCACAAGTGTGGGATGATTAGAACAAAATATAGACAAACTGGAGAATCAGGTCCTGCGAACGCTGGCAGCTACCTCGGCTGTCCAAAAGCACTCCCGAGCCGCAATGGAATCAGCTCTGCTGTAATGTACCTGGATCTGCACACAAGGTGCAGGGAGTCGGGTGTGAGTACTTCCAACTCAGCGGTAATAAAAGTAAATAATGCTGAAGGGAAGAAAACTACGCAAGGCACTATCTCTTGCTAAACAATACAGAACTATCATTAAACTTCAAAACACTATCATTTTATTCCTTTTCAGCATATATGAGTAGATTATTTAGAAATCTCAATTTTTAGCTACTTTCTTTCATTATAACATACCAATACCTGGGAGAATCTCAAGCAGTGCAAGTCAGCACTCAAATCAGCCTCTCGGGCTCAGCACTCCTTAACAATTTATACCAGGAGATCTGGTCAATAAAGCAACAAATGCACATGTGCCAGTAAAGTATGAGTGCTAAAATATTATGCCACGTAGTACATGTAAACCAATGTATGTATGCCATGCAATGCATATGATCGCTACGGCGTGTAGCCCGATCCTTATGGGTACCCGTGCTCACTGGGGGTGTCCAGACTCTGGAGGAGCTCCTACAGCCCAAGCACAATATTAATATCACACATGCTGCGGCGCGCAGCCCGATCCGTATACCACTGCGGCGTGCAGTCCGATCCATGCATGTCTATGCATATGCTCACATAAAATGTCATGTCTTAACATATGGCCCTCGGCCCCAATCAGTCTAACAAATAATCAAGAAAGCCCTACGGGCAACAATATCACATTAGCTCACAGCTAAAATATTATTAAGACCTTGTTCAAGTTTTTCATAACCTTATAAAAATGATGAATAGCAATAATTCCATTTTAAACCTTAAATTTAGAATAAAATATGCTCAATGTTATCAAAACAGTGATACCAATCCTTGAAGGATTCAAATAATTGGCACGAAGCCCAAACGTGATAATTAGTCCAATTCATTTTAACAATTTGGTATTATTATTTATTACGCGGGACGGATCAAGTCACAATCCCCAATGGTGCTCTACCTCACGCCCGTTATCCAGTGTGCAAGTCACCTAAACACAGCACTAAGATGTGCAAGTCAGGGGTTTACTAACCCTCAGGACATCATTTACAAGTATTACCCACCTCGAACCGACGAAAGCTCATGCCCGCGACGCCATAGCTCCTCGAACCGGCATCCACGCACGTCAAAACTAGCACAAATCAGCACAAATATATCAAAATAGGCTAATGGAACATAACCCAATCGAAAGAACTCGAAAAATATCAAAAATCACGAAATTGGCAAAACCCGAGCCCCGGGCTCACATCTCGAAAAATTTCTAAACTCATATTTCCAAAACCCTCGTCTCGCCACGAGTCCGTACATATAAAATTTACCAAAATCGGAGTTCGATTGGCCTTTCAAAACTCAAATTTTCGTTTTTAATATCTAGGCCACAATCCTTCACAATTTCTACCCAAATCCATGAAGATTGATGTTAATCCTACCATAAAATGATGTTTTTGAGTCAAGAAACTTACCTCCGATGAATACCCGATGATTTCCCAGCGTTTTCCCGTGATTTCTTCTCTCTAGGGCTCAAAGATGGTGTTTTGGGTATATGAACCCGTAAACCTTCTGTTCTGTGATTTAATTCACTGCAAGACCCGTTTGCTCTACGCGATCGCGACTCGCCTCACGCGATCGCGATGTTCAAAAATTCGGCCTCACGCGATCGCGACTCGCCTCACGCGATCGCGATGTTCAAACATCCGGCTTCACGCGATCGCGTCTCTCTTCCTGCGATCGCGTAGCACAAATTTCCCTGGACCCCATTTCTCTTCTACGCGATCGCGTAGATGCTCATGCGATCACGATGGCCACCCGGTTAACTCTACGCGATCGCGACTGGTGCTCCTGCGATCGCATTGGTCTAGCCCCTAACCCTACGCGATCGCGTCCCACTCCCCGCGATCGCTGAGAGCAAAATCCTGCTGCATTTATGATAGCAACGAGCCTTCTCATTTTTCCCAAAAATGGTCCGTTTGGACCCCCAGATTCATCCCGTGACCCCCGGGACCCCAACGAAAACCACCAACATACTCCAAAACACGATACGAACTTGTTCCAATCATAAAAACACCATACTAAACATCAAAATCACCATTTACACACGAATTCAAGCCTAAGTTTCTTCAAAACTTTCAAAACTAACATTCAATCCAAAACTCGATCAAACGATGTCCGAATGACCTGAAAATTTGCAGACATATCCAAAATCACCTAACGGAGCTACTGCAGACTGTCGGAATTCCATTCCGACTCCCGGATCAAAATCTCACCTACCGTTCGGTTTCCGCCAAAATTCAACCTTAGCCAATTCAAGCCTAAAACTACATCGGACCTCCAAATTCAATTCCGATTGCTCTCCTAAGTCATAAATGATCCCCCGAAACTAGTCGAATCATCAGAATCTGATTCCGAGCACTCTAACTTGATAGTCAACTCTAGGTTGACTTTCCATATTCAGACTTCCTTCAAACATGCTATTTGCTACATTTTCAATTCAATTCACTCCTAACTCACATGATATGTTCTAACACTGATATAAAAGCATAAGATATGTGAATGCAACATGACGGGGTGGTAATTCCCGTAACGACGGGCCGGGTCGTTACATTCTCCCCAACTTAAACAAACGCTCATCCTCGAGCGGACTCAGAGTTGTACTGGAAGCAACCCAATAGCCGAATGACCTTACCAAGCATATATCCGGGTGATCATACGTCACCCTATCTCACATAAGTCCGAAAACACCATATAGTCAAAATTTCACAGACCATCTGAATCATAAATCACATTGCACCTTCTGAAATCATATGCCAAATGCAAATCCCATGCCTATACTCAGGATACACTAGAATCCACTACAATGACCCATACTCACCACTCCGGGTGAGATCATATGATGTATCAAACAACCCAATCACTCGAGACAATAGTCTCTACTCACAATAATTTCTCACGATAGCTAAATACCAACTGAAAAACCTTTTTCATTAGATAGAGTCTTGTTCCAACGCCTCCATATCCTGCCCACGGCAGCTGAAACACGCGATATACCGAACCCATCTCTTAGGTTAACCATTCATGAATCTATTTCCCTTTTTAAAACTCATACCACGATAGGTTTCGGAGCAAAACCTCGATGTTTACCTTTCTAACAAGCTAAGATCCAATATGCTCGTATTCATTAATGACTCCAACGGTCATTTCGATTATAACACACTGCACTGGTGATAAGACACCTCAACACCGGCCTAAGCCACGACGAGCACAACATAGTCTACAATAGAATTGTCTGAACACACTCGCATCATGACAGCTCAAATCATGACAACTGTCTCCAGCAAAAGAGCTGTAATTCAATTCCTCTATGTCATCATAACATAGAACTGAGATCGCGTCTCGCATTATAGAAATAGAGTACCTGAATCCTCCTCGAGAGGTTATAACATCACGTGGCCTTGCCACGATTCGTGATACTATCCCAACGTTATTACTCATGAAGCACCTCAAGCCACTAAGCTTAAAACGGTTAGCCACGCACATATCTAGGTCTTGAACCCAAGCAATCAACCTCACCCACGGTGAAACAATTAACGTATGCTATCAAATCATGAAAGGACACAACCGACGAGCCATTTGCCAAGCGATACTCAAAACGGACTTTCCTCAGAAGTTAGGAAGTATTGTATACCATGTAGCTTATAACTAACTATATTTCACAATATATTGTTGCGGCGTGCAACCCGCTCCAATGACATACCCGTGGCGGCGTGCCACCCGATCCAGATACCATACCTGTGGCAGCGTGCCACCCGATCCACGCATAAATCTCGCAAAAGAAAATGCCTATCGAGTCGAATTTTCTCATTATAGCAAACATATATATATGATCCACGCATAAATCTCGCAAGAGGAAATGCGCATCGGGTCAAGTTGCACATTACAACAAACATATATATAGCCTCAAGCTTGGCCACATGAAACGCATCCGACAATGTTTCTCAATACCGGAACTGAATCAATGGTAGATACCTCTACACTGGCATCCGCCAAAAAGGCCCAACTGACAAAGCAATACCTACTAGCCGTCCGCTGGCCCTAGGGTACATCTACCTTGCTGGAGCATAATCTGATACACTCTGCTACGCAATTTGTGCTATTTTCCGACATAGTCCATATCACATTAGTCTAGACAATCTGACCCATGACAACCAGTCAGCAATCAAGTATCATAATTCGAATTCGTCTTATCAAGTTAAGAGAGAGACTCTAGGACTTCCGATCTCCAATAATCACAAACGGTGTCGATACACATGATATACAACCACTGCGTAGGCGGGTTACAAGAACTTCTAGTCTCCAACACACATATAACATATGAATCACCATGCTGGATTCCGTACTTCACCATACAAATACATAACGCACATCAAGCATCCATTCATACCACGAAAGCCATTCGGAAATTTCACTATGCCATCAACGACTCAATTATTATAGTCGATCCAACAAGAGAATACCACCATACCACTGGATATCATCAGTTTACATTACCTTGTCCTTTTTGGATCATATTCCCTGCCAAGTTAATAGAATAGCAGTACCATTTTCTTAAATTATCAGAAAGATCGATTCTTAATTCACCTGCAGCTGTCCGCGCTGCTCAATAATTTTATTGACTTCCCATATATTATGAACTGATCTCAAAACCTAGAATATACCATTATCAACTTTCCATATCACATCGTGTATACCATATTACACCAAGACAACATGGAAATTCATATCCCTTACCTCCGCCTCAATATCGGCGCACTCCACCAGTCAATGACTTTCGTGATCCCTTATAGAAGAAAACTCATTACACATTCCACGCTTCGTATACCGACAGGAGTATACCCATTTTCAAACCATGATAAAACACATCACAAACTATTTCTTCCCATTCGTTGCATAAGTTTAACTGCCAGGACTGAGTCCTTATACCCATATTATACCCATATCGGGTTACACGACTGCCAGCACTCAAAAGCTTTATTGCACAATATCCTGCAAGACTCATTACTTCAACCACATACCAGGAATTAGTCGTATTCTTTATCATACCGCTTTGGTTTATTAACAAGTTGTTCCATTTACCCAGTTTCCTTTCTGATTCATCTTTGATTTAATATTAGCCATTATTGTAGCACCATAACACATCAACTCATTCCACACGAGACTCATACATAAGACCACACAGTCTAAGACATATAGGCCACTGAATACTCTCTCAATATTTCCCAGAAGGATCACATCCTACAATACTTTATTTTGATGAACTTCCCGCGATTTTTAAATTGTTATCATTACTTCCCCATACGGATACATAGAATCCCATCATTCACATGATATAACACAAGCCTTGATCTTCTCTAACGAAACCGCCATCTTTAGCCACATACACAAATCTTAAGGCACCTGGCAGTTACAAGCAAAATCTTGAACACTGCAAAACCATTCTCAGACATCATTCACCCTTATTCAGCTGTAATTCAACTGTCCTATTGAGTAGGACCACTCGTGCCTTGTTAGAACTCTGACAATGCAGATCATGATTACATACAAACACAATTAGCTATATTAACTTTCTATACACCGAACATTCATTATCAACATCAGTTCAAAACATCCTAGTATTTCTTCACATCTACGAAGCACCATAACCTTTATCAAAATTTCCCAAACATGCCTAGAGACAGAGCCAACACAGCACACGACAGTGCAATCAGTTAATCAATAACAACCTCCCCAACCTAGCTCGGAGTCATACATCAAAGCACTTTCAACCACTCATAACATTATTACTCAAGTGATGCCGAAATGTTAATATGAGATTAAACTCAGGTCATTTACAAGCCTTGACAGAGACTCGAATCATCAGAGACCTTAGCTCTTCTGCAATTCTTGCAGATATACATGCACCACCAATAAGCCCACTCTTTTTAGGTGACAGAAATCTTCCTAAGTCCCAAATTTTCCAAAAATTTCGACAGAGTTTCCTTTGTAAATTGGCCTATCCACCTGCCAGAGAATCACCAAACCATTCTAACAATACATTCACAACTCAACAAGATATCACAATGTATTTCAACAACATAAATCACAATATTATACGAATCATATTATCACAATTTATACTTGAACATGCGCTGTACCTGCTCGAATCATAACACATATCAAAATCACTTTAGTCTTCCTGAGTTTAAACTCGTTCCACTACACATAAGGCACTTTACCTTCCAATTACGAGATATGAAAATTATTTCTCACGCCCATAGCTAGGGCTACATATCAAATCACAATCAGAACTGAATACCTTACAGCTTTCCCATTATCAAACTGCCATTTGCACAATAAGGATCAATACCGATCGTATGAACTTCATAATAACGGCTCGCGAAATTAGTACCTTGGTGCTCAAGCCATAGACAAAGATCTGGCCTCAAGTCCTACCGACTGGCCCAACATGAATTCACAAAGAGTATATCTCGCCCCTCGTTCGAGGAAATCACAAGCCATAAGTCAATTACACTACTGAGCGCTCGAAGCGTACACAGACGTGCGGAAGGAGTTTCAAAAATTATATCTCAAGCTGAATCAAGTATGCACGATAAGAATTCCAAGAAATGTGAAGTGTTTCCTAAAGGTTCGCAGCCTCCCGAGGATAAGTACAGGCGTCCCCGTACCGATCCACAAGACTCTACTAACCGGCTCAAGACTCAGGAGGCCTAGTAAACCTAGGCTTTGATACCAACTTGTCACGACCCCAAATCCGGTCGTGATGGCGCCCAACACACTGCTAGGCCAGCCCGACCAATCAACAATAACCACGGAGCCACAAGCTCACTTTATCCAATTTAAGCACAACAGTGATAGACATATTTAAAACAGGGAACCAAGTCCCAACATGTGCCAACTCCCATAGACCGAAGGGTCAATAGTCATGAGCCTTTACAGAGTATACAAAGTGTAAATAGTGAATATAACTGTGCACAAGCGTGGGATGAACAGAACAAAATACAGACAAACTGGAGAATCAGGTCCTGCGAACGCTGGCAGCTACCTCGACTGTCCAAAAGCACTCCCGAGCCGCAATGGAATCAGCTCTGCTGTAATGTACCTGGATCTGCACACAAGGTGCAGGGAGTCGGGTGTGAGTACTTCCAACTCAGCGGTAATAAAAGTAAATAATGCTGAAGGGAAGAAAACCACGCAAGGCACTATCTCTTGCTACACAATACAGAACTATCATTAAACTTCAAAACACTATCATTTTATTCCTTTTCAGCATATATGAGTAGATTATTTAGAAATCTCAATTTTTAGCTACTTTCTTTCATTATAATATACCTATACCTGGGAGAATCTCAAGCAGTGCAAGTCAGCACTCAAATCAGCCTCTCGGGCTCAGCACTCCTTAACAATTTATACCAGGAGATCCGGTCAATAAAGCAACAAATGCACATGTGCCAGTAAAGTATGAGTGCTAAAATGTTATGCCACGTAGTACACGTAAACCAATATATGTATGCCATGCAATGCATATGACCGCTACGGCGTGTAGCCCGATCCTTTTGGGTACCCGTGCTCACTGGGGGTGTCCAGACTCCGGAGGGGCTCCTACAGCCCAAGCACAATATTAATATCACACCTGCTGCGCGCGCGCAGCCCGATCCGTATACCACTGCGGCGTGCAGTCCGATCCATGCATGTGTATGCATATGCTCACATAAAATGTCATGTCCTAACATATGGCCCTCGACCCCAATCAGTCTAACAAATAATCAAGAAAGCCCTACGGCAACAATATCATATTAGCTCACAGCTAAAATATTATTAAGACCTTGTTCAAGTTTTTCATAACCTTATAAAAATGATGAATAGCAATAATTCCATTTTAAACCTTAAATTTTGAATAAAATATGCTCAGTGTTATCAAAACAGTGATACCAATCCTTGAAGGATTCAAATAATTGGCAAGAAGCCCAAACGTGATAATTAATCCAATTCATTTTAACAATTAGGTGTTATTATTTATTATGCGGGACGGACCAAGTCACAATCCCCAATGGTGCTCTACCCCACGCCCGTTATCCGGCGTGCAAGTCACCTCAACACAGCACTAAGATGTGCAAGTCCGGGGTTTACTAACCCTCAGGACATCATTTACAAGTATTACCCACCTCGAACCGACGAAAGCTCATACCCGCGATGCCTTAGCTCCTCGAACCGGCATCCACGCACGTCAAAACTAGCACAAATCAGCACAAATATATCAAAATAGGCTAATGGAACATAACCCAATCGAAAGAACTCGAAAAATATCAAAAATCACGAAATTGGCAAAACTCAAGCCCGGGCCCACATCTCGAAAAGTTTCGAAACTCATATTTCCAGAACCCTCGTCTCGCCACGAGTCCGTACATATAAAATTTACCAAAATCGGAGTTCGATTGGCCTTTCAAAATCCAAATTTTCGTTTTCAATATCTAGGCCACAATCCTTCACAATTTCTACCCAAATTCATGAAGATTGATGTTATTCCTACAATAAAATGATTATTTTGAGTCAAGAAACTTGCCTCCGATGAATACCCGATGATTTCCCAGCGTTTTCCCGTGATTTCTTCTCTCTAGGGCTCAAAGATGGTGTTTTGGGTATATGAACCCGTAAGCCTTCTGTTCTGTGATTTAATTCACTGCCAGACCCATTTGCTCTACGCGATTGCGACTCGCCTTACGCGATCGCGAGGTTCAAAAAATTCGGCCTCACGCGATCGCGACTCGCCTTACGCGATCGCGATGTTCAAACATCCGGCTTCACGCGATCGTGTCTCTCTTCCTGCGATCGCGTAGCACAAATTTCCCCGGACCCCATTTCTCTTCTACGCGATCGCGTAGATGCTCATGCGATCGCGATGACCACCCGGATAACTCTACGCGATCGCGATTGGTGCTCCTGCGATCGCATTGGTCTAGCCCCTAACCCTACGCGATCGCGTCCCCCTCCCCGCGATCGCGGAGAGCAAAATCCTGCTGCATTTATGACAGCAACCAGCCTTCTCATTTTTCCCAAAAATGGTCCGTTTGGACCCCCGGATTCATCCCGAGACCCCCGGGACCCCAACGAAAACCACCAACATACTCCAAAACACGATACGAACTTGTTCCAATCATAAAAACACCATACTAAACATCAAAATCACTATTTACACACGAATTCAAGCCTAAGTTTCTTCAAAACTTTCAAAACTAACATTCAATCCAAAACGCGATCAAACGATGTCCGAATGACCTGAAAATTTGCAGACATATCCAAAATACCATAACGAAGCTACTGCAACTGTCGGAATTACATTCCGACTCCCGGATCAAAATCTCAACTACCGTTCGGTTTCCGCCAAAATTCAACCTTAGCCAATTCAAGCCTAAAACTACACCGGACCTCCAAATTCTATTCCGATTGCTCTCCTAAGTCATAAATGATCCCCCGAAACTAGTCGAATCATCAGAATCTGATTCCGAGTACTCTAACTTGATAGTCAACTCTAGGTTGACTTTCCATATTCAGACTTCCTTCAAACATGCTATTTGCTTCATTTTCAATTCAATTCACTCCTAACTCACATGATATGTTCTAACACTGATATAAAAATATAAGATATGTGAATGCAACATGACGGGATGGTAACTCCCGTAACGACGGGCCGGGTCGTTACAAAAAGGAACGGGGTAAACCAAAAACTAGATGAAAGAAAATTATTTCGAAAGACCTATAAATCTTTGGAATCACTAGACTTAAATAATGATAAATAAAAATTCATATAGGTGATACATACTACTTGGGAATAAGTTTTAATCTTGATAAAGAACTTCTACTACTACTACTACTATTATTATTATTATTATTATTATTATTATTATTATTATTATTATTATTATTATTATTATTATTATTATTATTAACTAAATGAAAGGAATAAGTATTCATATCTCAACCCCAACTTACTTGGAACTGAGACATAATTGTTGTTGTTGTTAGTATGAGTTGTTTTTATAATTCTTAAGTACTTTATTGTCTAAATTTGCTTCTCTACTTAATAAGTAGGCATATTTCTACTAAGAAGCTTCTTATTTAAAAATTGGTGGACTAAATGTGAAATTATAAATCATAATATGAGATATGATTATGTACTTAAATAATGTTAATATTTTAATGGTAAAACACATAAGTTACCATCTCAACTTAGCACCAAATCCATGTTAAATATATTTCGCGGACCAAAATAACTTTATACATTTAAATTTTTTAGAATATGTTTGATACACACCACTTTTTTGTTAAGTATCTTAATAAAATTGAGACATAACATGCACCATTAAAATAGTGTCACATGTTATGTAATGATTCGGTCGGTTAGTTTGAGCATTTTTAATTTCGCTCAATAGTTTGAGGGCATGAGTAGCTTCGTATGATGTATTATAACTTGTGTGAATTGTCAATTTTAGTTTTCAGGTTATTCGAAATAGATTTGGAAGAATGAACTTCATGATTGAAACTTTAAGTTGGAAGAGTTAACCGAATTTGACCTTTTATCATTTGACCTTGGACTGGAGTTTTACTGGTTCTGTTACGCGCAGATGGTGATTTTGGACTGAAACGTATGTCCGGATTCACATTCGGACTAGAAGATTTTGACACAAATTGGTGAAAGTTTGAAATTCAAAGGTTTGGAATGTTCATAAGTTTGACTGAGAGTTGAATTTGAGGATATCAGATGCAGAGTGTGTTTTCGGGAATTAAATTAGCTTCATTACTTGATTTAGGACATGTGCACAAAATTTGAGTTCATTTTGAGTTGATTTGTTATATTTCGGCGTGAGTTTTGGATTCAGAAAGTTCAAAGTTCATTCGAGGTCGAGTTGAGGTGTGATTCATCATTTCGATGTTGTTATGTGTGATTTTAGGCCTTGAGTAGGTTCGTATAATGTTATGGTACATGTTGGTATACTTGGACAGGATCCCGAATGGCTCGGGTGAGATACAGACGGGGTCAGGAATATTTTTCCTCTTGTTTCCTTATTGAAGAGTTGCTGGTATTGGTGTAGCCACATCTAGGGAGTCTTGGTTACAGAAGTGACTACATAGATACGTGTTGTCCTTTGCATAAGCGAGAAGGTGTTGGGTAAGGAAGATCGCAGACGTGATGTTTTGGGGAGCATGTGTAGGAGCGTAGGTGCGAAGGGATGAAGCACAGGAGCAAAGTCCTATATCGAGGGTTTGGCTATATTATTCACGTTTTGAGTTGGGGAGCTCGAATTTAAGTGCTTTAGGAGACAAAATTGGGGTAAGTTTTCTATACCCGATTTTGGTAATATTTCGTAAATTAATCTTTATTTTAGCAATTCATTGTCAGATTTTATAAGTTTCACCGGGTTCCGAAGCGCAGACCAGGATTTGACCTTTTTGGTGATTTTCAGCTTCTGATTAAGCATTTGACCTTTATTATTTAGTATTGTTTTCTTAAGTGTTAATTGATGTATTAGAGCTACTTTTGGCTATTTTTGAGCCGTTCCGGGGTTGGTATGCGTGGGATGGCATCGTGGAGCATCTTTTAGCTCTCTCGGTATTGGATTAGGCTTATTCGAGGTATGTAACACTTCAAAACTGGTTATGAGGGTATGAGATGCCTAATTACACACTATCTGAATGATTTTGAGGTGACGTGCATGCTATGTGACAGACATGTGGACGTGCAACTTAGAAATAGTAATTTTGTATTTAACTTAGAGATGTGTGGCCAATTTATCTGAACATTCTTGCTATAGCACTTGGACTGTGATTCATAGTAGGAATCTTATTTAGGCTATATGTTAGTTCTGTTGCGACCCATAGTAGCCGATCCTTGCTGTTGACGTATTTGTTAAATTGTAGTCATGTACTCATTCTTATTCATCAATGTATATCGCATCTCATTCTCTGTTATTTGTATTATCACATCCTGTATCATTGATTAGAGCTGCTTAGTATGAGCGCTGTGAGCCCGAGAGACATGAGAGATTGATGACTTAGTGAAGCCGATGGCCTAATTTTAAGTGATATTTAAGGGATCCGACTATAGGTAGCAACATGTATTTATTTATTTATGCTTGGATCTATCTTATTAAAGCGCTTGGGTTCAAGGAACTCCTCCGAGTCTTATGTTTTAGAACCCAATTCTATTCTTTGAAGCCTTAAATAACTCATTTTAGCCCTCCTCAATTTGCATGCTTAATTAGGGTATTTTTTTGGAAATTTTTTATGTTAAAAACTAATAAAAATTTGAAAATTTTCATTTGAAATCCATTTAAGTTATTGTAACGACCCGGCCGGTCATTTTTGAAATTTACGCCCCGATCCCTAATTTAACTGTTCCCCTAAGTTCATTCCTACTATTGTAGTTTTCCAGGAGGTTCGGTTTTAGAATTTGGAGTGTTTTGGGACACTTAGTCCCTAAATGAGAGCTTTATAGTTGAAAAATGGCCCATATTTGGAACAGTGTTATGATGACCTCGGAATGGAAATCCGATGGTTCCATTAGCTCCGTTAGGTGATTTCGGGGTTGGCAGCGTGTTCGGAATGTATTTTGGAGGTCTGTAGCTCAATTAGGCTTTAAATGCCGAAGTTTGAAATTTTTAGAAATCCGATCGATAGGTGATATTTTGAACCGGGAGTCGGAATGGAATTCTGACAGTTGAAGTAGTTTCGTTAGGTGATTTTGGATATGTCTGAAATATTCAGGTCTTTCGGACATCATTTGGTTGGGTTTTTGATAGCATGTAGTTTTTGGAAGTTTTGGATGAAAGGCTTGAATTCGCTTTTGATTCGATGATTTCTACGTTTAAGGGCTTGTTTTATGATTGGAACAAGTTTGTATCGCATTTTGGAGTAGGTTGGTGGTTTTTGTTGGGGTCCCGGGGGCCTCAGGATGAATCCGGGGGTCTAAGCGGACCATTTTGTGCCAAAAGGCACTGCTGATCTGCTGCAATAAAAGTGCATATATTTTGTCCTTCGTGATCGCGAAGTGCTTCATGCTATCGTGTAAGAGGAATTTGGTGTGCATCGCGATCGCGAGGGACCGTCTGCGATCATGTAAGGTAATGTCTGTAAATAATGCGATCGCGTAGCCAGTGTCGCGATCGCGTAAGCTCGAGTCTGGAAGCTGTGCCATCGCGGATCGAGTGTTGCGATCACGTAGAGGTGAAAAGTTGGTCATTGCGATCACGAGCCAAGGGCTGCAATCGCATAGAAGGAAATTCAGCCGCCTTTGTACATCGCGATCGCAAAAAGATAAAGACCTGACAGAAATATTAAAAACCAAAACAGTTCATCCATGACCCATTTACACAAAACATCCTTTTTTGAGTTCTTAGAGAGCTAATTGACGGGAATTGAAGGGGATTTCACTGGGGTAATCATTGGAGGTAAGTTTTATAGTCCAAATACGTGATTTTATCTTGGAATCTTCAATTATTTCACTGTAAATGGGAGGATTAATGAAGGGTTTTTGCCCTAAGCCTGGGTTATGGTAAATCGACGATTTGAATGGGCAAACGGAGTTCAATTTTGGTAAACTTTATATGTATGGACTCGTGTTGAGATAAGAAATCCGAAAATGTAACTTTCGTAATTTTCTGAGAAGCGTACCGAATGTCGGGTTTTGGCAACTTTGTGGTTTTTGGTGTAATTCAAGTTGTTTCGATTGGTTAATGTCCCTTTGGCCTATTTTGATGTGTTTCTATTGATTTTGATCAGATTCTACACCTGTGGAGGCCGATACTCGTGACAAGAGAGTCGTTTCTTAGTAGTTTTATACTGGAATTGAGGTTAGTGACTTGGCTAACCTTGCGTGGGGGAACCTTCTCCCCTAGGATATTATGTGTTAATTTAAATGCCTTGTACGCGAGGTGATGGGCATGTACATGTGCAGATTGTTGGAAAATCACCTTATTTGAACTGTTCAAATCATGATATTCTTGCTATTTAGTTTATTCAATTGTGATATTTACCTGATATTAGTTAGAAAAGCATGATTAGATAGGATTATCTATCTAAGTGCCTACTTGTCTTAATTGAACTTCCTGGAACTTGTTGATGCTGGTCTTGGCGTAAATTGTAGTTATGTACTTCATATTTCTCTGTGCTTTCCCTCTTATTGATTGTGTTTGTGTTTGTGGACTGCGGGTTCAATTCCCGGATAACCAAGGGTTGCGGGTTGGATTCTCGAAGACCCGGAGTTTATTGAGATTCGGACTGCGGGTTCACTTCCCGGAGATCCTGAGCTATTGAAATACGGACTGCGGATTCAATTCTCGAAGATCTTGAGCTATTGAGATATGGACCGCGTGTTTGATTTCGGAGATCCTGAGCTATTGAGATACGGACTGTGGTTTCAATTCCCGGAGATCTGAGAGCTGCGGGTTCGATTATCGGAGAGCTAGAGATACTGATGTAGGGACTGCGGGTTCAATTCTCGGAGATCCTGGACTTGTTGATTTGGATATATGTTGTGTTGGTTACTCTTTGTTAGCTTAATCGTAGACGGCTGCGGTGTTTACTTTATTGTTTTTATTTCAGTCTCATTCTTATTTAAATTGCCCGATATTGTTATTATCATTATGTTATTGTCTCTCGGTAGGGCCCTGACCTTCTTCGTCACCACTCCATCGAGGTTAGGCTTGGCGCTTACTGAGTACCGCCATGGTGTACTCATACTACTCTTCTGCACACTTTTATTGTGCAGATCCAGGTACAACAGATCAGGCACGTTTCAGGTGTTCTAGCAGCACTTCCGGAGACTTGAGGTATGATCTGCTACGTCCGTGGATCCGGAGAGTCTCCTTCTGTTCTCATTAGTGATAACAGTTATTTTCCCTTATTCTTATTGTATAGACATTCTTGATGTATAGAGCCATAGTTGTACTCTTTTCTTTGTTTGTATTGCCCGTGGGTATCCGGGTCTTGGGTATCCAAGCGACACTTATTACATTCCATTTACATTATTCCGTTGTTATCTTATCTTTTGTTCATGAAATTGTATATTTCCACATCGTGTTAGGCTTACCTAGTCGCGAAGTAGTCATGACAGGTTCACGATTGGTGAACTAGGGTCGTGAAAAGTTGGTATCAGAGCTCTAGATTAATAGGAGTCACGGGACACATACCGGTTATTTAGAGTCTCGCTGATCGATACCGAGACTTCTGTATTTATCTACGATAGGCTATGTAACTATTTTGGAAACTCTTCATTTCTTTTGGATTCCTTGTCGTGTGATGTTTTGGCACCAAATCTAAACTTCTGCTTTCTGTTCTCTCACAGATGGTGAGGACACGTGCTACTCGTGAGGATTAGGCACACGCACCCCTGCTGCCGCCGCCAGAGGCCGGGGCCGTGGTAGAGGATGAGGACACGCCCGAGGTGCAGCCACAACACCCGCGCACGCTGTCGCTGAGACACCACCAGTGGATCAGGTTGGAAAGCAGGCACCTGGTACACCGATTACAACTCCTACGACTCCAGCACTCCAGGAGACCTTGGCCCAGTTCATGAGCATGTATGTAGATGCGTGATTTTGCCCCTACCCGAGATTTTTTATATATGTTTTTAGCGTAAAATATTTAGTTTAGTTTTAATATAGCTATTTTAGCTAAATTTGACTCTTTTACTTTATTTTTACCTTAAAATAAAAAATAACAAAATATTATTTTATTAATGTTTCGTAGTCATTTTAAACTTGAAAAATACAAAAATAGTACTTTATATTTTTATCTTTTTATAAAAACTAAAATAATAAAAAAATAGTTTCATTGATATTTTGTAGTTATTTTAAACTGGAAAAATATAAAAAATAGTTTTATTTTAATTATGAGTATTATAGGTATTTTGATTACCTAGGATTAATTAAATAACACCATTGTCGGTTCCGGGTAAAGAATAATATTCGGGTTCAAACTACCTGGTTTTATAATTTTCGGACCTAGCCCGTAATAATCCGAGTCCACCACACGGGGAACACGGACAAAACTACCCATACACACATGCACACACTATGAAGACAATAGATAATGGGGGATGGGAATAATTGGAAAATGACAAAAAGAAAGAAAAAAAGAAAAGAAAAAGACAAAAATAACATGGGACTAACTTAAAAAAAAAAAGACTAAAACATATATAAAAAAGGGGAGACTACAGTGATGGGGAGAAGATGATTCTGAAGAGAAAAAAAAACAAGAGAGAGAGGAGACTATCGTTCTTCTTCTTCATTTTTAGAAAAGAAGACGACGGTGATCTTCTTCATTTTTTGAACGAAGAAAGCTAAGGCCAACATCCCTTCCGTCGACCATCCGTCGTCCTATCTCAATCGTCAATCTTCGCTGATCGTTGCCAAACGACCAGCAAAACCCCTTCGTTCGTCCAACTCCAGCCATCCCTACCAGCTTCGTAGTCCACCACTCCAGCTGCGTCGCCACCTCGCCCAGACCAAACAACCAGCTACTGTGACGACCAGCTACTGTCCGCGTCGGCTCCAGCTGCAGCGACGTCCAGCAACAGCGTCGTCCAGCCTTTAACGCCGTCAAATAACTACCCATCGCTGCTGTTCTTCTTCTGTTTCGTCTGTCACTGTTCGACGACACACACATGAGCAGCCGCTGGTGTTGTTAATTCTTGCCACGGTTCCGGCGATGTTTGAAGCTTGGATTGGAGGTTCCATTTGAGTTGCCAAGGTTCAATCTGTCGAGGTTTGGTCGTAGTTCTGTTGTGATCCGAGCTTTGTTGCAATAAGATCTTCCGTTGGGATATCTTGTACGTCGACTCAGATTATTGAAAGGTCTCGTTTCTTTATTCTTAATTTCTGCTGCTTGCATAACCATGTTAAATTTGTTAATTTATAAATGTTTTACATTGAAATGATGTTTTGATGCACCTCGTTTGTTTGGATCTGCTGGGTATGGTCACGAGGGTGACAAATCTGTGCCCATTATTATTGAAGTGTTTACATGTTTTGATTTTAGTTTTATGTCTCTGTGTAGTTAGCTAGTTTCTTTCAAGATTTGAGAAAGAAGGCAACATTTTTCTTGATTTGCAGTGAATCTTTTAATCTGATAAGCTTTGTTAAAGCTTGATAACGTTTTTTTTTCTTATTGTCCCAATGATAAGATTTGTATTATAAGAGATAAAATGTCTCTTTCTTGTTACTTGATTGCCACCTATCAAAGAAATGACTTAGTAATTTCTGTACAACGCTCCATCATTTTTAGTTATATTTGTTTTCCATAAAATGGGTCCATTAAATCATGATAACGTTGGCTTATTAACTAATTTTGTATGAGAGTGTGGGGTCATCAGTTTGTTTATGAAAAATATAGAATACTATTGGGTTGGATAATTTATTCGGGCACAATAACGTGAGTTGACCCAAATTTCTTTCACAAATAAATCCATAATTGTGAGACTTTCCACAATATTCTCAAAGTAGCTAAAGAAAATAACTTATGAATAGCCGTAATTTGCTTTAGTTGAGTATAATCATTTGAAATTAGAATTGAGGTGGGCCATTAGTTGATTTTTATGGCCCTCGCAAAGATAATAAACGTGTAGTTGCTTCAAGTGCGTATTTTAATAAAATTACATTCCTAAACTCGGAATGTAATATTTGTTTTAGTAATTTCTGTACAACGCTCCATCATTTTTAGTTATATTTGTTTTCCATAAAATGGGTCCATTAAATCATGATAACGTTGGCTTATTAACTAATTTTGTATGAGAGTGTGGGGTCATCAGTTTGTTTATGAAAAATATAGAATACTATTGGGTTGGATAATTTATTCGGGCACAATAACGTGAGTTGACCCAAATTTCTTTCACAAATAAATCCATAATTGTGAGACTTTCCACAATATTCTCAAAGTAGCTAAAGAAAATAACTTATGAATAGCCGTAATTTGCTTTAGTTGAGTATAATCATTTGAAATTAGAATTGAGGTGGGCCATTAGTTGATTTTTATGGCCCTCGCAAAGATAATAAACGTGTAGTTGCTTCAAGTGCGTATTTTAATAAAATTACATTCCTAAACTCGGGTGCGCATTTATGTGACCCAAATCCAAATCTCAACAAAGTCAGAATGTGTCGATAATCACGGGTACATTGATTGTGACGTGGTTTGAGATGCATTTTCACGATGTTGTAATTTTTTTTATTAAAATAATGAATAATAATATTAAAAGCGGTTAAAAGTTAAAATTTGCACATAAGTTAAAACATGTTATAAAAATCAGATAAATAAGCCAAATATGATAATTGAGCGACCGTGCTAGAATCACGGAACTCGGGAATGCCTAACACCTTCTCCCGGGTTAACAGAATTCCTTATCCGGATTTCTAGTTCGTAGACTATTAAATAGAGTCTAACTTTTCCTTGATTCGGGATTCGAACCGGTGACTTGGGACACCATAAAACTCCCAAGTGGCGACTCTGAATCTCTCTTTAAACGAATCCCGTTTCCGACTGTCCTTTAAGTGGAAAAACTCCTTCACTGATTATTATTATATCCCTTCTCGGGGTGTAGTATTAAACAGTGGCACATTTATGTTTTTTACGTTACGTGTATGTGCATGTGAAAAAAGGAGGTGTGACAGCTCTGGCGACTCCACTGGGGAAGATACTAACCCAGAACTTCGGTTCAGGGTTTAAGAATTCGAGCTCAGTTAAATTGTTGTTTTTGTCAATATCTGATTTTATTATATGTTTAATTAATGTGCTATATGTCTACCGTTTTGATACTAGTTGCACTATATATACAAACTGCTATATGTTTACTGCTTTGATACTATCTGAACTGTATATACAAACTGCGCCGAGTCCCTTCTCTTCTCACCCCTGGGGATGTGCTCACTGGTTGAGACTCCCTATTCTGTTAGTGTCATACCCCGAAATAATAAAGAGGCTCGGAAAGTTTCTAAGCCGGTTGGCCTTATGGTTCCCGGAAAGGAGCTCCTTCCTCAGCCCGAGTTGTCCGCTTGGGTACACAGTCTAGATCACATACCAAGGTTCTGACCTTAGAAATAACATGACTTCTTGCCGGATCCCTAGTAGGAAACACTTATTTGCATCACATTGCAGACTTAGGGGACTCAACACAGGGGTTGGGTCCGTCTAGGACAGGTGACCCGGTAATCAAAGACCGAGCATATTATATGCTGCATTTATTTATCATGTATTATTATGATGATTGGTTAAATTCTTGAAAATAAAAAAAAAGAAATAGAATTTTTGGAATAGAAAAATATCAAAAATATTGACGAAATGCTGTCGAAAATTTGAAAAATAGGAAGAGCAATTTTGTTGAAATAATTGGTCATAAAATAATCTGACCGAACTACGCTGGTTTGATTCTCACCGGATGTGAGATACGTAGGCAACCCTTATCGGGTCCAACCTCCCCTTTTGCAAAAATGGCTACTTTGAAGTCTTTTCTTTTTCTTTTTGAATAATAGCCTTGAAATATTCCATGTGGAAATGTTGAAAGGCCGTAGCCTCAAAACAAAGTTTGGGATACCACCCTTTTTTTTAAAAAAAAAAAACGTGCGTTTTATTTCGTCAATAAAATCAAAGTGATGCCGTTTTTGGAAATAGCCGAATGTTCCGAAAGGACGTCGGATGGCTGTTTTTGCAAAAAATAGCCGCTTTGAGTCATTTTAGATAATTTGCGAGCATAGCCTTGAAATATTCCTTGTGGAAATGTTGCAAGGCCATAACCGTAAAATCAAGTTCGGGTTCACACCCCTTTTGCAGAAATAACCAAAAAAAAAATGTGTCAAAATTTTGATTTTATTATAAATAAATCGGGTGATGTTATTCTTGTTTAAAATAAGCCGAATGTTCCCCAAAAGGACCCCAGAAGGCTATTTTTGCAAGAATAGCCACTTTGAGTCATTTGTAAATAATTTTGGACACAGCCTTGAAATATTCCCTCGCGGAAATGTTGAAAGGCTGTATCCGCAAAATTAAGTTTGAGTCATCGCTCAACTTTTCAAAAAATATCCACTAAGCCATTACATGGCCGGTTTTTGCTGAAATAGTCACATTTTTTGCATTTTAACTTCCTCAGTCTTGTGTTGGCATGTGTCGGTGCTGAACGATGCCCCATGAGCCACCGGATGAGAAAACTTTCGAGTTTATTCTCTTAAACAAAATTTCGCAAAAAGAGCCACTTTGTCTAAATAAGCCATTACATGGCCAATTTATGAAAAATAGTCTTGTGTTGGTTTATGGTGATGCCGAACGATGCCCCACGAGCCACAGGATAAAAACAAATTTCAAGTTTATTTTTCTTAAATAAATTTGCAAAAATAGTCATTTTGTCAAATAAGCCATTATGTGGCCAATTTTGTAGAAATAGTCATAATTGACGCTAAAAATATTCTTATTCTTGTAGAAATATCTGGCACAACATGTGAAAGTTTTTCATCAGAGTTTGTAGTTGGAGTCGGCTTTTACAATTTTTCTTCAAAAAAAAGAAAAAAAAATCAAATAAACATCTCTTTATTTCTTGCATTAATTTGCAAGAACTACGCTCGGTCCGATTCATGCGGGGTCATGATACGTAGGCAATCCACATAGGATTCGACCATATCCATAACCAAAAAGAAAAAAAACGAAAACTACAAAAAGAAAAAAAAAGAGAAAAAGAGAAAAATAGAAAAAAAAAACAATTTAGAAAATAAAGGAAAGTTGGCGAAGCACAGATACGAGAAGCTCGAATGACACATGAAACTGAAGCAAATGCATGATAGAAAGGTTTAACTGCCTAGCTTCATTGCATCCCTAATGTGCGTTCATCTGTCTGTCAAATGCCCTAACGCTAACGTGATGACTTCGCTTTGTTGTGTCCATTTACAGAAAGGTGGTTGGTTGTGGTTCTAAAATAACTCTTCCCTGTAAGACAAAGTCGGAGGACAATGGTAGATAATCTCAATACTGAGTGGGTTGATACCGATACCCGACAACAACTGGTTGAACGGAACCACGAGTTAGTAGAAGAAGTCAAAATATTGAGACAACATGTGGTTGATATGTATCGGGCGTGGATGGATGGAAAAGCACCACCCCCGCCACCACCTAGCTTCCTGGACTCTGTCCTTACCCGTACACTGAACCCGATGCCAGATGATCCCTCACACTCTCCATATATACCCACCTATCACAGCTTTTCCAACCACTCGAGTAGCTCAATTACTCGTCCCCCAGCTATGTTTTCACAACGTTACTCCCGTCCCCGACACCACTACTCTCCCCGGGACACCCAAAATCGTACTTCACCTTCCAGGTACCCAGCTCCACAAAAAGTCTACCAACCCCCACGAACATACCGGAAACCCCCTGGGTCAGGTTTCAGGCCAAATAAGGCGTTTAGGGAGGAAAGGTTGCTGAAGCAAGAGAAGGCTCTTACCCCTATCGGAGAATCCTATGCAAGTCCGTTTGAAAGGTTAAAGCATGTCGGCCTGATTACACCGCTCCCCGGATATACTCCCGACCCATGTGCAAGAAGCTTCGATCCTACTGCACGATGTGCATACCATTCCAATGTCAGAGGGCACGATATTGAGAGTTGTCGTACCTTGAAAAAGGAAATAGAAAGAATGATTCAAAAAGGGTGGTTGATTGTGATCAATGACGATGACAGAGAGCACACGAATCCTCTGGGGGGTGTATTGACCTGAAGCTAAAAATGTTGAAGCAGATGGCAGCCTCGGCAATATTGATGCAGAACTTAGTGGCTAAAGCGTCGTGCTTGGTAATGGGGAAGACACTCCATCTTTTGGTCAGCTAGATGGAGCTTTGGTGGTTCGTTTTGTTGTCATTTCTGTTGTCCGAGTTATTTTCAGGGTTGTCTTGTGGTCAAACTCTTTTGTCCTAGCAGTTTGCTTTGGTCTTGCCCAGTTTTGTTTCAGGGCTGTACTCTAGTTTGTTTTGCTTGTTTTGTCATTGAACCATTTCGTCATTAGTTTAATGAAGCTTTCGGTCTTTTGTTACTTCCGGTCATTTTATTTGTTTAGTTCTTTTTACCCTTTAGATCTGTCTTGTGTTCAAATGCCGAATCTAGTGACACGACATGCACACACACAATTGTGGCTTAATTCTAAAAGTTAATCATGAAGCAATTGGAAGATGATCGGGTCATTTAAAGGAAATAAAAATAATTTGAGATTATTTGGATCCCGAGTCATGTGAAACCGGGGCAACTAAAAAGGAAACAGTTAAAGGCAAGCTGGCCAAATCGACGTGGGGTCATTCACAATAATGAAAATGAGAGTGTTGTCCAACTGTGCTTTAAAGATATGACGAATGTTAATTGTGTTGTTTACACTTGGCATGTTTTGAAGATTGGAATGACGAAGGCATTTTGTTCTACTATCTAAACACTTTATCCATCGTCAACCCTTTGAGCCTTATTTTAAATTCTTTCATACCCCTCCTTCGGAATTAGTTGCAAAGACTAGAAACACAAGTTTGAAAGGCAAAAGAAGAAAGGGATAAAGAAAAAGTAAAGAAAAAGAAAACAACAAAAAGAGATAAAGAAAAGAAAAAGAAAAATGTATGATATATTTAAGCACAACAGTGATAGATATATTTAAAACAGGGAACCGAGTCCCAACATGTGCCAACTCCCATAGACCGAAGGGTCAAGAGTCATGAGCCTCTACAGAGTATACAAAGTGTAAATAGTGAATATAACTGTGAACAAGTGTGGGGTGATCAGAACAAAATATAGACAAACTGGAGAATCAGGTCCTGCGAACGCTGGCAGCTACCTCGACCGTCCAAAAGCACTCCCGAGCCGCAATGGAATCAGCTCTGCTGTAATGTACCTGGATCTGCACACAAGGTGCAGGGAGTCGGGTGTGAGTACTTCCAACTCAGCGGTAATAAAAGTAAATAATGCTGAAGGGAAGAAAACCACGCAAGGCACTATCTCTTGTTACACAATACAGAACTATCATTAACCTTCAAAACACTATCATTTTATTCCTTTTCAGCATATGTGAGTAGATTATTTAGAAATCCAAAGTTTTAGCTACTTTCTTTCATTATAACATACCAATACCTGGGAGAATCTCAAGCAGTGTAAGCCAACACTCAAACCAGCCTCTCGGGCTCAGCACTCCTTAACAATTTATACCAGGAGATCTGGTCAATAAAGCAACAAATGCAGATGTGCCAGTAAAGTATGAGTGCTAAAATGTCATGCCACGTAGTACACGTAAACCAACGTATGTATGCCATGCAATGAATATGACCGCTACGGCGTGTAGCCCGATCCTTTTGGGTACCCGTGCTCACTGTGGGGGTTCAGACTCCGGAGGGGCTCCTACAGCCCAAGCACAATATTAATATCACACCTGCTGCGGCGCGCAGCCCGATCCGTATACCACTGCGGCGTGCGGTCCGATCCATGCATGTGTATGCATATGCTCACATGAAATGTCATGCCCTAACATATGGCCCTCGGCCCAATCAGTCTAACAAATAATCAAGAAAGCCCTACGGGCAACAATATCATATTAGCTCACAGCTAAAATATTATTAAGACCGTGTTCAAGTTTTTCATAACCTTATAAGAATGCAGAATAGCAATAATTCCATTTTTAAACCTTAAATTTAGATTAAAATATGCACAGTGTTATCAAGACAGTGATACCAATCCCTGAAGGATTCAAATAATCGGCACGAAGCCCAAACATGATAATTAGTCCAATTCATTTCAACAATTAGGTGTTATTATTTATTACGCGGGACGGACCAAGTCACGATCCCCAATGGTGCTCTACCCCACGCCCGTTATTTGGCGTGCAAGTCACCTCAACACAGCACTAAGATGTGCAAGTCCGGGGTTTACTAACCCTCAGGACATCATTTACAAGTATTACCCACCTCGAACCGACGAAAGCTCATGCCCGCGACGCCTTAGCTCCTCGAACCGGCATCCACGCACGTCAAAACTAGCACAAATCAGTACAAATATATCAAAATAGGCTAATGGAACATAACCTAATCGAAAGAACTCGAAAAATATCAAAAATCACGAAATTTGCAAAACCCGAGCCCCGGGCCCACATCTCGAAAAATTTCGAAAGTCATATTTCCAGAACCCTCGTCTCGCCACGAGTCCATACATATAAAATTTACTAAAATCGGGGTTAAAATGGCCTTCCAAAACTCAAAATCCCGTTTTCAAAATCTAGGCCACATTTCTTCAAGATTTCAACCCAATTTCATGAAGATTGATGTTAATTCTACCATAAAATGATGTTTTGGAGTCAAGAAACTTACCTCCGATGAATACCCGATGATTTCTCAGTGATCTCCTCGAGTTTTCTTCTCTCTAGGGCTCAAAATTGTGTTTTGGGGTGTATGAACCCGTAATGAAATGTTTCTGGACTTAAACTCACTGCCTGGGTCATTTACTCTACGCGATCGCGACTCTACTCACGCGATCGCGATGTTCAAACATTTCGGCCTCACGCGATCGCGATGTTCAAACATCCGGCGTCACGCGATCGCGTCTCTATTTTTGCGATCGCGTAGCACAAATTTCCCTGGACCCTATTTCTCTTCTACGCGATCGCGTAGATGCTCATGCAATCGCGATGGCCACCCGGCTAACTCTACGCGATCGCGACTGGTTATCCTACGATCGCGATGGCCTAGCCCCCAACCCTACACGATCGCAGACCTAGCTTCACGATCGCGAATCACAAAAATTCTCTGCGTTTATTGCAGCAGAAACAGGAGTGCCTTTGGCACAAATTGGTCCGTTTGGACCCCCGAATTCATCCCGAGGCTCCCGGGACCCCAACGAAAACCACCAACATACTCCAAAACACGATACGAACTTGTTCCAATCATAAAAACACCATCCTAAACATCAAAATCACCAATTACACACGGATTCAAGCCTAAGTTTTTTCAAAACTTCCAAATTACACATTCCATCAAAAACCCGACCAAACGACGTCCGAATGACCTGAAATTTTGCAGGCACATCCAAAATCACCTAACGGAGCTACTGCAACTATCGGAATTCCATTCCGACTCCCGGATCAAAATTTCACCTATCAATCGGATTTCGCCAAAATTCAACCTTAGCTAATTCAAGCCTAAAACTACACCGGACCTCCAAATTAAATCCCGATTGCTCTCCTAAGTCATAAATGATCCCTCGAAACTAGTCAAATCATTAGAATCCAATTCCGAGCACTCTAACTCGATAGTCAACTCTGGGTTGACTTTCCATATTCAAACTTCCTTCAAACATGCTATTTGCTTCATTTTCAATTCAATTCACTCCTAACTCACCCGATAGGCTCTAACACTGATATAAAGCATAAAACATGTAATTGCAACATGACGGGGGTGGTAATTTCCTGTAACGACGGGCCGGGTCATTACATTTCCCCAACTTAAACAATCGTTCGTCCTCGAGCGTACTCAGAGTTGTACTAGAAGCAACCCAATGGCTTAATGACCTTACCAAGCATATATTCGGGCGATCATGCGTCACCCTATCTCACATAATTCCGAAAACACCATATAGTCAAAATTTCACAGACCATCTAAACCATAAATCACATTGTACTTTCTGAAATCATATGCCCAATGCAAATCCCATGCCTATACTCAGGATACACTCGAATCCACTGCAATAACCCACATTCACTACTCCGGGTGAGATCATATGATGTATCGACAACCCCATCACTCGAGACGATAGTCTCTAATCACAACAACAAGCCACAATAACCAACTACTAGTTGAAAACCTATTTCATTAGATAGAGTCTTATTCCAACACCTCCATATCCTGCCCACGGCAGCTGAAGCACGCGATATACCGAACCCATCTCTCAGGTTAACCATTCGTGAATCTATTTCCCTTTTTAAAACTCATACCACGATAGGTTTCAGAGCTAAACCTCGATTTTTACCTTCATAACAAGCTAAGATCCAATATGCTCGTATTCATTAATGACTCCAACGGTCATTTCGATTATAACACACCGCACTGGTGATATGACACCTCAACACCGGCCTAAGCCACGACGAGCACAACATAGGCTCCAATAGAAACGTATGCACACACTCGAATCATGACAGCTCAATTCATGACAATTGTCTCCAGCAAATAGAGCTGCAATTCAATTCCTCTGTGCCATCATAACATAGAACTTAGATCGCGTCTCACATTATAGAAATAGGGTACCTGAATCCTCCTCGAGAGGTCATAACATCACGTAGCCTTGTCGCGATTCGTGATTCTACCCCAACATTATTACTCATGAAGCACCTCAAGCCACTAAGCTCAAAACGGTTAGCCACGCACATATCTAGGTCTTGAACCCAAGCAATCAACCTCATCCATGGTGAAACAATTAACGTATGCTATTAAATCATGAAAGGACACAACCGATGTGCCATTCGCCAAGCGATACTCAAAACGGACTTTTCCTAAGAAGCGAGGAAGTATTGTATACCAGGTAGCATATAACTAACTATATTTTCACCATATTCTGTTGCAGCGTGCAACCCGTTCCAATGACATACTCGTGGCGGCGTGCCACCCGATCCAGATACCATACATGTGGCGGCGTGCCACCCGATCCAAATAACCCGTGGCGGCGTGCCACCCGATCCACGCATAAATCTCGCAAAAGGAAATGCATAACGAGTCGAATTTTCTCATTACAGCAAACATGTATATATAGCCTCAAGCTCGGCCACATGAAACGCATCCGACAAAGTTCCTCAACACCAGAACTAATCAATGGTAGATACTTCTACACTAACATCCGCCACTAAGGTCCAACTGACAAAGCTATGCCTACCAGCCGTCCGCTGGTCTTGGGTACAACTACTCTGTTGGAGCATACTCTGATGCTCTCTGCTACACAATTTGTGCTATTTTCCGACATAGTCCATATCACATTAGTCTAGACAATCTGACCCATGACAACCAGTCAGCAATCAAGTATCATAATTCGAATTCGTCTTATCAAGTTAAGAGAGAGCCTCTAGGACTTCCGATCTCTAATAATCACAAACGGTGTCGATGCACATGATATACCACCACTACAATAGGCGGACTAACGAGAGTTTCAAGTCTCCAACACATATATAACACATGAATCACACTGTCGGATCCCGTACTCCACTGTACACATACATAACGCACATCAAGCGTCCATTCATACCATGACGGCCATTCAGAAATTTCACTATGCCATCAACGACTCAGTTATTATAGTCGATCCAACAAGAGAATACCACCATACCACTGGATATCATCATTTTACATTACCTTGTCCTTTTTGGATCATATTCCTTGCCAAGTTAATAGAATAGCAGTATCATTTTCTTAAATTATCAGAAAGATCGATTCTTAATTCACGTGCAGCTGTCCGCGCTGCTCAATAATTTTATTGACTTCCCATATATTATGAACTGATCTCAAAACCTAGAATATACCATTATCAGCTTTCCATAACACATCGTGTATACCATATTACACTAAAATAGCATGGAAATTCATATTCCTTTCCTACGCCGCAAACATCGGCGCACTCAACTAGTCAAGGACTTTCGTGATCCCATATAGAAGAAAAACTCATTACACATTCCACGCTTCGCATACCGACAAGAATATACTCATTTTCAAACCATGATAAAACACATGATAAACTCTTTCTCCCAATCACATTGCATAAGTTAAAACTGCCAGGACTGAGTCCTTATACCCATATTATACCCATATCGGGTTACACAATTGTCAGCATTCAAGAGCTTCGCTGCACAATATCTGCAAGACTCATTACTTCAACCACACACCAGGAATCAATCGTATTCCTTTTTATACCATTCTGGTTTATTAACAAGTTGTTCCATTTACCCGGTTTCCTTTCTGATTCATCTCTAATTTCATATCAGTCTTTACTGTAGTACGACAATGCCTCAACCCCTTTTTAACGCACACGGCTCGTACACAAGACCACACGGTCTAAGACCCATAGGCCACTGAATACTCTCTCAATGTTTCCCAAAAGTACCACATTCTACCTCACTTTATTTTGATGAACTTCCCGCGATTTTTAAATTGTTATCATTACTTTCCCATACGGATACCTAGGATCCCATCATTCACATGATATAACAAAAGCCTTGATCTTCTCTAACGAAACCGCCATCTTTAGCCACATACACAAATCTTAAGGCACCTGACTGTTACAAGCAAAATCTTGAAAACTGCAAAACCATTCTCGGGCATCATTCACCCTTATTCAGTTATAATTCAACTGTCTTATTGAACAGAACCACTCGTGTCTTGTTAGAATTCTGACATCGCAGAACATGATTACATACAGATCCAATTAGCTATCTTTCTTTTCTATAAACGAACATTCTTTACCAACATAAGTTCACAACATCCTAGTATTTCTTCATATCTATGAAGCACCATAACCTTTATCAAAATTTCCCCGCATACTTAGAGACAGAATCAACATAGCACACAGTAGTGCAATCAGTTAATCAATAGCAACCTCCCCAACTTAGCTCGAAGCCATTCATCAAAGCACTTTCAACCACTCATATCAGTATTACTCAAGTGATGCCGAAAATGTCACAATGAGATTAACTCAAGTCATTTACAAGCCTTGACAGAGACTCGAATCATTAGAGACTTTAGCTCTTCTGCAATTCTTGCAGATATACACGCACCACCAATGAGCCCACTCTCTTTTTGTGACAGAAATCTTTCTAAGTCCCAAATTTTCCAAAAATTTTGGCAGAGTCCCCTTTGTAAATTGGCCTATCCACCTGCAAGAGAATCACCAAAACCATCCTAGCAATACATTCACAACTCGACAAGACATCACAATGCATATCGACAACATTAGTCTCAATACTACACAAATCATATTATCATATTTGGTACATGAACATGCATTGTACCTGCTCGAATCATAACACATATCAACTACCTTTCGATTACACATGAGAACCAATCCACCTATCTCGCCTCAATTTAGCATTTCAGCACAATACCTTCCACCAGGATACACATAGCATAATCATTTTAGTCTTCCTGATTTTGAACTCGTTCCACTACACATAAGGCACTTATATTACTGAGCGCTCGATGCATACACATACGTGCGGAAGGAATTTCAAAAGCATATCTCAAGCTGAATCAAGTACGCACGATAAGAATTCCAAGAAATGTGAAGTGTTTCCTAAAGGTTCGCGGCCTCCCGAGGATAAGTACAGGCGTCCCCGTACCGATCCACAAGACTCTACTAACCGGCTCAAGACTCATGAGGCCTAGTAAACCTAGGCTCTGATACCAACTTGTCACGACCCCAAATCCGGTCGTGATGGCGCCCAGCACACCGCTAGGCCAGCCCGACCAATCAACAATAACCACGGAGCCACAAGCTCACTTTATCCAATTTAAGCATAACAGTGATAGATATATTTAAAACAGGGAACCGAGTCCCAACATGTGCCAACTCCCATAGACCGAAGGGTTCAAGAGTCATGAGCCTCTACGGAATATACAAGTGTAAATAGTGAATATAATTGTGCACAAGTGTGGGGTGATCAGAACAAAATATAGACAAACTGGAGAATCAGGTCCTGCGAACGCTGGCAGCTACCTCGACCGTCCAAAAGCACTCCCGAGCCGCAATGGAATCAGCTCTGCTGTAATGTACCTGGATCTGCACACAAGGTGCAGGGAGTCGGGTGTGAGTACTTCCAACTCAGCGGTAATAAAAGTAAATAATGCTGAAGGGAAGAAAACCACGCAAGGCACTATCTCTTGTTACACAATACAGAACTATCATTAAACTTCAAAACACTATCATTTTATTCCTTTTCAGCATATGTGAGTAGATTATTTAGAAATCCAAAGTTTTAGCTACTTTCTTTCATTATAACATACCAATACCCGGGAGAATCTCAAGCAGTGCAAGTCAGCACTCAAATCAGCCTCTCGGGCTCAGCACTCCTTAACAATTTATACCAGGAGATCTGGTCAATAAAGCAACAAATGCACATGTGCCAGTAAAGTATGAGTGCTAAAATGTCATGCCACGTAGTACACGTAAACCAATGTATGTATGCCATGCAATGCATATGACCGCTACGACGTGTAGCCCGATCCCTTTGGGTACCCGTGCTCACTGTGGGGGTGCAGACTCCGGAGGGGCTCCTACAGCCCAAGCACAATATTAATATCACACCTGCTGCGGCGCGCAGCCCGATCCGTATACCACTGCGGCGTGCGGTCCGATCCATGCATGTGTATGCATATGCTCACATGAAATGTCATGCCCTAACATATGGCCCTCGGCCCAATCAGTCTAACAAATAATCAAGAAAGCCCTACGGGCAACAATATCATATTAGCTCACAACTAAAAATGTTATTAAGACCTGGTTCAAGTTTTTCATAACCTTATAAAAATGCTGAATAGCAAAATACCATTTTAAACCTTAAATTTAGAATAAAATATGCACAGTGTTATCAAGACAATGATACCAATCCCCGAAGGATTCAAATAATCGGCACGAAGCCCAAACATGATAATTAGTCCAATTCATTTCAACAATTAGGTGTTATTATTTATTACGCGGGACGGACCAAGTCACGATCTCCAATGGTGCTCTACCCCACGCCCGTTATTTGGTGTGCAAGTCACCTCAACACAGCACTAAGATGTGCAAGTCCGGGGTTTACTAACCCTCGGGACATCATTTACAAGTATTACCCACCTCGAACCGACGAAAGCTCATGCCTGCGACGCCTTAGCTCCTCGAACCGGCATCCACGCACGTCAAAACTAGCACAAATCAGTACAAATATATCAAAATAGGCTAATGGAACATAACCCAATCGAAAGAACTCGAAAAATATCAAAAATCGCGAAATTTGCAAAACCCGAGCCCCGGGCCCACATCTCGAAAAATTTCGAAACTCATATTTCCAGAACCCTCGTCTCGCCACGAGTCCATACATATAAAATTTACTAAAATCGGGGTTCAAATGGCCTTCCAAAAACTCAAAATCCCGTTTTCAATATCTAGGCCACATTTCTTCAATATTTGAACCCAATTTCATGAAGATTGATGTTAATTCTACCATAAAATGATGTTTTTGAGTCAAGAAACTTACCTCCGATGAATACCCGATGATTTCTCAGTGATCTCCTCGAGTTTTCTTCTCTCTAGGGCTCAAAATTGTGTTTTGGGGTGTATGAACCCGTAATGAAATGTTTCTGGACTTAAACTCACTGCCTGGGCCATTTACACTACGCGATCGCGACTCTACTCACGCGATCGCGATGTTCAAACATTTCGGCCTCACGCGATCGCGACTCTCCTCACGCGATCGCAATGTTCAAAAATCCAGACTCACGATATCGCGACTCGCCTCACGCGATCGCGATGTTCAAACATCCGGCGTCACGCGATCGCGTCTCTATTCCTGCGATCGCGTAGCACAAATTTCCCTGGACCTTATTTCTCTTCTACACGATCGCGTAGATGCTCATGCGATCGCGATGGCCACCCGGCTAACTCTACGCGATCGCGACTGGTTATCCTGCGATCGCGATGGCCTAGCCCCCAAACCTACGCGATCGCAGACCTAGCTTCGCGATCGCGAAGTACAAAAATCTTCTGCACTAATTGCAGCAGAAACAGCAGTGCCTTTGGCACAAATTGGTCCGTTTGGACCCCCGAATTCATCCCGAGGCTCCCGGGACCCCAACGAAAACCACCAACATACTCTAAAACACGATACGAACTTGTTCCAATCATAAAAACACCATCCTAAACATCAAAATCACCAATTACACACGGATTCAAGCCTAAGTTTTTTCAAAACTTCCAAATTACACATTCCATCAAAAACCCGACCAAAAGACGTCCGAATGACCTGAAATTTTGCAGGCACGTCCAAAATCACCTAACAGAGCTACTGCAACTGTCGAAATTCCATTCCGACTCCCGGATCAAAATCTCACCTATCAATCGGATTTCGCCAAAATTCAACCTTAGCCAATTCAAGCCTAAAACTACACCGGACCTCCAAATTAAATTCCGATTGCTCTCCTAAGTCATAAATGATCCCTCGAAACTAGTCGAATCATCAGAATCCAATTCCGAGCACTCTAACTCGATAGTCAACTCTGGGTTGACTTTCCATATTCAAACTTCCTTCAAACATGCTATTTGCTTCATTTTCAATTCAATACACTCCTAACTCACCCGATAGGCTCTAACACTGATATAAAGCATAAAACATGTAATTGCAACATGACAGGGCTTTAATACCCTTTCTTTCTAGCCCTGTCCAAACCCACATTACGGTCCAAAGAAAGACCTTTTGACCAATCTTCAAAAGAGGCTGAGTTAGGCAAATGAGAGAAGTTTCATCGGGACATAACACTCTGATTCCCAGCAGAAAGACTCCGATCTCCAGCAGAAAATAGGAGAGTCTTAGCAGTAACACCACCAATCCCCAGCAGAAAAGTAACACAAACGAGAGAGTCTTAGCGGTGAAAACCTTCACAGGCACCATAAGGCGATGAAAGCTGAGAGAAAAACCAAAATGAGAGAGGCTTGGTAATGAAAACCCCTCGGGCACTACAAGTCGAACGGAGATTGGAAATCAGATGGGAAAGCCCCGGGCGAAGATTACAAAAGGCGGTTTAACGACGGAGGATAGGCTATATGTGCATGTCATGTCCATTAGAGTTGGTATCCACGTTTGATAGGTTTACTTTATAATTTTTCTTTTTAGAGAGTCATCATCCTTTTTGTCTTTTATGCTGTTTCCTTTTATCTTTCTCCTTTTTATCGAAAATTCCCTAATAGAGTCTGTTTGCAAGAAATGACTGCAAAATTTTCCATTAGCTTTCCAATTACGCAAGACGGGATTTTGATTGGTACACCCAAGTGGTATGAGTCAGGAAGGATCAAGCGCAAGGCCAGTGTCCAGAGGTATATTCCCCAGCAATAGGAAAGTGACAAAGGGAGGGATTGGTGTCAATACAGATATCTCAAGGAAGGTTAATGAGACTCAAAGGTTGGGAAATTCCCAGTCCTTAGATATGCCGCAAAATGAGAGATATCCCAAGCAGAAAGGTATTTTCAGTGACAAGGGTGAACAAAGAAAATGGTTCACCAGTAAAACATGCAAAGTTTTCACGAAGGGTCACTATCATAGGAATTCGGGTGGTCAGTGGAAAACCACGTGGAAAGGTTCGCGAATAAAGAGTCGTCAAGAAAGGCGGGGAAGCAAGAAAGGAGAAAGCTATCCCCAACATGAATATCATCAAATAATAATATCCCCAGCAAGTTCTGATAATGAAACGCAGAGCAGGGAAAGAGGAGGAGAACCATCCCCAGCAGGAGCACCACAACCAGCCACCACATTTTAAAACTAACCAATTTTTCTTTGATTTGAAATAGGAAGAAGAGGGGTTGTTGGCAGAAAAGCATGCCACGAAGAAGATTCTCAAACTGGGGCAGAAAATTTTCTCCCGTTGCGAAAATTTTCTCGAAACCAAATACCCGGTTGGGGAAAGAAGCCAAATAACGCGAGGAAATGGTCTTTGAACCCGATTATCCCCAGCAGCTTTGAAAAAAAAAATTGAAAAAAAATTGAAAAAAAAAGAAAAAAAAAGAAAACAATAAGTTGTGATAGAGGAAATTATACCCCCAGTAGACAAGACAAAACGAGGAAGCTTACGTTCACAAAGGCAAGAAGTCGGTGTCATCCCCAGCAGTTCTCGAAAAAAATGAAACACTGATTTCGAGATTTCTCCGGCAGCATTATATCCTACAAGCTTTTCAAGGGAGCCAAGCGCGAGTCCCGAAAGAGGTTTGCAAAGAGGAAAAAGGAAAAGGGATCCCCCGACAGTGTAATCCCCAGCTGATGACATTTCAATCGCCAGCGATCTCGGGAGAGAATAAAGGTTTTGAAGGAAGTAGAAAAAAAGGAAATAAAGAAGATTTCCCCAGCAGCATTACCCCAGCAGGTAAGTAATTAGTTCCAAAGATATCCCCAGCAGTCAAGAGAAAAATAACACGACCCGGGAGGAAAGCAATTCCAAAACAAGGTAATTCGGAAGAAAGGATGGCCCAAGAAGCGATGCAGGAAGAAGAAAGTGGTGCAGGAAGCAAAGGAAGGCGACATGGATGGGATGGAGTTAGTAAGATGTTGAAGTCAGGAGCCCGCCTGAAGGGCAGAATGGCGATTTATTTTCAAAAGATGTTGTTGAAGTCGGGAGCCCGCCTGAAGAATGGAGTGGCGATTTATTTTCAAAGGATGTTGTTGAAGTCAGGAGCCCGCCTGAAGAATGGAGTGGCGATTTATTTTCAAAAGATGTTGTTGAAGTCAGGAGCCCGCCTGAAGAATGGAGTGGCAATTTATTTTCAAAGGATGTTGTTGAAGTCAGGAGCCCGCCTGAAGAATGGAGTGGCGATTTATTTTCAAAAGATGTTGTTGAAGTCAGGAGCCCGCCTGAAGAATGGAGTGGCGATTTATTTTCAAAAGATGTTGTTGAAGTCAGGAGCCCGCCTGAAGAATGGAGTGGCGATTTATTTTCAAAGGATGTTGTTGAAGTCAGGAGCCCGCCTGAAGAATGGAGTGGCGATTTATTTTCAAAAGTTGATGTTGAAGTCAGGAGCCCGCCTGAAGAATGAAGTGGTGATTTATTTTCAAAAGATGTTGTTGAAGTCAGGAGCCCGCCTGAAGAATGGAGTGGCGATTTATTTTCAAAGGATGTTGTTGAAGTCGGGAGCCCGCTTGAAGAGAGGAATGGCGATTTATTTTCAAAAGTTGATGTTGAAGTCAGGAGCCCGCCTGAAGAATGGAATGGCAATTTATTTTCAAAGGATGTTGATGAAGTCAGGAGCCCGCCTGAAGAAAGGAATGGCGATTTATTTTCAAAAGTTGATGTTGAAGTCAGGAGCCCGCCTGAAGAGAGGAATGGCGATTTATTTTCAAAAGATGTTGAAGTCAGGAGCCCGCCCGAAGAGAGGAATGGCGTTTTATTTTCTAAGTTGATGTTGAAGTCAGGAGCCCGCCTGCAGAGAGGAATGGCGATTTATTTTATAAGTTGATGTTGAAGTCAGGAGCCCGCCTGAAGAGAGGAATGGCGATTTATTTTCAAAAGATGTCGAAGTCAGGAGCCCGCCTGAAGAGAGGAATGGCGATTTATTTTCAAAATATGTTGTTGAAGTCAGGAGCCCGCCCGAAGAGAGGAATGGCGATTTATTTTCAAAAGATGTTGAAGTCAGGAGCCCGCCTGAAGAGAGGAATGGCGTTTTATTTTCTAAGTTGATGTTGAAGTCAGGAGCCCGCCTGAAGAGAAGAATGGCGATTTATTTTCAAAGTTGATGATTAAAGTCAGGGAGCCCGCCTGAAGAGTGGAATGACGATTTATGATTAGAGTTTGTCGTTAAAGTCAGAAGCCCGCCAGAAAAGCAGAACGGCGTCTCAGTTTCCAAGATTTGATAAGGATAGTGAACAATCGAAAAGTGACAGAGTGTAACGGAAATCCCCAGCATGAATCGGAAGGAAGGCAACAAGGATAAGAAAAAATAGATTCAGACTTCGAAGGAGAATAGCTCGAAGCTCACAAGTAAGGGAATTCACTTCGGAGTGCAATGCAAGTTAGCAACAAAAGAAGCTTGCGACCAGAATGCGACTCAACAGTCCGAGATGATCAACAGAAGATAGTCACAATGAAAAAAAGGCAAGGAATTAATCCAAGTGCAGAAGTTGATGAAAGATGTGGTGTGCTCAAGACATGGCCGAGGTCACAAGCACTGCATACCTGGTCTTGATCCGAAAAACAGCACATGCAACTAGCAAGTATCAAGGTTCAAATTTAGAGTCCGCATGAAGCACCAACCAATACTCAAGATCAAGCTTCAGAAGACTTATAGATAGGAATCTTGTAACTAGTAGCTGATAGGCTTAGTTAGTCTTTCTCATGTTTTGATTTTTGATGTAATAGCAGGACCACGGACCGGAACTTCGATGGAACAGAACCTCGACGGAACGACACCTCGACCGGCTCTCCACCTCGGTATACCCCTTCCTCACTCACTTTCGAACTACACGTGGCCTGATTCCTTTGTAGCCAAGGATATGTAGGCAGCTCAGATACAAGGGCTCGGTCACATTCCTCTTCTTTTAGTTTAGTCTCTCTAAATAAGGGTCGGGTCAAAACACTTGTCTAGTCGTTCTTTGTCTGAAAACTCTTTGTGTTTTAAGTCAAAGAGGGGCAGCTGTAGATGCGTGATTTTGCCCCTACCCGAGATTTTTTGCATATTTTTTTAGCGTAAAATATTTAGTTTAGTTTTAATAGAGCTATTTTAGCTAAATTTGACTCTTTTACTTTATTTTTACCTTAAAATGAAAAATAACAAAATATAGTTTTATTAATGTTTCGTAGTCATTTTAAACTTGAAAAATACAAAAATAGTACTTTATATTTTTATCTTTTTATAAAAACGAAAATAATAAAAAAATAGTTTCATTGATATTTTGTAGTTATTTTAAACTGGAAAAATATAAAAAATAGTTTTATTTTAATTATGAGTATTATAGATATTTTGATTACCTAGGATTAATTAAATAACACCATTCTCGGTTCCGGGCAAAGAATAATATTCGGGTTCAAACTACCTGGTTTTATAATTTTCGGACCTAGCCCGTAATAATCCGAGTCCACCACACGGGGAACACGGACAAAACTACCCATACACATATGCACACACTATGGGGACAATAGATAATGGGGGATGGGAATAACTGGAAAATGACAAAAAGAAAGAAAAAAACAAAAGAAAAAGACAAAAATAACATGGGACTAACTTAAAAAAAAAGACTAAAACATATATAAAAAATGGGAGACTATAGTGATGGGGAGAAGATGATTCTGAAGAGAAAAAAAAACAAGAGAGAGAGGAGACTATCGTTCTTCTTCTTCATTTTTAGAAAAGAAGACGACGGTGATCTTCTTCATTTTTTGAACGAAGAAAGCTAAGGCCAACATCCCTTCCGTCGACCATCCGTCGTCCCATCTCAATCGTCAACCTTCGTTTCCCGTTGCCAAATGACTAGCAAAACCCCTTCATTCGTCCAACTCCAGCCATCCATACCAGCTTCGTAGTCCACCACTCCAGCTGCGTCGCCACCTCGCCCAGACCAAACAACCAGCTACTGTGACGACCAGCTACTGTCCGCGTCGTCTCCAGCTGCAGCGACGTCCAGCAGCAGCGTCGTCCAGCCTTTAACGCCGTCAAATAACTACCCATCGCTGCTGTTCTTCTTCTGTTTCGTCTGTCACTGTTCGACGACACACACACGAGCAGCCGCTGGTGTTGTTAATTCTTGCCACGGTTCCGGCGATGTTTGAAGCTTGGATTGGAGGTTCCATTTGAGTTGCGAAGGTTCAATCTATCGAGGTTTGGTCGTAGTTCTGTTGTGATCCGAGCTTTGCTGCAATAAGATCTTCCGTTGGGATATCTTGTACGTTGACTCAGATTATTGAAAGGTCTCGTTTCTTTTTTCTTAATTTCTGCTACTTGCATAACCATGTTAAATTTGTTAATTTATAAATGTTTTACATTGAAATGATGTTTTGATGCACCTCGTTTGTTTGGATCTGCTGGGTATGGTCACGAGGGTGACAAATCTGTGCCCATTATTGTTGAAGTGTTTACATGTTTTGATTTTAGTTTTATGTCTCTATGTAGTTAGCTAGTTTCTTTCAAGATTTGAGAAAGAAGGCAACATTTTTCTTGATTTGCAGTGAATCTTTTAATCTGATAAGCTTTGTTAAAGCTTGATAATGTTTTTTTTTCTTATTGTCCCAATGATAAGATTTGTATTATAAGAGATAAAATGTCTCTTTCTTGTTACTTGATTGCCACCTATCAAAGAAATGACTTAGTAATTTCTGTACAACGCTCCATCATTTTTAGTTATATTTGTTTTCCATAAAATGGGTCCATTAAATCATGATAACTTTGGCTTATTAACTAATTTTGTATGAGAGTGTGGGGTCATCAGTTTGTTTATGAAAAATATAGAATACTATTGGGTTGGATAATTTATTCGGGCACAATAACGTGTGTTGACCCAAATTTCTTTCACAAATAAATCCATAATTGTGAGACTTTCCACAATATTCTCAAAGTAGCTAAAGAAAATAACTTATGAATAGCCGTAATTTGCTTTAGTTGAGTATAATCATTTGAAATTAGAATTGAGGTGTGCCATTAGTTGATTTTTATGGCCCTCGCAAAGATAATAAACGTGTAGTTGCTTCAAGTGCGTATTTTACTAAAATTACATTCCTAAACTCGGGTGCGTATTTATGTGACCCAAATCCAAATCTCAACAAAGTCGGAATGTGTCGATAATCACGGGTACATTGATTGTGACGTGGTTTGAGATGCATTTTCACGATGTTGCAATTTTTTTTATATTAAAATAATGAATAATAATATTAAAAGCGGTTAAAAGTTAAAATTTGCACATAAGTTAAAACATGTTATAAAAATCAGATAACTAAGCCAAATATGATAATTGAGCGACCGTGCTAGAATCACGAAACTCGGGAATGCCTAACACCTTCTCCCGGGTTAACAGAATTCCTTATCCGGATTTCTGGTTCGTAGACTATTAAATAGAGTCAAACTTTTCCTCGATTCGGGATTCGAACCGGTGACTTGGGACACCATAAAACTCCCAAGTGGCGACTCCAAATCTCTCTTTAAACGAATCCCGTTTCCGACTGTCCTTTAAGTGGAAAAACTCCTTCACTGATTATTATTATATCCCTTCTCGGGGTGTAGTATTAAACAGTTGCACATTTACGTTTTTTTACATTACGTGTATGTGCATGTGAAAAAAGGAGGTGTGACAATGTATACTACTTTAGCTCAGGCTGGGTTACTTCCTCTCACTGCCGCTACATCTCAAGCCGGGGGAGCCGCTACACCTAAGCAGTGAGTGCCCGTGATGCAGGTTCTAGAGATTATTACTATGCCTCCTGCTGCCCCAGTACAGCCCGTAGATGGGCTAGCTGCCTCCGAGGATGAGCAGCATAGATTACAGAGGTTTAAGAAATATGATCCTCCAGTGTTTAGTGGTTTGTCTACAAATGATGCATTGGGTTTTCTGGAGGAGTGTCATCGCATCTTTCGTACTATGGGGATAGTGGAGACCAGCGGGGTTTCTTTAGTTTCTTTTCATCTTCGTGGGGCCGCTTATGATTAGTGGCGCACGTTTGAGTTGGATAGTCCAGATGAGTCTGCCTCGTTTACCTCGACGATGTTTTCTGATATGTTTTTGAGGGAGTTTGTTCCCCAGAGCCTTAGGGATTCTTGGCGATCGGAGTTTGAGCGGTTGCATCAGGGCTCCATGAAAGTATCGAAGTATGCTATTAGTTTCACTCGTCTAGCCAAGCATGCACCGGCCTTGGTAGCCACGGTCCAGGAGAGAGTGCAGAAGTTTATTGAGGGCCTTATTCCACCGATCCGGTCTAGCATGGCTAGGGAGCTGGAGACAGATATACCGTATCAGCAGGCGGTGAGTATTGCCAGGAGGATCGAGAGTATGCTCCCTAGAGAGCGGGGAGAGAGGGAGGCCAAGAGGTCTCGTAAGTCATGCCATTTCTCTGGTGCCCGTATTTCAGTAGCCGGTCGTTTTGGTAGGGGTTATTCCAGTCGTCCAGTTCATTCTGCATTGCCGGCAGCCGGTAGTACTCCAGCTCTTACAGCACCTCATGAGCCTTATTATGCTCCCCTAGTTTCCAGTGCGCCTCTTGCGCGGGGTACCTCCAGGGGTCAGTCCAGTGGGGGCGAGGCTGGTCAGTCACAGTCACCGCGTCCTCCCATAGCTTGTTTTGAGTGTGGTGATACTCGCCATCTCGTTAAGGAGTGCCCTAGGCGTAGGAGAGGAGCACCTCCGCAGACTTCACAGCCGCAACGTGGTTCATAGGGTCAGCAAGCCATCATTCCAGCCCCAACTGCCACTCCACCTGCCCAGCCACCTAGGGGCGGGGATCAGGGTGCCAAAGGCTGCCCTCGAGAGAGGGGACATGCTGAATTTTATGCTATTCCTGATTGCGCTGCAGCTGTTGCCTCTGATTCTTTTATCACAGATATTATTTTGATTAGTCACAGAGAGGCATCGGTTCTATTCGGTCCTGGTTCTACTTTTTCATATGTGTCCTCTTATTTTGCTACACATCTGGGTGTGCCTCGGGATTCTTTGAGTGCCTCCATTTATGTTTCTACTCCGGTGGGAGATTCTTTGGTTGTGGACCGTGTGTATTGGTCGTGTTTGGTCACTATTTGTGGTTTTGAGACCAGAGCTGATCTATTATTTCTCGGTACGGTTAATTTTGATATTATTCTGGGCATGGACTGGTTGTCATCCCATTATGCTATTCTTGATTGTCACGCCAAGACTGTGACGGTGGCTTAACCAAGCATTCCACGTATTGAGTGGAGTGGTACTCTAGATCACACCCCCAGCCGTGTTATTTCCTTTCTCAAAGCTCAGCGTATGGTTGAGAAGGGGTGTGCTGCTTATCTAGCTTATGTGCAGGATGTCAGTATTGACACTCCTTCTATTGATTCCGTTCTAGTGGTACGTGATTTCTCTGATGTATTTCCAGTTGATCTCCCGGGCATGCCGCCCGACAGAGATATTGATTTTGGTATTGACTTATTTTAGGGCACTCAGCCCATTTCTATTCCTCCGTATCGTGTGGCTCTTCCCGAGTTGAATAAGTTGAAGGATCAGTTACAGGAGTTATTGGGCAAGGGTTTCATTCGACCCAATGTTTTGCCGTGGTGTGCTCCTATGTTGTTTGTGAAGAAAAAAGACGGTTATAAGCGTATGTGTATTGACTATCATCAGTTGAACAAAGTTATAATAAAGAACCAGTATCATTTACCACGTATTGATGATTTATTTGACCAGCTACAGGATGCACGGGTGTTTTCCAGGATTGATTTGCGCTCTGGTTATCATTAGCTGAAGATTCGGGAGCCAGATATCCCGAAGACTGCCTTCAGGACTCGGTATGGTCACTACGAGTTCCTCGTTATATCTTTTGTGCTGACTAATGCCCCATCAGCCTTTATGAATTTGATGCACAGTGTATTTAGGCCATATCTAGACTCGTTCATGATTATTTTCATTGATGATATTTTGGTATATTGTCGGAGTCGGGAAAAGCACGAGCAGCATTTGAGGATAGTGCTTCAGACTCTGAGGGAGAAGCAATTATATGAAAAGTTCTCTAAATGTGAATTTTGGCTGAGTTCAGTGGCATTTCTAGGCCACGTGGTGTTGAGCGAGGGTATTCGAGTGGATCCGAGGAAGGTGGAGGCCATGCCGAGTTGGCCCAGACCCTCCTCAGCTACTGAGATTCGCAGATTCCTTAGCCTGGCGGGTTATTACCATCGTTTGGTAGAGGGGTTCTCTTCAATCACAACACCTATGACCAGATTGACCCAAAAGGGTGCCCCTTTTCAGTGGACAGAGGAATGTGAGGCGAGCTTTCAGAAGCTCAAGACAGCCTTGACTTCAGCCACTATCTTGATGTTGCCTACCAGTTCGGGGTCCAATATAGTATATTGTGACGCCTCACGAGTTAGACTCGGTTGGTATTGATGCAGGATGGTAGGTTGATTGCCTACGCGTCCCGACAGCTGAAGGTACATGAAAAGAACTATCATGTCCACGATCTTGAGCTAGCTGCCATTGTTCAGCCTTGAAGATTTGGCATCATTACTTGTGTGGTGTTCCTTGTGAGATCAACACTGATCATCGGAGCTTGCGGCACTTGCTTAAGCAGAAGGACCTGAACATGCGTCAGAGGAGATGGTTTGAGATGTTGAATGACTATGATATTACTATTTATCATCTGGGCAAGGGCAATGTAGTTGACGATGCCTTGAGTCGCCGGGTGGAGTGTTTGGGGAGTTTGGCATATCTACCAGCTTCGGAGAGGCCTATGGCGATGGATGTTCAGGCTTTAGCCAGGCCGTTTTGTTAGAATGGATCTTTCAGAGCCCAGCAGGGTTATGGCATGTGTGGTTTCTTGGTCTTCTCTATTTGATCGCATCAGGGAGCGTCAGTTCGATGACCATCATTTGCTTGTCCTCCAGGATAGTGTTCGGCGTGGTGATGCTCGAGATGTTACCATCGGGGATGATGGAGTTATGAGGATGCGGGGGCGTATTTGTATGCCCAATATAGATGATCTTCGAGAGCTGATTCTAGCAGTGGCCCATAGCTCACAGTATTCCATCCATCCGGGTGCCGTGAAGATGTATCAGGACTTGAGATAGCATTACTGGTGGAGGCGGATGAAGAAGGATATAGTTGACTATGTTTCTAGGTGCCTCAACTGCCAGCAGGTGAAGTATGAGCTTTAGCGTCCGGGTGGGTTAATGCAGCAGATTGAGATCTTAGAGTGGAAATGGGAGTGCATCACCATGGACTTTGTATCTGGACTTCCACGGACTGTGAAGAAGTTTGATTCCATTTGGGTCATTGTGGGTCGGCTGACCAAGTCCGCCTATTTCATACCGGTGAGCACTACTTACTCATCGGAGCGACTGGTGGAGATCTACATCAGGGAGATAGTCCGGCTGCATGGTATTCCAATTTCCATCATTTCAGATAGAGGCATTTAGTTCATTTCACGGTTCTGGAGAGCCGTGCAGCAGGAGTTAGGCACTCGGGTGGAGCTGAGCACAACGTTTCACCCCCAAACCAATGGCCAGTCCGAGTGCACTATTCAGATTTTTTAGGATATGCTCCGTGCTTGCGTGATTGAGTTTGGAGGTTCATGGGATCATTTATTGCCACTAGCGGAGTTTGCTTATAATAACAGCTATCAGTCTAGTATTCAGATGGCACCGTATGAGGCCCTATATGGTAGGAGGTGCAGGTCTCCCGTGGGTTGGTTCGAGCCGGGCGAGGCCAGGCTGCTAGGTACTGAGATGGTCCAGGATGCAATGGACAAGGTCAAGCTGATTCAGGATAGACTTCGTGCAGCCTAGTCTAGATAGAAGAGTTATGCAGACAAGAAGGTCCGCGATGTGGCTTTTATGGTTGGCGAGCGGGTTCTGCTTTGGGTCTGGCCCATGAAGGGCGTCATGAGGTTTGGGAAGAAGGGGAAGCTGCGTCCTAGATTCATTGGCCCTTTTGAGATTTTGAGGCGTGTTGGGGAGGTTGCTTATGAGTTGGCCTTACCTCCCAGCCTAGCCGGAGTCCATCCCGTATTTCATGTTTCTATGCTCCGGAGATACCATGGTGTACTGCTAATTAATTTTTTTTTTAATAATACGCAATAATAATGCAAATTAAAAACAAAAAGCTATAATTCGCAGTATAGTACTACGAATACAATTTTTTTTAGTAATTCGCAGTATTATACTACAAATTACTAAAAAAAAAATTTATAATTCGTAGTATTATACTGCGAATTGCTTTAAATGCTAAATTTTCGTTAAAGTAATTCACAGTATTATACGGCGAAATAGCTATTTATATAACTTTTTTTTTAGTATTAAAAATGTTACTTTTGTTCAAAAAATTATTAAAAAGGTTTTGGACTAAAACAGTGCACTTGCTATTTTGAATTCATGAAATATATAATGATTTTAAATCTAGAAACTCACTCATTTACATTTAAAATTGTAGTTCAAAAATTCTCATGAGAATGAAATTCTATCTCCGCCTATGTGAATCATCAACTTGTCTTTTTATGATCTCTAATATCTCTAATTTTTACATAAATCAAACAATATTATACTAGAACTATTCAATGAACACTTTGTCGTTTCTTTGACAATATTATTACGAGAATACCAATAGTATTCTTTAGTCTAAAATGTGAAAAAGGAATGGGGTAAACCAAAAACTAGATGAAAGAAAATTATCTCACCTATAAATCTTTGGAATCACTAGACTTAAATAATGATAGATAAAAATTCATATAGGTGATACCTACTACTTGGAAACAAGTTTTAATCTTCATAAAGAACTTCTATTATTATTATTATTATTATTATTATTATTATTATTATTATTATTATTATTATTAAATAAATGAAAGGAATAAGTATTCATATCTCAGGCCCAACTTATTGGAAACTGAGACATAATTGTTGTTTTGTTAGTCTGAGTTGTTTTTATAATTCTTAAGTACTTTTTTGTCTAAATTTGCTTCTCTACATAACAAGTAGGCATATTTCCACTAAGAAGCTTCTTATTTTAAAATTGGTGGACTAAATGTGAAATTATAAATCAAAATATGAGATATGATTATGTATTTAAATAATGTTAATATTTTAAAGGTAAAACATATAAGTTACAATCTCAACTTAGCACCAAATCCATGTTAAATATATTTCGCTGACCAAAATAACTTTATACATTTAAATTTTTTAGAATATGTTTGATACACACCACTTTTTTTGTTAAGTATCTTAATAAAATCGAGACATATCGTGCACCATTAAAATAGTGTCACATGTTATATAACGATTCGGTCGGTCGGTTTGAGCATTTTTATTTCGCTCAATAGTTTGACCGCATGAGTAGCTTCGTATGATATATTATGACTTGTGTGAATTGTCAATTTTAGTTTTCAGGTTATTCAAAATAGATTTGGAAGAGTGAATTTCATGATTGAAACTTTATGTTGGAAGAATTAACCGAATTTGACCTTTTATCATTTGACATTGGACTGGAGTTTTACTGGTTCTGTTACGTGTAGATGGTGATTTTGGATTGAAACGTATGTCCGGATTCACATTCGGACTAGAAGGTTTCGACACAAATTGGTGAAAGTTTGAAATTCAAAGGTTTGGAATGTTCATAAGTTTGACTGATAGTTGAATTTGAGGATATGAGATTCAGAGTGTGTTTCTGGGAATTAAATTATCTTCATTACATGATTTAGGACATGTGCACAAAATTTGAGTTTATTTCGAGTTGATTTGTTTTATTTCGGCGTGAGTTTTGGATTCTGAAAGTTCAAAGTTCATTCGAGGTCGAGTTGAGGTGTGATTCATCATTGCAATGTTGTTATGTGTGATTTTAGGCCTTGAGTAGGTTCTTATAATGTTATGGTACATGTTGGTATAGTTGGACGGGATCCCAAATGGCTCGGGGGAGTTACGCACGGTGTCCTGAATATTTTTCCTCTTGTTTCCTTGTTGAAGAGTTGCTGGTACTAGTGTAGCCACATCTACGGAGTCTTGACTGCAGAAGTGACTACACAGATACGCGTTTTCCATTCCATAAGCGAGAATGTGTTGGGTAAGGAAGATCACAGACGTGATGTTTTGGGGAGCATGTGTAGGAGCGCATGTGCGAAGGGATGAAGCACATGATCAAAGTCCTATATCGAGGGTTTGGCTATATTATTCATGTTTTGAGTTGGGGAGCTCGAATTTAAGTGCTTTAGGAAATAAAATTGGGGTAAGTTTCCTATACTCGATTTTGGTTATTTCGTAAATCAATATTTATTTTTAGCAATTCGTTGTCAGATTTTATAAGTTTCATCGGGTTCCGAGGCGCGGACCAGGATTTGACATTTTTGGCGATTTTCAACTTCTGATTAAGCATTCGACCTTTATTATTTAGTATTGTTTTCTTAGGTGTTAATTGATGTATTAGAGCTACTCTTGGCTATTTTTGAGCCGTTCAGGGGTTGTTATGCGTGGGATGGCATCGTGGAGCATCTTTTAGCTCTCTCGGTATTGGATTCGGCTTGTTCGAGGTATGTAACGTTTCTAAAGTTGGTTATGAGGGTATGAGATGCCTAATTACATACTATCTGAATGATTTTGAGGTGATGTGCATGCTATGTGACAGGCATGTGGACGTGCAACTTAGAAATAGTAATTTCATCTTTAACTTAGAGTTGTGTGGCCAATTTATCTGAACATTCTTGCTATATTTTATGCGTTAGAGAACTTGGATTGTGATTCATAGTAGGAATGTTATTTAGGCTATATGTTAGTTTTGTTGCGACCCATAGTAGCCGATCCTTGCTGTTGACTTATTTGTTAAATTTCAGTTATGTACTTAGTCTTATTCATCAATGTATATCGCATCTCATTCTCTGTTATTTTGTATTATCACATCCTGTATCATTAATAAGGGCTATTTAGTATGAGCGCTGTGAGCCCGAGGGACATGAGAGATTGATGACTTAGTGAAGCCAATAGCCTAATTATAAGTGATATTTAAGGGATCGGGCTATAGGTAGCAACATGTATTTATTTATTTATGCCTGGATCTATCTTATAATAGCGCTTGGGCTCAAGAAACTCCTCTGAGTCTGCACAGTGAGTGCAGTAAATTCTTATTGTAGGATGGATCTTCGTTGGACAACGATCTTGCCCGATCATTTATATTGAGGGATGGATCTTCCCTGGGCATGGATTGTCCTTATACGGTATTGAGTGAGTTACTATCAGTTGATATATATATACATAGGATGGATCTTCCTTGGGCTGCATTGGTCATATACAGTATTGACTGTAAGAATTTATTTATGTTTGGTAGGGCTGGATCAGCCCTATACATTGTTGAGCATTGAGCGCGAGACCATGAGAATGAGTACTCCGAGAGAGTGAGTACAAGAGTTCATCACTGAGATGCATTATGTTTGACATGCGTATTTGAGATACAGGTATAGAGATGCATTTTCCTCACGTTACCTAATTTTTTACAGTCGTGATTTCACGGGCATAGTGATATGTAGGCGTAAAGGTGCACTTTCCTTGTACTATTTGAGAAAGAAAATATCTTCTTTATTGTTGAACGGATCTTGGCAAAAGTCACGAATTTCGAGCTTACTCTTATGTTTTTGATTTTTTTGGTGGATGATTTGGGACTTACTGTTATACTTAAAAATCATGCATACTTTCTGTAACTGTGAACGATTTATCATTTTATCCTTGAGTTGTTTTCTTATATCATTCTTATTATATTTTTATGAAATGTGACTGGTTATCGGAGTTGGACTCAAACTCTTGTCCCAACTCTTTACTACTTTCAATCTAATATTAGATTTATTACTTATTGATTACATGGGGTTGGTTGTATTCATTCTACACTTTTGCACCTTACATGCAAATGTTGGGTGTCGATGTTGCAACATATGGTAGGAGATGGATCGGAAGATGTACCTATGTTCCAGTATTGGCTATCACTATTCAATTAGTAGAATTAGATTCAAATTCTATTCATTTACATTTCAAATAGATGTTGTAATTATTTCAATTTTGTTTTGTAAAGAAATTTAAACCTTAAACGCACATGATTCTTACTACTAGTGCTTGTGGAATTGTTTGTATAAAAGCAGTTGCGTTATTATTTCATCTCTTAATAAATCTCATTAAATTGAATAATTGTTAATAGGCTTACCTAGCAGGTTGGATTAGTTGCCATTATGACTAGTTTGACTTCGAGTCATGACAAATTTGATATCAGAGCTCTAGGCTCATAGGTTCTAAAAGTCATTAGCAAGTGTCTAGTAGAGTTTTGCGGATCAATATGATGACATACATACATATCTTCGAGAGTCTACATGGCATTTAAGATAAACTTCTCATCCTTCTTTCCTTACCATGCAATATTGAATAAGCTTGAAAGGTGACCATTTGAATTCCCTCCACGCATTAATGGGTGCATGTGACCACTCGATATTAAATGTGCACCGCCGGCTTGTGATTCCATGGATGAGGTTTCGAGATGTGATTTCTAAATGTTGGTGATAGGCCAGTCTAGAGGACTTGAAGTCAATTTTTAATTGCAACTTGAGCTTCGGGAATTCAGCTGTGTAGGATTGTGCTTTGGACTTATAAGTCTGGTAGCGTCCCTATTAGTAGAATTTGTGGTTCAGTGAATGGTTGGATCACTATATGACGAGTATGATGTGACCGCGGGATGGACTATCAGGTGCATGATTTTTGTCTTGATGTGACAAATAGCCTCGAGTTATAAGTGTATTGGAGGATCTTTCATGTTGTTTAACTATGGAATGAGTTAGGTTCTCATGTCTTGCTGGTGATTTAAGACTCATGAAGTTTAGGTAAGTGTGTAGTAGTTGTAGCTATTAAAAGGTATAAAGACATTTTAGTTTGGAGCTAAGCAAAGGGTTATAACTTGCAAGGTAATCTACAGATGTATGAATTTTTTGATGTTATGTGGACGATTTCTTTTCTACCCGTGATTTATATTTGTGCGATTCATGTTTGGATCCATTGTGATAATAAACATGAACGTCATGAGGATGAATTCTAAATATTTAGACAATTTGAGATATTAAATGGTTTATGTTACATGATCTTATGAAGGATTTAGTTGAGTCTCATATGATATTACGGTAGTAATGGGGTATGGTTATTATAAGTTATCAGATCTTTTATTCAATACATTTGAGCAAAGTGGGGGAGTATGCTATTAATGAGTTGATTGCTCGGTTATATGTTGTATTTTTTTCGGGTTAAGGTATACTTGTGAATTAGTTATGATTTGAAGAGGTTGAGATTGAGGATGACTAGACTAAGGGAATTTCTGGATATTGGTTGTACTATGCTCTATGAGTATAGGGGAATCATGGAAATATTGAGTAGTTATTCATGAAGTATGTAGTGTGCATGAAGTAGGTATTCATTATGATGACCTGATAGGTCATCTTATGTTTGAGAACCCAATTCTATTCTTTGAAGCCTTAAATAACTCATTTTGGCCCTCCTCAATTTGCATGCATAATTAGGGTATTTTTTTGGAATTTTTTTATGTTAAAAACTAATAAAAATATGAAAATTTTCATTTGAAATCCATTTAAGTTAACTTCGATAACAATTTGAATGATGGACACAAATTCATATTTTGATGATCCAAGTAGGTCCGTATCGTGATTTGCAATTTGGGCATATGCCTGGAATCGAATTTGAAAACCCTTAGCACGAGTTATCGATCTTTATTGAAATTTAAATCTTTGAAAGCTTAATGATTTTGAAAATTTGACCAATGTTTGACTTTACAGATATCGGGTCTGTATTTTAGTTCTGAAACTCGATATAGGTTCAATACTATATTTTTGATTTGTATAGCAATTTTGGTGTGTAATGGCGTTGGTTTGACGTGATTCGAACGTTCTGTTGTGACATTATAAGTTCATGAGTTTTCTTGAAAATTTCCTTTGATTTGACTCTTAATTCGTAGTTCTATGTATTATTTTGGATATTTGATCGAGAGAGCAAGTTTTTATAATATTTTTAGACTTGTATAGATGTTTGGTTTTGAGCCTCGAGGGCTCAAGTGAGTTTTAGATAGACTATAGAGTGAAATTTGGACTTAGGAATGTGATGTTGTGTTTCAGATCTGGTGCATGACTCAGACCTCGCATTTGCGATGGTTTCTTCGCATTTGCGGGGTTCCCATTGGCGAACCCTAGGTCACAAGTACGAACCCTGTAACTGATCAAAATGGGAGTTAGCTGGGAATTTAGTTCATTCTTAAAAAAATTAAACTTAGAAGCCATATAGGCGATTTTTCAAAGAATCCTTCTTCCCAAATCATTACTAAGTTACTATAAACTAGTTTCTTTTAATCTTTCATTGCATTTCCTAAGATTTCAAACGAAAATATGGTGTTTTCATGGTGGAAATTGGGGGTTATTGGAATTAGGCACTTTTATAAAATGGGTATCGGATTCCAAAAAAACTACATAACCGGGCTCAGTGGTGAATATGTAATCGGGTTTTGGTCCAAATTTTGGGTTTGGACAAGCGAGCCCGAGAGTTGACTTTTGTTGACTTTTTAATAATGACATAATTTGAATTCTTTGCAAATGTGCATAGTTCCTAAGGCTTAATTTGAATATTTTCTTTAGTAATTTGCTAGATTCTATTGGTTCGGAGGTTTGTTTGAAAGGCAAAGCCATTGTTGAGCTTTGAATTGATCCTTTGGAGCAAGGTAAGTATCATTGTTAACCTTGACTGGAGGGATTACGACTTATTTGTGTATTTTTTACATATTTAGATGTTGAGTACAACATATATGTTAGGTGACGAGTACCTATGCATTATTGTTGGGTTAAAGCATGCGGGCGGGGCTTGTTCCCAGCAATTATTGCTACTTTAATCATGTTATCCAAGCTTAGACTAGTTATTTATTAAATTAATCATTCTTATCGTGTTTATCGGTTTTGTTGAGAATTGAGTATTGATTCAAAAGATGAGATTGGTATTATTATATGGTAAATGAGAGTGTTAATATACGAAGGATGCATTCGAGGATGAACGGTTATTTTAGAGCTGAAGAATGTGATGACCTGATAGGTCATCTAATGTTTTAAAACCCAATTACGTGCTTTGAAGCATTAAATACCTTATTTTAGCCCTCCTCAATTTGCGGGCACTGTCCGGGTGTTTTTCTAGAAAGCTTTTATGTTAATAATAGATTAAATATATGAAATTTTTTCTTTGAAATATATTTGAGTTGACTTTGGTCAACATTTTGAGCAAACATACCTAGATTTGGGTTTTGACAATTTTGGAGGGTTCAGATCATGATTTGGGATTTGGGCTTATGCTCAGAATCAAATTCGGATGTCCCTAACCCGAGTTATCGAACTTTGTTGAAATATGAAATTTTGAAACCTTAATGATTTTGATAGTTTGACCAATAATTGACTTTATGGTTATAGATTTTGTTCAACCTAATATAGGTCTAATACTATATTTTTGGTTTATCTGTTAAATTTTGTGAGAAACAGAGTTCGTTTAAAATGATTCAGACATCCTGTTGTGATACTAGAAGTTCATGAGTTATCTTGAAATTTCCTTTGATTTGATGCTCAATTCGTAGTTCTAGGTGTTATTTTGGCGATTCAATTGCGAGAGCAAGTTAGTATAATATTTTTAGACTTGTGTAATTGTTTGGTTTGGATCCTCGAGGGCTCAGGTGAGTTTGGATAGGCTACGAAGTTATATTTTGACTGAGGAACATGCCAGTTGTTTCAGATCTATTGCATGCCTCAGGCCTTGCAATTGCAAGGTCATACTTGGAATTTGAGACTGTTGATAAGTTCATATTTGCGAGAAATGCATCACATTTGCGAAGAGTAACTAGGGCACCTCATGTTTGAATTTGCGAACAATACTTCGCATTTGCGAAATGGGACAGGGGGTACAACAATCGCATTTGTGGAAGGTCAAAGTTAGCATTTGCGAAAAAATCATCACAAAAGCGATGAAAGCAAAGATGGGAAGGATTTTGCATTTTGATGGTTTCTTCGCATTTGTAGGGTTCGTATTTGTGAAACCCATGTTGCAAATGCAACATCTACAACTAATCAAAATGGCTGTTAGATGGAACTTTTGTTCATTCTTCAAATTTTCAAACTTAGAAGCCCTAAAGGCGATTTTTCAAATAACCCTTCTTCCCCAAATCATTGGTAAGTGATTTTAAACTAGCTTCTTTCAATCTTTCATTGCATTTCCTAAGATTTCAACCTAAAATCTTGTGTTTTCATGGTGGGAATTTGATGTTCGGGTAAAATTAGGGATTTTTGTAAAATGGGGATTTAGACCTCAAATTGAGATCGGATTCCAAATAAAATTACATAACCGAGCTTGGGGTTGAATGGGTAATCTAGTTTTGGTCTGAATTTTGGGTTTGGACCAAGCTGATCCAAGAGTTATATTTTATTGACTTTTTAATAATGACCTAAATCAAATTCTCTGCAAAAGCGGGTAGTTCCTAAGGCTCAATTTGAATCGTTTTGTTGGTAATTTGCAAGATTCTATTAGTTCAAAGGCTTAATTGAAAGTGAAAGCCATGGTTGAGATTTGAATTGACCCTTTGGAGTTAGGTAAGTGTCGTGGTTAACCTTGACTTGAGGGATTAGGTCTCATTTATCTATTTGCTACATATTTATATATTTGGTACAATGCATATGTCAGGTGACGAATACATGTGTGTTGGTATGGAGTAAAAGCATGTGGGTGGGACTTGTTCCTTGCAATCATTTCTACTTTGATCATATTATCCATTCTTAGACTAGTTATTTGTTAAATTGATCGTTATTATCGTGTTTATGGATTTTGGTGTAAATTTGGTGTTGATTCCAAAGTTGAGATTAGTATTGTGGAACCATTGTTGAAGTAAAGCTTGTTCTTATTATTCTATCTTGCTGTTGTTACTTGTTCATTGATACATGGTAAAGGAGAGTGTTAATGCACAAATGGTAATGTCGTGCCATATTGTGAGTGTTAATACACGAAGGATGATGTTGTGCCATATTGTGAGTGTTAATGCATGAAGGTTTATGCCATGCCAAGTTATGAGTGTTAATGAATGAAGGGTAATGTCGTGCTGTTTCTATTGATTTATATTGTGAGGTTGAGAGTAAAAGAATGAAGGGTGATGCCGTGCAATATTCTTTATTGTGCTTAATTGTTTTTACTGGTTAACGGTATATGACTAGCATGGTTATCATTTCTGTCGTATCTGTGGTATCGTGAATCCCCTTAGCATGTCCGCTTCCCAATAGTACATGTTTATCTCTTATTTGTTGTTATCTTGTATATATACTATTATCTGCACATGTTTATTATGTGGGTGTCTTGTAATCGCCATGCCACTATTTCATCGAGGTTAGGCTCGTCACTTACGTGGTACATATGGACGGTTGTAGTCATACTACACTATGCTTCTTGTGGCGACTTTGGTACCAGCCCTGGCTATTTGAATAGCAGCTTGGACTTGCTTGTTGGAGACTCGAGGTACATCTGCTGACATCCGTCGACCTTGAAGTCCCCTTGTACTTCCCTTTCTATTTTGTAGTAAATTTTAGAAGCTTGTCAATTGTGACTCCATATTTTTGTTGTAGTAGATATTCGACATTATGTTATTATGCACTTAGCTTTAATTCTTTTTGTCTTAATATTTTTATTTAATGATGTGGAATGAAATTTGACTTAACAACTCTCTAACATTAGCTTTCCTTGCGAGTGAAATGTTAAGTGCCATCACAGCCCTGAATGTGGAAATTCTAGGTTGTGAAATTTACTTTGTTGTGATAAGGTGCGGTTGCTTCCTTGTGTGTTGTCGTGCTAATGGGGCACATGCTGTTTGGCTTGTTTGGACGTACAATTTATATGTGAGCATAGTTCATATTTCTCGAGAAGATTATAATAGGTTCAATATTATATATATCAATAGTGAGATTTCTGGATTCAATATGGCTAGAATCTAAGATTTACAATAGAGAATGCTAGCCCACCCATAAGCCTGCTAGAACACACTATTTGAGGCTATGATCCTAAGGGATGAAGCTTAATTCCTGAACAATAATTTGCAACCTTAAGCCATAGCTCAAACACATAGGGGACAAGGGTTTGGAATTCATAATAGAAACAAGCAGAAAGAAATCAACATGCTAGTTTAAGTGTTGAGCTCTACAAAAATAGTAAATAGACATGGATACAAAATCATTAAATAAACACATTGTTGTGGTGATAACGCTTATGTTAGGACATACTAGTTTCAATGAAACAAATAAAGAAAAGCAGTAGGTCTTGTAAACAGGCCACAATGTAAGGAATATGAGAGAATACTATTGCGTACAAGTGTGTGTTCAGAAAAACTATGAATGAGTGTTTGTGTTAATGAAAGAGTCGTGCATATATAGTATGAAAATTAGGTAAAAAATAAGGTAACAAAATAATTAAAGAACTGAATATCAATTAAGAATCAATCACACAAGACTTCCTTTAATTATGGAATTTAGATTGAAATAGTGAAAGTTATTTAAGGAAAGAAATCAAACAAGCACTTTGTGCAAAGTAGGGAATGAGGGGTAAGTACATAGAAGTTTATTTTATAGGCAGGGCTTTGACATACACGGTTGCATAAATAAGGTAAGAAAATCAATTAGTAGCTAGTAAATGAAGGATCAAAGATTTTGTAATTAATGGTCCATAAATGGACCAAGTCAGAAAAGTTAAGGAAAGTCAAGTAACATAAATCAAGTCATAGGGAAATCAACAAAAAAGGAAAGAAATCAAACAAACCTATATAGAAGGAAGTCTGAAACTAATCAAAATTTGAAAACCATTTTAGAGGGTAATTCCAGCATATATAAAGAGCATACAAACATGTTAAGCTAAAAGAACATGTTATGTCATTGCAAATCAGTATATAATTGCCTACAGGAGCATAGCTGTTATATTGGTTAGCAATGTAGAAGAGAAGTAGCATCTAGTTGCATACACAAATCTAGTGTAAAAGACCTTAGAAGAGTTTAGCAAAAATAAGAATCATATGAAAAACAAGGATTTCAAAACTCAGTTTAGAGACTCGAAATAGTTCTGAAAGTGTTAGGATTTCTTTTGAAATAAAATAAGTTCAGGAAAAAATCACATAGACAATGGTTTCCATACTTGGAAAACCCTCCAAGTTCTAGGGTTTCTACCATCAAGCGAGTGCAGAGATGAGAGGGAAAGTAATTAAGTAGAAACAGGTTCAGAGGTATCAGAATAGAACTGAAACTGTTAACATGTTCCTTCAGCAACATAAACTCATGAGATACATGGCAGAAGAGTAACATGTGAAACACAGCAGAAGCACTCAAAGAAAACATCGTAGAAGAAAATAATACGAAACATAGTTGAACAAAACTAATCAGAAAACAATAGAGGAGACTTAATAAGAAACACACAATAACACAGTAAAGAAAATATAGTAGAACAAACACACGAAAGAAAGAGAAAATCAGAGAAACATCTAAATAGCTCATAAAAACCCTAGATCAAAAAAATAAAATGGTTTTGAAAGCATTGTTTTTTTGAAAGAAATCAAAGTTTAAAACTTTAGGGAAAGCATAGATCTGGAACATATCTAAAGATATCAGAAAAACATTAAAAGCTAGGGTTGTCAGAAGAACCAAAATGATGAGAAATGCTTGGATCTAAGCAAGAGGAGTTGAGGCCAGTCTCTAAATAGGCATGGCTCGCCAGAGTAGGCTGAAGATGGCTATGGAACTTGAATCAACAAAAGTCTAGACACAACTCTTCGTGGTCAAGTCATGAAGCATCAGTAACCACACGCGAGGAGCATATGTGGCTTGGTGGGTGGTGAAACCACCATGGATTCATGTCAGAAGGTGGCCGGAGAAATGAAGGGAACTCATCAGAGAGGTGGTGAAAGGGGGAAGGTTCTAGAGAGAACCAGAGGTATAAAGACAGAAATGGGTGAGAAAAATAAGGGGTATTGGGGGGGGGGCATTTGGAATTAAAAATGGTAAGAGCGGGTGAGGGTCGTTGATCATTTAGATCAACAGTCATGATTTAATAAGGTTTTGGATTAGGCTGGGGTAATTAGGGTCTCGGCCGTATTTTAATTGTGATTGAGCTGAGATTGGGGTCAAAATTGGGGTTAGATTTTAGGCTAAAATTGCAACGAATTGGGCTATTATTTAAATATCCAATTTTCTCCTTTTAAAATTAAAACAAATAGTAAATTAATTTCTAGAAATAAATTGAAATATCTAAAGTGACTATAATATATACTTATCAATTTAATAATAAAAAAATCATTTTATGAATATGAGATGAACTTAAACCTAAGAATGACTAATATTGCAATTATGCAATTGTATCCTTAAAAATTTCAACTAAATTTGTAAAAAATTTACGAAAATACCTTAGCCATATTTTATGAAAACATGTGACTCCAATAAGTGAATCACCAAAAATGATAATTGTGAGGGATAATTATTGGATTTTTCTTAATATAATGGGCAATAAATTGATTTAATAATCATTGAAAAATTAAGGAACAATAATGTAGCCTTGGGGTCTACTTATATATGTGTATAAATGATATTTCGAAAGGTATTTTGCATATAAAAATTGGATATCAATAGCTGCCCCTCTTTACCTGGGAAGGATGAATAAGTTTTCATGTAAAGATATGATGGCTAATTTAGACCGAACGAAGGGGTTTGAAAAGTTTTGGTTGTTCCTTGGATTTTGAGTTGCCTACATATCACTGGTCTTACAAGAATCAGGCAATATGTCATTCAGGATCCATTGGCAGAGTGTGCCGATGGAGACTTTTGAAGAACGAGTGCAATATTCAGGTTGGGATGAAGAGTTAAGGTCTAATAGGGCTATGGGAGCTAGAGTGGTATTGCTCCTACTGAGATGGCCATTGCTCACCTGTTTACTTGCAAGAGATAAAAAAAAGGGTCCTCAGGCCATGGCAAGGCATTCTCGGGCTATGAAAATGGTGTATCCGGAAAATAACACCTTTGGACAACTTGGTGATCTTTCAGCCCATGAGATGTAGTATTTGGTGATCTTTCAGCCTATACAATGTAGAAGGTGGAGATATTTTAGCCGCGCAAAATGTAAATAAAGTGGCAATCTTTCAGACATGCATGTGTAGAGGTGGTGACATTTCGACCATGCAGATGTAAATTAAGTGGCAATCTTTCAGCCATGCTGACAGAGGTACTGTTTAACCTCGGAAGGCAGAATGGTAGCCTTATGCAATGTAGGAAATGCAAATATAGGTTGAACTTAACCTGAGAAGGTCGAATGGTAGCCTTATGCAATGAGAGAAATATAGATGGAGGTAGAGCTTCACCTCGAAATATAGAATGATAGCCTTATGCAATGCAAGAAATGCAGACGGATGAAGAGCTTACCCTCAGAAGGCAAAATGGTAGCCTTATAGAATGCATGAAATGTAGACGGATGTAGAGATTAATCTCGGAAGGCAGAATGGTAGCCTTATGCAATGTAAGAAATTCAAATGGAGGTAGAGCTCAACCTCAAAAGGGAGAATGGTAGCCTTATGGAATGCAAGAAATGTAGATGGATACAAAGCTTAGTTTCGAAAGGCAGAATGGAAGCCTTATGCAAAACATGAAAGGAAAATAGTAATAGAATTTTCTTAGCTCATAGTTGATTGCGATATTGTGGCTACTAGGGATATTATGTGCAGATAGAAACTATGAATATGTGTGACGTTTCTAAGAGTTGTATTCTTGAACAATATAAGTGTATAACATATTCAATGATTTTACAACTCGGGTGCCTACATCCAAAGAAAAATTGTGAGTTTTGTAAAGGAGAAACGTTAGTTTGTGTCCCCTGCTGACATTGCTTGAACTGTTTGATTTTAATCTGGTGATACAACCTGTATCATTGGAGTAGCATTGCTAAATAAACCGATTTCAGAAATAGACATGTATGATTTAGTAAATAATATAACATGAATGCGTAATTTAGAAGAGTTTTCTTTAGATGAATTGACGACTGAGACGTGGTTTGCTTTCTATGAGTTTCTTTCTTTGTTCCTTTGTACTATGGTATCATAGCCAGCCCATCCTTTCGGAAGGAGGAATAGTTTACTAAATATGTCTGAGTCATTTCCATCATCCTCTTCCTCTTCCCTTGCAAAAATGAATTTGTCTCCCACTTTATACAAAACCTTGTCCAAAAAATATGATTACCTCTATGAAGTAAATATCTTAGTTGATGAACAAAAAGTATATTCCATTGAAGTACCTCTCATAAACCCTTACTCAGCCTTTGCCAAAGTATCTTTTGCACCTTGGACCCAAATTCGTTCCTTACTCCAACACAGACCAAAAGGAATCAAAGAATACGTTGCTGCCTCAAAACTTGACCAACATTCTATTTTTGCCACTCGAGAGGAACAATTTATCACCCTTCAAATACCAGATGATTTTTCCAGGCATTGGAGAGATCATGGCCTTACACATATCTATTTTGGTGCCATCCAAATTGCTTTAACCTATCAAGGAAGAAACGGTCAACCTATTATACCTCGACTTTCTCTTCTAGATACAAGATATTTGGAGTACCAACATGCAAACTTGGGTACGACCGAAGTTACCCTAAATACTGAAACTGTCTTTATAACTATCTTTCCAAATTTCAACATGTCCCTTTATGACCGTACCTAACTGAAGCCCTAAAAATCAAAGTCCAAATCCAGGGATCCCCACAAGCCAAAGATTCCATCCAAGCTACCCTTCATAGAAGAACATGACTGGTGCCAATATTTTGATAAAGAAGGAAAATGAATGTGGTGGTTCAAATGCCCCTTCACTGGACACTGCCCATGGGATCTCGGTTGCACCTAACAAGACTGTATAGAAGATCCAATTGGAGAATATGATGAGCATCACCAGTGCAAACCAAAATCCAAGAAAAAAGGGCAAACCACTGAAAGACAATTTCGGGCCAAATGTGAAAACAAATATCGTTCAATTGGCTAATTAAGCCGTCTAGGTAAATATGAACTTCTTGTCTGTTACAAACCCCATGAAAAGCTAAAACTAAAAGAAAAATTCCCCCTATTTGGGAAGATAGTGCAACTACGCTAAAATCCAAACTAACATCACCTCATACCCCAGAATCCAAAAGGCCACCTGAACCGAAAACTCCACCAACCCACAGGTCCGCACACCCACAAATATGCATTATGAGCCCTTCAAGATACGGTCACTCCTAAGATTTTCCTCCACTTCAACCTTTTGAAAAAGAGGGTATCAACCATGCTCCAAAAATCCCCAAGAAAAATATAGTACTACCGTCTGGAGAAAAAACCCCAACAAGTAACATTAAAGCAACAATGAACAAGCAATAAGAAAATTCCATCTTCCAGAACAAAGTGCTCAATAATATTGGAAATACCATAAAAAATGTGGCCCATGCACAGAACAAACTAATGAGCAAAGTGGAAATAATTAAGAAAAAGATGGAGCAGACATCGTCTCAAAATGCAGGACTGATCAAAGACTTGGAACAAAGGTTGGAAAATTTGGAGTGTGGGATTTATCCGCCAGGAACTTCACTTATCCAATTTTTCGAACAACAACAGGAGACAATTTCCATCAAAGAACATATTCTACTTCTGATGATTACTGTGATGACCCGGCCCGTCATTATGTGAGTTGTCACCCCGTTACCCTGTTATCTGCTTTTTAACATTGCAATATGCATGTTGGATAAGTTTGAGTCAATTCGAATTTGGTTTAGTTGGAAATGAGACAGATAGTCTCTTAGAAGAAGGAATAGTTGAGAAAAGTCAGCTGGATGTTGACCTATGAGTTAGAGAGCTCAGAATCAAATTCTGATGATTTGGTCAGCTCCGGGAGGTCATTTGTGAGCTAGGAGAGCGATCAGAAGTGAATTTGGAGGTCCGGTATAGTTTTAGGCTTGAATTGGCTAAAGTTGAATTTTGGCGATATCCGATCGATAGGTGAGATTTTGATCCGGGAGTCGGAATTGAATTTAAGTTGCACCAGCTCCGTTAGATGATTTTGGATGTGCCTACAAAATTTTAGGTCATTCGGAGGTCGTTTGGTCGGGTTTTTGGTCGAATGTCGGTTTCGGATGTTTGAATGAAAACTTAGGCTTGAATTTGCTTGGATTCGGTGTTTTCCGTGTTTGAGGGCATGTTTTTATGATTGGAACAAGTTTGTATCATGTTATGGAGTATGTTGGCAGTTTTTGTTGGGGTCCCGGCGGCCTCGGGATGAATTCGAGGGTCCAAACGGACCATTTCTGCTGTATCTGCAGAAGGAATTCCTTCATCGCGTTCATGATGAAGGGCACGCGTCTGCGAAGGGTATCAAGGTTGTTCATCTCATTTGCAATGGGCTGGATGTGAACGCATAGGCCCAGGATCAGAGGCATTGCGTTCGTAGGAGGCTTGGTCGCGTCTGCGTAGGCTTGGGGGATTGGTCATCGCGAACGCGACAGGTAGCACGCGTTCGCGTAAAGTAGAAATTAGAGGCTGAGGACTTGTTCATCACGAACGCATGACGAGTATCGTGTTTGCGAAGGGTTAACTGGGTAGAGCATCGCGAATGCGTGGGTATTGAACGCGAACGCGTAGGGTAAAACTCCCAGGCAGTGATTTTAAAACCAGAAACATTTCATTATGGGTTTATTCACAAAAACCTCCATTGTTGAAGCCTAGAGAGAGAAAGTGATGGGAAATAGCTGGGAGATCATTGGGATATTGTCGGAGGTAAGTTTCGTGGTTTAATTACGCACTTTTATCATGAAATCATTGATTATTTCTATGGAAATGGAGGATTAAAGGTGGGTTTTAGCCCTAGGCCTAGAATTGTAGAAAAACACCGATTTGAGTGGGAAAATGGAGTCCGAATTTGGTAAATTTTATATGCCTAGACTCGTATTGAGACGAGGGTTCCGAATATGTTACTTTTGTAATTTTTCGAGAAGCGCACCAAAAGTCGGGTTTTGACAACTTTGTGGGTTTTGATGCAATTTGGGTTATTTCATATGGGTGTCATGAATTGGGCATATATTGATGTATTATCATTGATTTTGAGCAGACATGGCACCCTAGGAGATTGATTTGCGAGGCAAGCACAAGGCGTACTGAGGCTTCTACCGGTTCGAGGTGAGTGGTAGTAGTAAATAATATACTGAGGGTTTGAAACCCCGTACTAGCACTTCACAGTGCTATGTTGAGTTGGAACACACGTTTTATGACGGGCGTGGTGACATTGTGATTGGGGGTTCGGACTTGGTCCTTCCTGGCTAATAGAATACTGTGTATTATGACTGATAATGAGACTTTAACCGTGTAATTGGGCTAATAGCCATGTTTGGTGCCTCGTGCCGACCTGTAGATGATTAGGGGACCTGTAGAGCTAGGTGACCCTTAAATCGTATTGGAAACTTACACTCAGCCGTAAAAACTAGCTGAATAGCCTATTAAGAGCCAATACTAGATATGTACTGTGAGAGATAGATTATTTAGTGTGCAAGTTCCCTGATTTAGCTGAGTGAACCTGAAAGGCCAATCCTATACTAATTGAGACAGGGTCAAGGACCCGTTAGGAGGTATGATATACATATATATAAATATTGGATTGGGCAGTACGCCGCAGCAGTATACATATTGGATCGGGCTGCACGCCGCAACATTATATATATATTGGGTCAAGCTGCACGCCTCAGAACTATATATATTGGATCGGGCTGTACGCCGTAGCATTATATATATTGGATCGGGCTGCACGCTGCAGCAGAATATATATATTGGATCGGGCTGCATGCCGCAGTAGTATATATATATTGGATCGGGCAGCACGCCGCAGCATTATACATATTGGATCGGGCTGCACGCCGCAACATCATATATATTAGATCGGGCTGCACGCCACAGCAGTATATATATATTGGATCGGGCTGCACGCCGCAGCAGTATATATATATTGGATCGGGCTGCACACCGCAGCAGTATACATATTGGATCGGGCTGCACGTCGCATCATCATGTATATTGGATCGGGCTGCACGCCACAGTAGTATATATATTGGATCGGGTTGCAAGCCGCATCATTATACTTATTCAAATACTTACACCTTATAGACACATGTGTAGGTCTCCAAGTATTGAGACACCACAGTGGTACGGGTGAGGATTTGGTCAGTGTGGGACCTTGTTGTGATAGATGTAGACTGGAGATCAGAGTACTTACTATTGTGATGACTTACCTGTGGGGATTTGCCTTAGAACTGTTGAGTGATAGCACATGAGTTCTTACTTTCTGTTATTGTTTATTATTATTATTCAATGAGTTGAAATATACTCACCTTACTCCCCAGCACTTTCTGTGCAGATCCACAGGTGCCTGAGAGCAGTTGAGTTATTGTAGCTGCTGATCATTATCTACTTTTGCGGAGACTACGAGGTAGCTGCCAGCGTCCGCTGAACCTATTTTCTCCTTCTTTATCGTCTTGTTGTTTCATCTTGCTTAGACTTGTTTGTACTAGGATGTTATTTTATAGAGGCTCAAACTCGTGACACCACGATATGCTTGGGACCGTACTTTGTATGCTTTTACTATTACGTTACCATTTTTATATGATCACTTGCTGTTTAAGTTTAACTGGATTAATTGAAATTAATAATTGGCTGGTTTAAGAGGTAATATGGTCGGGCTTGCCTAGCATTGTGTTGGGCGCCATCATGACTGGGGTTTGGGTCGTGACAAGTTGGTATCATAGCCTAGGTTAACAGGTTTCACGAGTCATGAGCCGATTTAGTAGAGTCTTGTGAATCGGTACGGGGACGCCTGTACTTATCTTCGAGAGGCTGCAAACCTTTTAGGAAAGTTTCAATTCTTGGAATTCTAGTCGTGCGATTACTTTGGACTTGAACTGAACTTTGACATTCTATTCTATTGCAGATGGAGAGAACTCGAGCTTCCGGACGGGGAGGATGACCACCACTACCACCTGCTAGAGGCCTTGGACGCGGCCGTGGTCGTGGCAGAGGTCGGGTAGCTGATACAGTACCAGCTGACCCACTGTCCCTAGTTGCAGAGGTGCCAGCAGCACCGGTTTAGGCACCAGCTGTGCCCATTGTCATTCCGGGTCTACAGGAGACCCTGGCTCAGATACTAGCAGTCTGCACTTGCCTAGCACAAGCGGTTTCGGTTACTACTGCAACAGTTACATCAAGGATCGGGGGTGGTCATCAAACCCCCACAATACGCACTCCAGAGCCAGCAGTGCAGGGCATACAGACACCAGAGGCTCCTCCAGTTCAGCCCGTGGCTCCGGTTCAGCCAGCGGATCAGGTTCAGGGGGACAGGGTCCCAGCTATGTCGGACGACGAGCAGTGTCATCTCGAGAGGTTCACCGGACTATCTCCTCCGGTGTTCACTGGTGCTCCGGGCGAGGACGCCTAAGATTTTCTAGACAAGTGCGTCAGATGCTTCGTACGGCAGGGATCTTGGAGTCCAGTGGGGTATCTTGCACCACCTTTCAGTTTCAGGGGCCAGCTTTCATTTGGTGGAAGTCTTATGAGCACCGCAGGCCAGCAAGGGCAGCACCATTATCGTGGCTAGAGTTCTCCACCATGTTATTGGAGAATTGGGTGCCTCAATCTCAGAGAGAGGAGATGCGTAGGCAGTTTGAGGGTCTCCGTCAGGGGGACATGACAGTGTCATAGTATGAGATCAGGTTTACAGAGTTGTCTAAACATGCACCGTGGTTGGTTCCTTCCGACAAAGAGAGGATTGGACGCTTTGTGGACGACCTCATTTATCCCATTCGTATTCTGATGACCCGAGAGAGGGTTTTGAGTTGTACATTTAAGGAGGCTATGGATATTGCTCGCGACATAGAGTCAAATAGTCATAGAGAGGGGGACGAGAGGGAGGCCAAGAGGCCTCGAGGTTCGCGCAGTTACAGTGGTGCTCCATCTAGGGGCCGGTTTCATCAGGACAGAGGTCGTTCTTTTAGACCTCCTCAGTCAGGTCGCCCAGAACATAGCAGAGCTTATTCTGTCCATGGCCGTCAGGGTTATTAGCTGGGCCAGACTTCACTCAGCGCCCTCCCAGCTCGGAGTTCTACACCTGTTTCATCAGTCGAGGGTTCATCTGCGGTGTAGTTCATTAGCTGGCCACTCCAGCGCTAAAGGTCCTTATCAGTCTCAGTCCCCAGCACCGGGGAGTTACTACATGTGCGGAGATCTTGGGCACCACCGTAGGGAGTGTCCCCACCTTTTTTCCAGATCTTATCAGAAGAGGGGGTAGCCCTCGTCATCTGGTCCTTCTACTTCAGCACTCGCCCCACCAGCTAGGGGTGAGGGTCAGTTAGCTAGGGGTCGCCCTCGAGGGGGAGGCCGATCAGGTGGACATGCTAGATGCTATGCTCTTCAGGGCCGATCTGAGGCTGTTGCTTCTGATGCAGTTATTACAGGTATTATTTCAGTCTGCCACAGAGATGCCTCAGTGTTGTTCGATCATGTTTCTACTTATTCTTATGTGTCTACCTATTTTGCTCCTCATTTGGGCACGACCCAAGGGTGTCTTGAGCTGCCAGTGCATGTATCTACCCCGGTGGGGGATACTATTGTTGTGTACCACGTATACCGGTCTTTTCTGGTCACTATTGGGGGTCTGGAGACCCGAGTGGACCTATTGCTTGTTAGCATGATTGATTTTGATGTTATATTGGGCATGGACTGGCTATTTCCATGTCATGCTATTCTGGACTGTCATGCTAAGACAGTCACCTTGGCTATGCCGGGCATTCAGAGGATCGAGTGGTGAGGCGCGACTGAGTATATACCTAGCAGAGTAATATCCTTCCTCAAGGCCCAACGAATGGTTGGGAAGGGGTGTCTCTCTTATTTAGCATTTGTGTGGTAGGTCGAGGCCTAGACTCCCGGTATTGATTCTGTTCCCATTGTGCGGGACTTTCCTAATGTGTTTCTCTCGGACCTGCCGGGCATGCTGCCGGACAGTGATATTGATTTTGGGATCGATTTGGTGCTAGGCACTCAGCTTATTTCTATTCCTCCATACCGTATGGCACCAGCCGAGCTGAAGGAATTGAAGGAGCAGCTCCAGGAACTCCTAGATAAGGGGTTCATTCGGCCAAGTGTGTCGCCGTGGGGTGCACCGGTCCTGTTTGTTAAGAAGAAGGATGGATCCATGAGGATGTGTATTGACTACAGGCAACTGAACAAAGTTACAGTGAAGAACAAGTACCCTCTACCGCGCATAGATGATTTGTTTGACCAGTTACAGGATGCGAGGGTATTTTCTAAGATTGATCTTCGTTCAGGCTATCATCAGCTAAAGATCAGGGACTCGGATATTATGAAGACTGCATTCAGGACCCGATATGGTCACTATAAGTTCCTTGTGATGTCTTTTGGGTTGACCAACGCCCCAACAACATTTATGCATCTGATGAACAGTGTGTTCATGCCCTATCTGGATTCATTTGTGATCGTGTTCATCGATGACATTGTAGTCTACTCTCGTAGCCAAGAGGAGCATGCTCGGCACTTGAGAATTGTATTACAGAGATTGATAGAGGAGAAGCTGTATGCCAAGTTCTCCAAATGTGAGTTCTGGCTTGAGTCCGTGGCATTATTAGGGTACGTGGTGTCCCGTTATGGTATTCAGGTAGATCCGAGGAAGGTCGAGGCAGTGCAGAGTTGGCCCAGACCGACCTCAGTTACCGAGATCCGTAGCTTTCTAGGATTGGCAGGGTATTATCACCGATTCATTCAGGGATTCTCTTCTGTTGCTTCACCCTTGACTAGATTTACGCAGAAGGGTGTTCCTTTCATATGGTCCGAGGAGTGCGAGGAGAGCTTTCAGAAGCTCAAGACAGCACTGACCACAGCACCAGTCTTGATTCTGCCGTCAGCTTCAGATCCTTATACTGTGTATTATGATGCCTCAGGAGTTGGCATTGGTTGTGTGTTGATGCAGGAATGTAGGGTCACTGCTTACGCTTCTCGTCAATTGAAGCCCCATGAGAAGAACTACCATGTTCATGATTTGGAGTTAGCAGCCGTAGTTCACGCTTTGAAGATTTTGAGGCATTACCTGTATGGTGTCTCATGTGAGGTGTACACGGATCATCGCAGTCTTCAGTATTTATTCAGACAGAAGGACCTTAATTTGAGACAGCGGAGGTGGTTGGAGTTGCTTAAGGATTATGACATCAGTATTTTGTATTATCCGGGGAAGGCCAATGTTGTGGCCAATGCTTTGAGTCGGAAAGTGGTTAGTACGGGTAGCCTAGCTTTCATCCCAGTTAGGGAGAGGCCATTTGCTTATGATGTTCAGGCCCTAGCCAATCGGCTAGTGAGGTTGGATATTTTGGAGCCGAGTCGAGTGTTGGCTTGTGTTGTTTCTTGATCTTCCTTATATGATCGCATCACGGAGCGACAGTTTGATGATCCACATTTGCTTGTCCTTAAGGACAGAGTGCTGCATAATGATGCTAGAGATGTGACTATCAACAGTGATGGTGTTCTGAGGATGCAAGGCCGTATATGCGTGCCCAATGTAGATGATTTACGGAAGTTGATACTTGATGAGGCACACAGTTCACGTTACTCTATTCACCCAGGTGCCATGAAGATGTACCAACACTTGAGACAACACTACTGGTGGAGGAGAATGAAGATCGATATTGTTAGGCATGTTGCTAAGTGCCTTAATTGCCAGCAGGTCAAGTATGAGCATCAGAGACCGGGCAGTGTTCTTCAGCGTATGGTCATACCCGAGTGGAAATGGGAGAGGATCACCATGGATTTTGTTACTGGACTCCCTCGGACAGCGAGGAAGTTTGATTTTGTATGGGTGATTGTTGATCGGCTGACTAAGTCCGCACATTTCATCCCGGTTAGTACTACTTACTCATCGGAACGGTTGGCAGCGATCTTTATCTGGGAGATTGTCAGGTTGCATGGGGTCCCAGTGTCTATTATATCTGGCAGAGGCACTCAGTTCACTTCTCAGTTTTGGAGAGCATTTCAGCGAGAGATGGGTACGCGGTTTGAGTTGAGCACCGCATTTCACCCCCAGACAGACGGGCAGTCGGAGCGCACTATTCAGATCCTGGAGGATATGTTGTGGGCATGTGTGATTGACTTTGGTGGTTCATGGGATGAGTTCTTGCCACTTGCTGAGTTTGCCTACAACAATATTTATCAGTCGAGTATACAGATGGCCCCGTACGAGGCATTGTATGGCAAACGGTATAGATCTCCCATCGGATGGTTTGAGCCCGGTGAGGATAGATTTATAGGGATTGAGTTAGTTCAGGATGCTCTAGATAGAGCAAAGTTGATCCAGGAGAGGCTTCGCACAGCACAGTCTCGCCATAAAAGTTATACAGACCGTAGGGTTCGAGAGTTGTCTTTCATGGTCGGTGATAGAGTATTGCTGAAGGTTTCACCGATGAAAGGTGTCATGAGGTTCGAGAAGAAAGGGAAGCTGAGTCCCAGGTACATTGGTTCTATTGAGGTACTCAGGAGGGTTGGAGCGGTGGCATATGAGTTGGCCTTGCCACCCAGATTATCCAGCGTTCATCCAGTATTCCATGTGTGTATGCTCCGGAAGTACATCGGGGATCCGTCTCATGTATTAAACTTCAGTACCATTCAGCTTAATGGTGATCTATCTTATGATGTGGAGCCAGTGGCTATTCTGGGTAGGCAGGTTCGAAAGTTGAGGTCCAAGGAGATTTCTTCAGTCAAGGTGCAGTGGAGAGGTCGGCCCGTGGAGGAGGCTACTTGGGAGGTCGAGCAGGAGATGCGAAGCTGATACCCTCAGCTATTTGAGTCTCTAGGTATGTTTCTTGACTCGCTCGAGGATGAGCGTTTTCTTAAGTTGGGGAGAATGTGATGACTCGGCCCGTCATCATGTGAGTTGTCACCCCTTTACCCCCGTTATCTGCTTGTTAATGTCGTAATATGCATGTTGGGTAAGTTTGAGCAAATTCAGATTTAGTTTAGTTGGAAATGAGATAGATAGTCTCTTAGAAGAAGGAATAGTTGAGAAAAGTCAGCTGGATGTTGACCTATGAGTTAGAGAGCTCGAAATCAAATTTTGATGATTCGGTCAGCTTTGGGAGGTCATTTGTGAGCTAGGAGAGCTATCAGAAGTGAATTTGGAGGTCCGGTGTAGTTTTAGGCTTGAATTGGCTAAAGTTGAATTTTGGCGATATCCGATCGATAGGTGAGATTTTGATCCGGGAGTCAAAATGGAATTCCGACAGTTGCACCAGCTCCGTTAGGTGATTTTGGATGTGCCTGCAAAATTTCAGGTCATTCGGAGGTCGTTTGGTTGGGTTTTTTGTCGAATGTCGGTTTCGGAAGTTTGAATGAAAACTTAGGCTTGAATTTGCTTGGATTCGATGTTTTCCGTGTCTGAGGGCATGTTTTTATGATTGGAACAAGTTTGTATCATGTTATGGAGTATGTTGGTGGTTTTCGTTGGTGTCCCGGGGGCCTCGGGATGAATTCGGGGGTCCAAACAGACCATTTTTGGCCTAAGATAGCAGCTGAATTGCTGCTGTATCTGCAGAAGGAATTCCTTCATCACGTTCGCGATAAAGGGCACGCGTCCGCAAAGGGTATCAAGGTTGTTCATCGCATTTGTGATGGGCTGGACGCGAACGCGTAGCTCCAGTACCAGAGGCATCGCGTTCGTGGGAGGCTTGGTTGCGTCCGCGTAGGATTGGGGGATTGGTCATCGCGATCGCGGCAGGGAGCACGCGTTCACGTAGAGTAGAAATTCGAGGCTGAGGATTTGTTCATCGTGAACACGTAACGAGTATCGCGTTCACGAAGGGTTAACTGGGTAGAGCATCGTGAAAGCGTGGGTATTGAACGCGAATGCGTAGGGTACAAATCCCAGGCTGTGATGTTAAAACCAGAAACATTTCATTACGGGTTCATTCACAAAAACATCCATTGTTGAAGCCTAGAGAGAGAAAGTGACGGGATATAGCTTGGAGATCATCGGGATATTTTCGAAGGTAAGTTTCGTGGTTTAATTATGTGCTTTTATCGTGAAATCATTGATTATTTCTATGGAAATGGAGGATTAAAGGTGGGTTTTAGCCCTAGGCCTAGAATTGTAGAAAACCACCGATTTGAGTGGGCAAATGAAGTCCGAATTTGGTAAATTTTATATGCCTAGACTCGTATTGAGACGAGGGTTCCGAATATGTAACTTTTATAAATTTTCAAGAAACGCACCAAAAGTCGGGTTTTGACAACATTGTGGGTTTTGAAGCAATTTGGGTTATTTCATATGGGTTGCATGAATTCGGCATATATTGATGTATTATCATTGATTTTGAGCAGACTTGGCATCCGAGGAGATTTATTTGTGAGGCAAGCGTAAGGCGGACTGAGGCTTCTACCGGTTCGAGGTGAGTGGTATTAGTAAATAATGTACTGAGGGTTTGAAACCCCGTACTAGCACTTCACAGTGCTATGTTGAGTTGGAACACACCTCTTGTGACAGGCGTGGTGACATTATGATTGGGGGTTCGGACTTGGTCCTTCCCGGCTAATAAAATACTGTGTATTATGACTAATAATGAGACTTTAACCGTGTAATTGGGCTAATAGCCATGTTTGGGGCCTCGTGCCGATCTGTAAATGATTAGGGGACCTGTAGAGCTAGGTGACCCTTATATCGTATTGGAAACCTACACTCTGCCGTAAAAACTAGCTGAATAGCCTATTAAGAGCCAGTACTAGATGTGTACTGTGAGAGATAGATTACTTTTGGTGGAAGTTCCCTGATTTAGCTGAGTAAACCTGAAAGGCCAATCCTATACTAATCGAGACAGGGTCGAGGACCCGTTAGAAGGTATGATATACATATATATAAATATTGGATCGGGCTGCACGCCACAGCAGTATACATATTAGATCGGGCTGCACGCCGCAGCATTATATATATATTGGGTCGGGCTGCACGCTGCAGCATTATATATATTGGATCGGGCTGCACGCCGCAACATTATATATATTAGATCGGGCTGCACGCCACAGCAGTATATATATATTGGATCGGGCTGCACGTCGCAGCAGTATATATATATTGGATCGGGCTGCATGCCGCAGCAGTATACATATTGGATCGGACTGCACGCCGCAGCATCATATATATTGGATTGGGGTGCACGCCGCAACAGTATATATATTTTGGATCGGGCTGCACGCCGCAACATATATATATATATATATATATATATATATATATATATATATATATATATATATATTGGATCGGGCTGCACGCCACAGCGCAGTATACTTATTGGATCGGGTTGCACGCCGCAACATCATATATATTGGATCGGGCTACACACCGCAACAGTATATATATATTGGATCGGGCTGCACGCCGCAACATTATACTTATTCAAATACTTACACCTTATAGACACATGTATAGGTCTCCAAATATTGAGACGACTGTACACCACAGTGGTACGGGTGAGGATTTGGTCAGTGTGGGACCTTGTTGTGATAGATGTGGACTGGAGATTAGAGTACATACTATTGTGATGACTTACCTGTGGGGATTTGCCTTAGAACTGTTTAGTGATAGCACAAGAGTTCTTACTTTCAGTTATTATTTATTATTATTACACATTGAGTTGAAATATACTCACCCTACTCCCCTGCACTTTCTGTGCAGATCCACAAGTGCCCGAGAGCAGTTGAGTTATTGTAGCTACTGATCATTATCTACTTTTGCGGAGACTATGAGGTAGATGCCGGCATCCGCAGAACCTGTTTTCTCCTTCTTTATCGTCTTGTTGTTTCATCTTGCTTAGACTTGTTTGTACTAGGATGTTATTTTATAGAGGCTCAAACTCGTGACACCAGGATATGGTTGGGACCGTACTTTGTATGCTTTCACTATTACGTTGCCATTTTTATATGATCACTTGCTATTTAAGTTTAACTGGATTAATTGAAATTAATAATTGATTGGTTTAAGAGGTAATATGGTCGGGCTTGCCTAGCATTGTGTTGGGCGCCATCACGACCGGGGTTTGGGTCGTGACAATCACTTTGAGCCACAAAGAACCCTAGCTTTCCCTTCAAAACCTACCTTCTTCCCTATGTCTCCACAAGCCTATTCACCACCTAAATTGGATTACACCTGTTGCACCTTTCAATCTACCTTGCAAAATCCAATCTCTTTCACCGACCAAAAAAAGAAGAAAATGATTTTGATATCACAAAAATGGTTTGGGAAAGGAAAGTTTCCCTCGCAACAAAGAAAGAAACCAAGAAAAGATGATACCAAGGAGAAAGTTCAAAAGGATCGAATCCTGAAAATCTGATGATTTCTGACCAGAAGGCTCCATACCTCTATGTCTCTTAGCCAAGATACATATTATAAGAAGATACCTTATGGTTGGAAATGCTAAACTCATTAGAAGATGAATCCATTGAAGATAACTCTCAAGCAAGCAATGAATCCACAACAAACTCTTCCGAATAAAACGATCCCCTAATATTTCTAAACTGGCCAAGAGACCTAGAAATATCTAAAGTAGATGATGAACAAGAAGGCATGACAGATGAACCAATCCCAGAAAGAAGATATGAGCCCATAGCGTCAAAGCCCATTGGAACTGGTTTCCACACTTTCACTTTGCATGATGTCAAGGTTTCAAACCGGCCTCAATGGATCCAAGGCTTCTATACTTGGATGGTGACAAGAAATTTGGTGGAACGAGAAAAGTATATCATCCTTTTAGAACTCACTTCATGGTTCTCAGGAATCCTCAGAGACTGGTGGAATGCACTTGGAATTCAAGACAAAAATACTTTTCTTACTTCCCAATTTTTTGCGTTCAACATTAGAATCCTACATGAAGTTTTTTTGTGGAGATGCTGGCCAAAGATAGGAGAAATACGAAGGCAACTCTTCGAGATGAAGTGTGTGTCATTGGATAGAAACGACATTGATAGACATTTTCAAAATATGGCGAAGATATACTTCGAGATTGGAGGATACATCAATCTATATCATGCTTTTGTATCTTCCCTACCAAAGTTGTTGGCATGTCGAACCATGACCATCATTGAAGAAATGTTTCAGTCCATAAACATCACACAAATTGGTTACATCAGGCAAGCTATTTTTGTAGAATTTGATGATATTTGTACGAAGTGATTTGACCTAAAACAAATGATCCAACACAATATGGCGTGTGACAAAGCATGCTGCAAATCTGATTTAATCACTAGATCGGGATGGTCTTGCCGCACATCTAGGAGAAGGAGAGAATTCAGGAGGTTCAAATGGCCAAGAATTCCAGATGGGAAATCAAGGTCCAAAAAACGCACAAAATATTTGAGACGGAGAAGGCCATGAAATTTTCACAAGAAAAACACATGTTTTATTTGCCATAAGATTGGACATTTCACTAAAATTGTGCACAATCAAGAAGATTTGTTAAACTCATTGATGAGATTGAAGATTACACTGACATATATCTTGGAAAGAAGGAGGACCTTGAATTCATATTCTCTGTGGATGATGAACCTAATGAAGAAAACTTATTATGTCTTGATATCTATTATGATCAAGGCAACAATCATTACCAAATTTCAGAACCAATGATCGAAGCTCGAGAGGAGATCAATGCTCTCACATTCATTTCTCAAGTAGAACTTAAAGTTTATTCATCCAAGTGAGATAAACCAACTCGAGTTATTTCTTTCATCGACGCCAGAGCTTCTTCCTCACTTATAAATTATGTTGTTCTCCTTGAAGATCAATGGGTACTACATTTTCAGAATTTCAACACTGCATCAAATGAAATCTTGACAACAACTGTCATTACAAAGCACCCGATCACCATTCATTTCTTTCCAGGATTGAAGTACAGAACGAAGCTGCTAGGATTTGATGAACTAGGAAAATATCTAATTTTTGGATTGGACATTTATAGACAGCTTAGAGATCAACTCCAGATAAATGCTAATGGGATAGCTTTTAAAAAGCAGTTCAGACCTTATTATGAGATTCCAAGGTTATTCCAAATCACCAATGATGAACATATCAAAGAGTTTGAGCAAAATCTCATTGAAAAATCATGTGCCGATTCACACACGGATTTCATGAAGAAAGGAAAACGACCGCTATGGATAAACGAAGAATTTTTTATCAAGACCCCTTTCAAGAAAAATGAAAACATCAATCCAACAAAAGCCAGTCATTCAGGGATGAATCTAGATCATCTTCAGCTCGCAAAGAAAGAATGTGAAGAACTTTTGGAATTTGATCTGATAGAGCCATCGAATTCACAATGTGGATGCAAAGCATTTTATATCAACAAAAGAGTTGAGCAGACAAGAGGAAAACTCAGGTTAGTCATCAACTACCAGCCACTAAACCATTTCCTCCAAGATAATGAGCTCCCTATCCCAAATAAATTCACCCTTTTATCTCACTTAGCCAAGGCCAAATATTTTTTTAAGTTTGTTTTAAAGTCAAGATTTTGGAAATTTGGAATCCACCCTGAAGACAGATCCAAAACAGGATTTTGTATACCCGATCATCATTTCCAATTGAAAGTCATGCCCTTCGGTTTGAAAACTGCACCTTCTTTGTTCCGAAAAGCCTTGATAAAAATATTCCAACCCATCCTCCATACCTTTTTAGTTTACATTGATGACATCCTGTTATATATTAATACATTAGAAGAACATATCAAATTGCTTCGTCAATTTGAGGCATTGGTAACACAGTACGAGATCATACTCTCAGATAAAAAAATTGTTCTTGCCCAAAAGGAGATTGACTTTCTTGGAATACATTTTGTCCAAGGTGAATACAGTCCAGGACAACATACATGTCAGGAATTACTCAAATTCCGCATACTAAATTCACAACAAAGCAGATCCAATAATTTCCGGGCATAATAAATTATGTGAGAGATTTTATCCCAAACATCTCTGCATATATTTCTCCACTTACAGTGATGCTCCAGAAACATGCTCCTCCATGGGGAAAGAAACAAGATGAAGAAGTTAAGGAAATAAAGGAGATTTCTAGAAATGTCAAGTCCCTCTATATCCCTTCGGATGGTAAGAAGATATTGTAGACTGATACCAACAATGAATATTGGTGTGCTGTTCTATTTGAAGAAAAAGACGACCACATGAAAATATGTGGATATGGAAAGTTCAAAGATGCCGAGGAACATTATCACTCCACTTTCAAGGAAATTCTTGCAGCAATGAATGGAATCAAGAAATTCAATTTCTTTCTTATTCATGCAGAATTTCTGAAAGAAATGGATATGAAGGCCTTCCCGAAGATGATTCGGCTAAATGAAAAAATTATTCCCAATCCTCAGATTTTCAGGTGGGCTCAATGGTTCTCTCCATATAAGTTTCGAGTCAGGCATCTGAAAGAAAAGGATAATATTCTCGAAGATTTTATTTCCCGATCGAAAGAATTCTCAAAGAGATTTTCCACAGCAAAACTGAAGTCAAAGGAAAAGTTAATCAGTCACATCTTTATGTTCTCAAGCTTACCAGAAACAAGCTCACTAAAGCCAACAGATCATCCGCGGGAATTGTTCAACCTCATGGATCCCTTTGATCCATCAATTATTACTGAAAGAAGAACTCATTATGAGCTTCAGGTTTTCTGACAACATGGGGGATCCATTCTCAAGCCATATAGGGTCAATCTAGAATATCCGTTCTGCCATATATTCATAGCTCAAGCCAAGGATTTTCCACAAGAACTATTATGGTTTTTCTGGTACCTATGCCATCAGTATTATATTTTCATGGAATTCAAATGCAACGTCTTCAAGGATTTTGATAACATTGCACTATCTCTTAAAATATTTTTGCTATGGTTTAAACCTAGAAGATACTGAATAATGTTTCAATGATTCCTACTCAGCAAAGGTATTCATGTTTTATAGGCTAGTCAAGTTTGTTAATGGGAAAGTCTAGCGCAAGCAGAGGCATCATTCTAGTTGAAATTTCCCATGACCATTGTATCAATGGAAGAAGAATATAGTGAGGCACAAATAATTCTTTTCCAGCAAAATTGGTGTATTCCGAAAGAGATATGGCCAAAAGATTGGGCAAACCGGAATTATACAAGCAACCATCCTCACTGGGAAAGAGTTCGAGCATCGACAAAAGAATATCAAACACCATACGAAGTCATCCGAGAAAAGATCACTCAAGATACTTCCAGATTAAGGTTGCGGATTACATCTTTCAATCCAAAAGAGAAAAAGAACAGTGAAGAAGGGACGTCAAATTCCAGGCATTACTACATAAGGTCTTTGAAAAGATGCCTAGAAGACAACTCAAGAATCAATGAAGGATAATTACCTAAATCCCTGCTAATCCCACCATAATTCTAAATTAGCCACCAAAGACCCTCAAAAATATCCTACCCATGTTAGGACAAATTTCCACATCTTTCCATACTATTCGAGCCCCACTTAAACTTATTTTCACATGCTTCCACATGCAACCACACGCTTCGTCAGATTCAACAACATACTTTCATATGGCGTCACATGCTCCCACATACTTTCACATGCTACACCTTGTACATTTCACACCTTTCACATGTTTTCAGCTATTTTTTAGGTGTTTTGCCTAAAGTCTTTCACATTTTTAAAAGGACCCACTTGTAAGATAAGTTTGCCATGTAAGATAGGTTGATTATATCTTGAAAGTTTGTCTTTCAATTACTTCCTAGACCTATATAAATGAGGCTTTGTAGTAGATGTTGGATCATCTTGAAAACCTTGTAAATCTTTTGTGAAATATTACTTATGAGTTCTTTCTAAATTTCTCTCTTGTTCTTTCTTTCGAATTGATGGAAAGGCCGGTCCATGTATGAGAAATAGAGTAAGAATACTCTATGAAAGTTATCTTATTGTAGTACAAAAGTTTTCTGAGTTATAAACAACTAACATTGGTTATAGTACAAAAGTTTCCTGAGTTGTGTAGCTTTGCAAGCCATCCGTTATAGGTTGTTTAAGCCATTACCTTTTGTAGGAAAACTTTTGATACTAAAAATAAACTAAATGTTTGTGTAGCTTAGCAAGCCATCACTTATGAGTTGTTGAAGCCAACCCCCTTTGTAGGAAAACTTTTGTATGTATGGTATAGTTTACTTTCTTGGAGTCTCTTACTCTGTTCCTTTGTACTGTAGAATCAGAGTACTGGGCTACTACTATTGACAGCCGATTTTGGTGACTGGTTGAAATCACATAAGAATTTTAAGGGTCCTCCTAAAAATTATGCCCCAGTTTCTAATTAAGGGGGAAATGAAAATTTCATTGAATTGTGACAGAACCCATAGGGATGCCTACATATCACCTCTTAAACGGGAATCAGGCCATACATAGTTCAAATATGTGGATTTTATGTTTTGGCATCGATTTTCTCTAGTAGTCTGGATGCTTTCTTTGCATCGACATACCTTAATAATCCTAAATCAGGAGTCCTGCTATACATTATTTCTCTATTGTGAAAGAAATTGTTGGACAACCTCTGATATGTGCATTTTAAGTAGGATTTGCGAGTTTTGGGGTATTCTCCTTTCACCAAATATTCCTTGATATCATATAACAGAGGTTTTCCATCTTCCTCTTCTTCGACGTTAGCATAGTAAACTGGATGTTCATGGATTTTTACTGAAATTTGATCAATGAAATTCTTTTCTGGATGTTGTATCACTGATGATAAGATATCCAATGTATCGACAAACATATTATGGATTCTCGGAACATGTTGGAACTCCATCTTTTTGAACCTCTTTCTCAACTCCTGTACATGATGCAAATAAGGGAGTATCTTGGAGTTATTGTTCACTCATTCTTCTCGGACCTGATGTATAAGCAAGTCTAAATCCCCAATTACTAGCAACTCTTGAATGTTCATGTCAATGGCAATCTTGAGCCGTATGATGCAGGTTTCGTACTCGGCCATATTATTGGTGTACGGGAATTTGAGTTTGGCAAATACCGAATAATGTTGACCGATTTTATATTCTAGGACCGCTCTGATGCCAACCCATTCAGCAAGGTGATCTTCTAGTGCATGTTCTTTGACTACTTTCTGAGTCACATATATAGTGTCAAATTCACTCAACATGATTTGCCACTTTTCTAGCTCTCCAATGGGCATGGGCTTCTAAAAGATGTACTTCAAGGGATCCATCCTTGATATGAGATATGTGGTATAGACACAAAATGTAAGGCCCTGTAAAATTTTTGTGCATAAAACCTAGTAGCTATAGTGTCATGGTCCGAATAATGTGTTAGGAATGCTTAGAATTCTTCGCGGCGAGCTTGCTCGCCGCGGTTTGGACCCTTGGTAGTGATTTATGTTTCAAAAATGTAGAGAATCAATTTTTCCAGAAAGATGTCAATTTTGCAGTCAAGAATGCGACCGCAGATCTACTATGCGGACCGCATTTTTGCCGCAGAGCTTACCAGAAGGTTTCCCAAAATCATGTCAAAAACGCGGTCGATATGCGATCGCATAATGAATCTGCGGTGCACTTTGCGACCACAGATAAAAAATGCGGACCGCATTGTGGCCGCATTCCATAACAACACTTGTGTAATTTTGAGGTCATTCCGCGGTCACTTTGCAGACCGCATGTTGATTCTGCGATCGCAAATGCTACCGCAGAATTGACCCCGGCCCAGATTTTTGTAACATTTTGACCCGATCTCTTCTTTAATATAACACCTTGCACCCTCATTTTCTCATATCATCTTACCAAAATTAGAGAGAGAAGAGAGGGGTTTTAGAGAGGGAAGTTCTTCATTTTCAAAGATTGTTCCAACCACATAATTCCAAGGGATCCTAGGGCAAGGATTCAACTTCCCCAATCTTTTCAAGGTAAAAACCCTAGCTATTTTCTCTAATATTCAGTTTTAAATTGGGTAAAGAGAGGTTTGCATATAATAGCTTTTGAAAATGGAATTTTACACTCATGCATGATTATTGAACTTGGTTTTTGGTAAAAGAAGTGAGTAGAAGTAAGAGTCTTCAAGAACAAGGTTGGCAAGAGTAGGATATCTTGGGTAAGCATAAAGTAGGAAGTTAAAGGAAGAAAACTCGATACCAAGTATGTATGGCTAATTTTGATTCTTGTGAAATCGCCTATATGTGTGAAATTTGTTTGGTTAGTGTTAATTTGACAAATTGTGTGAAATTCTTGATGTTGTTGTTGGATATTCAAAGTTGTTGTTGAAATATGGGTGATGTGGTATGGAATATGAACCGAAAGGTAAATGAGAGTTGAATTGGGTAAAGAATTGTGAATAATGGTTATGATGGCCTATATGGCACCTTGTGGAAAAGAAACGAAACACTTGAGGATTGGTTTGTTGTGGAAAATTATTGAACATACTTGTATGAATATTCTTGATTATGGAAACATTGTAACTTGGTTGTGATATTGGCTTGAAAAGTAATTGAGAACATGAACCAATATGTAAGTTGCTTATTTGAACTTATTGTAATTGTGTGTAGTACCTTATCTGCTGTTTGGGATATTTGTGTTTGAAAACTGTACGGTGGGATCGGGTTGCGCGCCGCAACATGAGAAAATAAGGTGTGGGTTGGGGCGATAAGGGTGGCCGAGGTAATAAGGGTGGTCAGGGGTAATAAGGATAAAGCGATCGAAATTGCTATTTAAAATTGATATAAAAATCAATATGTGAAATTGTGAAAGGAGACAGCAGGAGAGTTTGCAACCCGTGGGGCACTGATTGCCCCTTTGTTTGACTACTTGTGATATACGTGATTGAATGGTTATTGTTAAATTTGTTGATCTTAAAAAGTGCTTTGTGTTGAGAATTATTTGAAATGAGGAAAATGTGGAAAACATGGTTGGCTGGCTTAATTAATTGTTGACGTAATTCAATGGCTTGAGTTTACTTGGGACAAAGTTTGTCCATACATGCCAGTACAATTCAAGTGTACTGACGTCCCTTTTGCCGGGGACGCTACATTCGTGTTATGATTGTAGATGGATCAGTAGCAGGCACTTCAGCTCATCGGCAGTAGTATCCTTCTCCTTCCACTGCCCGTTTTGGTGAGCCCCTTTCTTCCTTGGGGCCCTGTGTGGTTCATGCCACTTTTGTTAGATTTCATTTTGGTTTTTGCAAGGTATAGCTGGAGCCTTGTTACCGGAAAAGTATTGTATTCCTTTTTTGTATCCTAGAGGCTCTGTAGACATGTAAACTGTGGGACTCCAGTCTTATGTATATATTATGTTATGTCGGGCGTTGTAAAAACTACAAACTTTTTAATGAATCACTCGTATGGTTTTAATTGTTTATTGTGAAATCATTCATGGTTAGTAAGATATTTGGTTAATGAGAAACAATAAACACAGGGGTAACACGTGGGAATGAAAGGCACCCAGGTCTGCTTGACTGGGGCTACCCAGTCAGGCGCCGGTCATGTCCCTCGATTTGGGGCGTGACAAACTTGGTATCAGAGCCTAAGGTTTTAAAGTGTCCTAGGATGTCTCGGAGCCGTGTCTAGTAGTGCCCTTCTTATCGATGTATTGTCGACTACATCTGATAAGTTGGGGGCTACACGGGCATTTAGGAATTTACCTATTTCTTTGTTAATCTATATCGTGCGGTAAAGTACAATGTGGAAATATTTGTGTTTAATTCGTGCCTTGTTCACAAATTTTCAGAATATGGCGCCTAAGAAGAAGGCTAGACTCGGCCTTGGGGCCAATGTCGGCCCAAGTGCGGCTGCTAATCATGTACCCGATGCCGTGGGTGAGAATGACCCACCAGTCCTGAATTTGCCTGGCCCATCTGTTGAAAACCCAAGTGTCCCTATTCCAGCTGCGGCAGAGGATGCCACCATTCCTCTTGCCGGTGTTCCTGACTTAGATACAGTTCCCGCTTCGGGCTTTGGTATCTCTAATGAGGATCTTAGGGGAGCCATTCATATGTTAACAAAGTTAGTGGCCGCCCAGGCCTAGAGATCCCATGATTCCCCTGCATCCTCTAGCGGACAGGGAGATTCCTCTAGCTCCAGAGTCCACCAATTCTTGCGGTTGGCTCCTCCAGAATTTTCAGGCACCGATCCAGAGGCCTGATCCACAGGAATTCCTTGATGAGATATACAAGACCCTCAGAGTGATGAAGGCTATAGATATAGAGGGGGTAGAGTTGGCCTCTTACAGGCTGAAGGGAGCGGCATGTTCATGGTTCAAAATGTGGGAGGATTCCCGTGAGGAAGGGAGCCCTCCGGCCAGATGGGTTGAGTTCGTGGATGCATTTATGGACCACTTCTTACCTGCTGAGGCAATGGCAGCCCGTGCCACTGAGTTCGAGGTTCTCAAACAGGGCAGTATGAGTGTATGGGAGTATCATATGGAGTTCGTAAGGTTGTCCAAGTACGCTCCTCATTTAGTGTCAACTATGGATGCCCGGGTTCGACGGTTTGTTCAGGGCCTTAGCCCTTTGGTAGTGAATGAGGCCGCCACAGCAGCTTTGCACTCAGACATGAACTATGGGAGGATCATGGGGTTTGCTCAGGCCACAGAGGCCAGGAAATTGAAGATTCGTGCAGAAAGAGAAAGTAGCAGCAGGGCCCGGTCAATGGGTCATTCGGGGAGATCACTTCCAGGGAGAGGGTCATCAGGGCCATCCCAGTCATATGCTCAGTCCTCCGCAAGTGCACTGCCATCCGTGCACAGTCATCAGCAGGGTAGTTACTCGAGACCCGGCTCAGACAGCAGGAGGTCTCGTCAGTCTGGTCGTCCTGGGGTGAGGTCCCAGCAGCAGGGGAGACCTACATGCCCCAAGTGTGGGAGATTTCATACAGAGACCTGCTACCTTGACATGCCGAAATGTTTCAAGTGCGGGGTGAGAGGTCACATTCAGAGGGACTGCCGTGCACCCAGTCAGGGTATGGGTAGGGGATCTGCTCAGTCATCCGGTTCTTCGGCTGCTACATCATCAGCGCGTCCTCCATCATCAGCAGGACGTGGTGCAGTTGGGGGTGGAGCTCATGGTGGGGGTGGACCTAGCCGGTTCTATGCATTGAGTGGCCGCCAGAGTGCTGAGGCTTCTCCAGACGTTGCCACAGGTATCTTGTCTGTACAGAATATTGATTGTTATGCCCTTATTGATGCGGGGTCTTCCTTGTCTTATGTCACCCCGTTCATTACTTCGAGATTTGGGGTAGAACCCGAAGAGCTTCATGAGCCGTTCGCTGTATCGACTCCGGTTGGTGATTCTATTACAGCCTCACGAGTCTATAGAAATTGTGTTGTTACGGTAAGTGGTCGTGATACCACAGCCGATCTTATTAATCTTGAGATGGTAGATTTTGATGTAATTATGGGGATGGATTGGCTCTATTTGTGCTTTTACAAGCTTGACTGTCGAACGAGAGTTTTGAGGCTCGAGTTCCCTAACGAGCCGGTTATTGAATGGAGAGGAAATGGTGTGGTGCCAAGGGGTAGGTTTATTTCCTACCTTAAGGCTTCGAAGATGATTAAGAAAGGGTGTATCTATCACCTGGTTCGGGTAACGGACACCGCCTCAGATGTGCCTACCCTCGAGTCCGTGCCAATTGTGAATGAATTTCCTGAAGTGTTTCCAGATGAGCTTCCAGGCATCCTGCCGGATAGGGAGATTGATTTCGGGATTGATGTATTGCCAGATACTCAGCCAATATCCATTCCACCTTACAGAAAGGGCTCATACGACCGAGTGTGTCGCCGTGGGGTGTTCCGGTTCTCTTTGTCAGAAAGAAGGACGGGTCACTTCGAATGTGCATTGATTATCGGCAGCTCAACAAAGTCACCATCAAGAATAAATATCCTTTGCCTCGAGTAGATGACCTGTTTGACCAATTGCAGGGAGCGAAGTTCTTCTCAAAGATTGATTTACGATCCGGGTACCACCAGTTGAAGATCAGGGAGCAGGATATTCCTAAGACCACTTTCAGAACTCGTTATGGTCACTTCGAGTTTTTGGTCATGTCTTTTGGGCTAACCAATGCCCCAGCAACTTTCATGGACCTTATGAATTGGGTTTTTAAGCCATTCCTAGATTCCTTTGTAATTGTATTCATTGACGACATCCTCATCTACTCTTAGAGTAGGGAAGATCATGCCGTTCACCTCAGAGCAGCATTGCAGACCCTTCCTCAACATCAATTATATGCCAAGTTCTCAAAATGTGAGTTTTGGTTGGAGTCCGTAGCCTTTCTAGGGCATGTTATTTCCGGTGAGGGAATTCAGGTGCATCCTCAGAAGATTGCGGCAGTGAAAGATTGGCCTAGACCCACGACCCCGACAGAGATTCGTAGCTTCTTGGGTTTGGTAGGGTACTATCGGAGGTTTGTAGAGGGATTCTCGACCCTCGCTTCCCCATTGACAAAACTGACGCAGAAGGCAGTTATGTTCCAGTGGTCCGAAGCATGTGAGAAAAGTTTCCAAGAATTGAAGTCAAGATTGACCTCGGCACCAGTATTGGCCTTGCCAGAAGGCACAGAGGGATTTGTAGTTTATTGTGATGCCTCCAGAGTCGGTTTGGGATGTGTATTGATGCGGCATGGAAAGGTTATAGCTTATGCTTCCAGGCAACTCAAGAACCATGAGAAGAATTATCTGACGCATGATTTGGAGCTTGCAGTTGTTGTGTTTGCCTTGAAAATATGGCAACACTATCTTTATGGGGTTCATGTAGATGTGTTTTCAGACCACAAGAGCCTCCAATATTTGTTTAAGCAGAAAGAGTTGAATCTGAGACAGTGGCGGTGGTTAGAATTGCTCAAGGACTATGATTTGAACATATTGTACCATCCAGGGAAGGCAAATATGGTAGCCGATGCTCTTAGTCGAAAATTCATGGGTAGTTTTGCTCATTTAGGTGTGGATCAGAGAGCCCTGGCTCAGGAGGTTTACCAATTAGCCAGTTTGGGGGTTCGTATCTCGGCGTCTGACGAGGGGGATGTATTGGTGCATAATGGAGCAGAATCATCACTGGTCGCGGAAATCAAGGAAAAACAGTTCATAGATCCAGCATTGGTTCGGGTGAAGGAAGCAGTTATGAATAACAAGACCCCAGCATTTGTACTCAGTAGCGAGGATGGTGTATTGCAGTGCCAAGGTAGACTATGTGTTCCGGACGTGAGCGAGCTTCGGTAGAGGGTAATGGCAAAGGCTCATATTTCCAGGTATTCGGTACACCCAGGTTCCACAAAAATGTATCATGACCTTAAGGAGATTTATTGGTGCAACGGTATGAAAAGGGATGTGGCAAGCTTTGTAGCTAAATGCCCGAACTGTCAGCAAGTGAATGCTGAGCATCAACGGCCTGGTGGATTAACTCAGCTTATAGAAATACCAAGGTGGAAATGGGAGATGATCAATATGGATTTCGTAGTGGGGTTACCTCGCACTCAGCGTAAGTTCGACTCAATATGGGTGACAGTTGATCGACTCACCAAATCAGCTCACTTCCTGCCAGTTAAGTCTAGTGATACTGCGGAGCAATATGCAAGGTTGTACATCAAGGAGATAGTAAGGCTTCATGGCACTCCACTTTCTATTATCTCGGATTGCGGGGCTCAGTTTACAGCTAACTTTTGAAAGAAGTTTCAGCAAGGTTTGGGAACTCTGGTGAATCTCAGCACAGCTTTTCATTCGCAGACTGACGGTCAGGCCGAACGGACTATTCAGACGATTGAAGATATGTTGCGGGGTTGTGTCTTAGATTTTAAAGGTAATTGGGATGAACACTTGCCACTGATAGAATTTGCTTACAATAACAGCTATCATGCTAGCATTCAGATGGCCCCATTTGAGGCATTGTACGGGAGAAGATGTAGGTCGCCAATCGGGTGGTTTGAGGCAGGTGAAGCGGAATTGCTAGGGCCAGATATGGTGTACGAAGCTATAGAAAAGGTCAAGGTTATCCAGGAGAGAATGAAAACAGCACAGAGCCGTCAAAAGTCCTATGCAGATGTTCGTAGAAGGGATTTGGAGTTTCAAGTTGATGATTGGGTGTTCTTGAGGGTATCTCCTATGAAGGGAGTCATGCAATTCGAAAAGAAAGGGAAATTGAGTCCTAGGTATGTCGGGCCATATCGGATCGTTCAAAGGATTGGACAAGTTGCTTATAGGCTAGAGTTGCCTCCTGAGATGTCATCAGTGCATCCGGTATTCCATGTGTCCATGTTGAAGAAAGTGATTGGAGATCCATCCACCATCATGCCAGTCGAGGCTATAGAGGTTAATGAAGATTTGTCGTATGAAGAAGTTCCAGTCACCATTCTTGATAGGCAAGTCCGTAAGTTGAGAAATAAGGAAGTTGCCTCTGTTAAAGTATTGTGGCGAAGTCAACAAGTTGAGGAGGTCACATGGGAAGCAGAAAAAGAGATGAAGGAAAAGTACCCCCATTTGTTTGATCAAGCCTAGAAGAAATTAGGTGACCCTTCTACTCCTAGTAACTGTCATCTTGTCCAAGTTGTTTCTCTCTTAGTATTAGTGAAGTCTCTTTCATTTTGTAATGAGTTAAATGTGTTGTTGCCTTGGGTTACTTGAACCTTTCTTGATAAATGAAATCCTTATAAAGATTCATGTGTTAAATAAGCAACTAATAGTAAGTGTAGATTGGTAATGGTTTGTTTGTGTGTACATGGTGTATTAAGATGATTAAATAAGGAAAGAACTCATTGAAGTGACTAGTTTATGTGCAATTGTAGCAATGTGATAGAATATGTGCATTCATTGAGGTAAGAAAGTGTATACCAGTTGTGGAAAGTGTTGTATTTGTGTATTGTTGTTTGGTAATGTGTATCGGGGGCCCTCTGACAGGTGGATATGTCCATAATACAAAGGAAACTCTGGCGAAATATTTCTAAAATATAAGAATTAGCCAAAATTTTGATAATTTGCATATCACGTCTTTCAAAACCAACTCATTTTCAAAATCCTCATTCGAGGACGAAAGATCTTAAGGGGGGAGGATGTAAGGCCCCGTAAAATTTTTGTGCATAAAACCTAGTAGCTATAGTGTCATGGTCCGAATAATGTGTTAGGAATGCTTAGAATTCTTCAAAAATGTAGAGAATCAATTTTTCCAGAAAGATGTCAATTTTGCGGTCAAGAATGCGACCGCAGATCTGCTATGCGGACCGCATTCTTGCCGCAGAGCTTACCAGAAGGTTTCCCAAAATCATGTCAAAAATGCGTTCGATATGCGATCGCATAATGAATCTGCGGTGCACTTTGCGACCGCAGATCAAGAATGCGGACCGCATTGTGGCCGCATTCCGTAACAGAACTTGTGTAATTTTGAGGTCATTCCGCGGTCACTTTGCGGACCGCATGTTGATTCTGCGACCGCAGATGCGACCGCAGAATTGACCCCGGCCCAGATTTTTGTAATATTTTGACCCGATCTCTTCTTTAATATAACACCTTTCACCCTCATTTTCTCATACCATCTTACCAAAATTATAGAGAGAAGAGAGGGGTTTTAGAGAGAGAAGTTCTTCATTTTCAAAGATTGTTCCAACCACTTAATTCCAAAGGATCCTAGGGCAAGGATTCAACTTCCCCAATCTTTTCAAGGTAAAAACCCTAGCTATTTTCTCTAATATTCAGTTTTAAATTGGGTAAAGAGAGGTTTGCATATAATAGCTTTTGAAAATGGAATTTTACACTCATGCATGTTTATTGAACTTGATTTTTAGTAAAAGAAGTGAGTAGAAGTAAGAGTCTTCAAGCACAAGGTTGGCAAGAGTAGAATATCTTGGGTAAGCATAAAGTAGGAAGTTAAAGGAAGAAAACTCGATACCAGGTATGTATGGCTAATTTTGATTCTTCTGAAATCGCCTATATGTGTGAAATTTGTTTGGTTAGTGTTAATTTGACAAATTGTGTGAAATTCTTGATGTTGTTGTTGGATATTCAAAGTTGTTGTTGAAATATGGGTGATGTGGTATGGAATATGAACCGAAAGGTAAATGAGAGTTGAATTGGGTAAAGAATTGTGAATAATGGTTATGATGGCCTATATGGCACCTTGTGGAAAAGAAACGAAACACTTGAGGATTGGTTTGTTGTGGAAAATTATTGAACATACTTGTGTGAATATTCTTGACTATGGAAACATTGTAACTTGGTTGTGATATTGGCTTGAAAAGTAATTGAGAACATGAACCAATATGTAAGTTGCTTAGTTGAACTTATTGTAATTGTGTGTAGTACCTTATCTGCTGTTTGGGATTGTTGTGTTTGAAAACTGTACGGTAGGATCGGGTTGCGCGCCGCAACATGAGGAAATAAGGTGTGGGTTGGGGCAATAAGGGTGGCCGAGGTAATAAGGGTGGTCAGGGGTAATAAGGATAAAGCGATCGAAATCGCTATTGAAAATTGATATAAAAATCAATATGTGAAATTGTGAAAGGAGACAAGAGGAGAGTTTGCAACCTGTGGGGCACTGATTGCCCCTTTGTTTGACTGCTTGTGATATACGTGATTGATTGGTTATTGTTAAATTTTTTGATCTTAGAAAGTGCTTTGTGTTGAGAATTATTTGAAATGAGGAAAATGTGGAAAACATGGTTGGCTGGCTTAATTAATTGTTGACGTAATTCAATGGCTTGAGTTTACTTGGGACAAAGTTTGTCTATACATGCCAGTACAATTCAAGTGTACTGACGTCCCTTTTGCCGGGGGCACTACATTCGTGTTATGATTGTAGATGGATCAGTAGCAGGCACTTCAGCTCATCGGCAGTAGTATCCTTCTCCTTCCACTGCCCGTTTTGGTGAGCCCCTTTCTTCCTTGGGGCCCTGTGTGGTTCATGCCACTTTTGTTAGATTTCATTTTGGTTTTTGCAAGGTATAGCCGGAGCCTTGTTACCGGCAAAGTATTGTATTCCTTTTTTGTATCCTAGAGGCTCTATAGACATGTAAACTGTGGGACTCCAGTCTTATGTATATATTATGTTATGTCGGGCGTTGTAAAAACTGCAAACTTGTTAATGAATCACTCGTATGGTTTTAATTGTTTATTGTTAAATCATTCATGGTTAGTAAGATATTTGGTTAATGAGAAACAATCAACACAGGGGTAACACGTGGGAATGAAAGGCACCCAGGTCCGCTTGACTGGGGCTACCCAGTCAGGCGCCGGTCATGTCCCTCGATTTGGGGCGTGACACAAAACTAGTGCCTCAGCTTCTGGGCTACCCAAGTTAAAGCACATCAGGTGCGCTCTAACGAATAATACCTGGCTTTGTATGGAGTGAACTTTTTACTGATGCGATAGATGGCCTACTCCTTGCTCCCCATTTCATCATGTTGCCCCAGAACACATTCGAGTGCTCCATCCAATACTGCAAGATAGATTAATAGAGGTTTACCTGGCTTGTGCGGGACCAAAATTGGTGGTGTTGACATGTACTCCTTGATTTTGTCGAAGGCTTTTTGGCAGTCGTCAGTCCATTTGGTAGCAACGTCCTTAATTTCTTAAAGATTGGCTCACAAATGACAATCGATTATGCTGTGAACTAGTTGATGTAGTTGAGTCTCCCCAAAAAACTCATTACGTCCTTCTTGTTCTATGGCGATTGATATTCTTGAATAATAACCCAGCAAGGTTGGGGTCAAATCCCACAGGGAATATGTGTGAAAATGTTACTCTTACAGTGTGTTGCTCGACTAAAGTCGTATCTCTATTTGGTTAATAGTAACAAGAGAATGGTTTTATAGTAACAAGAGTATGAATTGAGTTTGTTTTGAAGTAACAGCTAATTGTAATATTTATAGAGTAATTAATTGGATTAAAGAAACTTAGTTTGTGTTCCCTTTAATGAAGTGTAATGCTATCGGTGTTAATATGATATATTTCTAATGGAATGTTCTTTTGATATGCAAATGATGCCTAAATGACTACCCAATATTTCCCAATAGTTGGGTAGTATTTTCTCTTTATGATTTTTCAAATATAAAAGAGTTGCAATTAAGAACCATCAATATATGCCAAATAAAATTCACTTATTCCTAAGCTATAATATTAAACAAGGTTTAAAGCCACGAGTCTTTGTTATTTACTTCTACCACATTCTAACCCACTTAGCCAAACAAAGTAAGAATTTAATGGCATTTGTTAATGTTTGCAACCACCAACAATAAATGAAGAATGAGAAGTATATATATATATATATATATATATATATATATATATATATATATATATATATATATATATATATATATATATATATATATATATATTCAATGTTAAACACCCATTAACATAACACCCATTTGAGGTAAACAACCTTTGTATTTAAAGTTAACTACTCATACTACAATACAAAAACCAAAGAGTATTTAATGTCACAAAAGCTTACAAAGTAGAGAATCTTCACCAAAAAGCTTACAAAAATGAGGAATATTAATATCTTGGAATGTAGTTCAAAGACTAGACAAGATGAGCCCACAAATACATCATAAAACTATTTATAGTGGACTCAAAATCGGGACAGAAAATGGATAAAATGTCCTTTCTGGTCTGATATGCGACTGCATTCTTGTCGCAAAGCACTTATGCGGTCCGCATCTTGAGCATCCTTATCGCAGACTCGAACCCTAGTTTATAGGTCTTCTTCACATTCCAATTATGCGGATCACATTACAGAAATGCGATTGCATTTTGCATCGCATCTTCATCCTTCAGTGACCTTCATGGTTGGTTTGCGATTCACTCTAGGGCTCGCATGTTGGTTCTGCGGTCGAATAACGGACCACATTATTGACTTGAGATTTAACCCAGATCTCTGCGTTTGTCTGCGATTTGACGTGCATTCAGCAACTCACATGTATGATCTGCAATCGCATAGTGTGTCGTATACCAACATTTTTGCTACATTTTGTTGTCTTTTGGCTTCCATTTCCATGTTCTTGTGTTCTCATTCCTTATATACTATAGAAACAACAAAACTACATAAGTATCAAAGATATTGCATTAAAACAACCTAAAATCTATGCAACTAGTACTGAAATATGCTGAAATTCTCCAGCATATCAACACCCCCAACTTAAACGCTTGCTTGTCCTCAAGCAACTAAAACAAACATAGCATATTCTAGACTTTATTTACAAAACATGAAACGATTATGAATACAGATGGTGTTCATTGCTAGTACTTCAAGCTAGCATATATAATTATTTTACACTTCCTGAACTAATAGTATATACAAGGAAAACTAATCAATTTGTGAACCTTGAGCCTTAGACATTGCGACAAAATGTTACCCCCAGCCGAGTGCAACTGGAATTGACTCAAAAGCTAAACTTTTGTTTAACTCCACAGTTCATGTACCCTCACTAGAAAGAAGGTCCAAAAATCACAATATTTACAAGGACAACAAAATAGGATAGTTTACAAATACACTCACTCTCAGAAAAAACTTCAAGTGTTACAACATTTCTTTTCATAAGCTTACCCTAATTTTAATTCACCGATTATTCAAGAATGTTCGGTTGGAGGTCTCATAAGGACTTTTAAGCTTGTAATGTAGGTTTCGGGAAGGGTTTGATAGACATTTGGGTACAAGTGGCTTCATCCTCCTTGAACACTACTCACAATGTTTCATTTTTTTTTGGTTTACTTCTTTTCAAACCCTCATAGCCTCATTTGTGTCTAGTTTCCAATATAGAACAACCTTACATACCACTTCTAATTTTATTCAAGGCTCCATACTTTATATACATACACATATTTTCTCTTGTTTTTTCTTTGTAAACAAATCTTTCTTTTTTTTTTATCTTAGAGATTCAATAATCTAAAACAAACACTTTTGAGGCATTTGGTCCTAACTCAACGTACAACATTACCAATCTCCACTGCGACACCAGCCCCAACATAGGCTTTTTGCCTCATTCTCAATATTCATGGAGTGACAGGTTCAAGAGAGGTGATTATTTTCCCAAAAAGGGAGTGGTTTGTAATGAGTTGGCCAAATAAAGGCTTAAAGTCTCAAATTGGGTAGTAGTGATATTATTTATGTACATGCCGTCTTGAAAGGCTACAGAGGTCTAGCAAATAAGACAAAGAATTCCTAAGATCATCCATCCAACAGAACATACTATCATTAGCATTCAAAGACCAATCCGGCAAGTTCTGGATGATAGAAGTAAACACGAGAGTTATATACACATAGAGAACTCTCACACACATGGCACACGAACTGTTTCATTCACATAATTTGATGTTTTAGAGTCAACACTTGGCAACTCAAGGCTTTCATCATAGCCACATGTATAACTCTAGGTAGCCATAGACTCATAGAGCAAGTCTCAAGTTCAAAACATTGATCACAAATACTAATTCCCTTAAGAATGTTATCAATCTATCCATCATCGGGAAAAGTCGACAAAAATAATATATTTTTTATATATGTGGAAGGGTATATGATATGTATAGACGCAGATTCTTGATACTAGGCAATTACACCAAATCGGTCAAAATGATTCGTTCTACGATCCTAATTCTACTACTACATCCTTGGAAAATAACCCGGAGAAGAAAAACCAAGGTGAGTTCATTACTAATTACTATCTACTTGTTTTGTTGCTTTTCTTTTATTTGAAAAATGGTATCATATTCGCAGAACGCTAATATGAACACAAAAGAAACACTAATATGAACATCATCACAAACTACACACAACTCATGTACCGAAATCATAAAATATATAAAGAACACAAAATACATATGAGTATATAAGTTTGATTATAACAAAAAGACATGCATATGTACAACACTTTGCGATGTCACAGAAATATCTACAATGCTACCCTCCACCCCCACCTAAAAGCATACATTGTCCCCAATGCATAAGAACAGATATATGAGTTAGAGGGGGCTCCTTGAGGCACACTAAGTGCTATGGAAGCTGGTAGCTAGTTGAGTGTTGGAGGGGTCAGGAGTGACCTCTCCTGATAGAGTAATGCTCTCAGGCTGTTCCAGAGAAGGAGTCGGAGCTGGAGCTGGAGCTGGTGCTGGAGCTGGTATTGGAGCCAGTGAGCTGCTACCCTTAACCCACTGATGGCGGGGTGGGTGATAGAGCTGTAGTTCTTCCCATGTCTACTAGAGACCGCTGGATCAGTGTCTGCATATATACTTGTTCCACTTCTGCAATAACAACCTCCGCAATAATGGCATCCTCGACACATGCATCTGCAATTTGCTTTTCTTTACCGTTAGGGCTATCATCAATTGAATATCTAGAACTTTCCTCATCCTCTCTCACATCATATGACTTACCAGAACCTTTGGACTCCTCCCCAAGAATGGATCACAATATAGGCTGGAGGAGCTTTAGGCTGGGAAGCTCTAGCAGTATGAGGGGCAGTATCGGTGATCGATGCAAATAAGGCAAGATCTAAGTCTGGAGGTGCTGTGCCTATAACCTAATCACCATATGTGGGAATGGGGGATGATAGATCGAACTCTAAGTTCTACATCTTTTAGATTTTTGTCTTCATAGAGGCAACCTCCTCCTTGAGTCCAGGCAACCCACTACCTTCACCCCGCTCTATCTTCTCCATCCTCAACTCAACTTGCTGCAAATGATCTCCATACACTAACTGTTGCTGTTGAAGGGTTGTTACTGAGGATTGCATGGGAGTCAGGGCTTGCTTTATGGGATTGGGCAATGTCTTCAAAAGTTGGTCTACTGTGTCATTGGCATTTTGGGCCAATAGACCAATCTTTGAGACTGCAGGAATGGCCCTAGCATGCTGGATAATGGTTGATTTAGAAGAAAGCTTGGAAGTGGAAGATGTTTCCACAGAGTTGGAGGGATCACAGTGGTCTAGGAGTCTGTAGAATCTTCAATATTCTACTCCTGAATAGTCTACTCCTGAGTAGGAACCACTGGTAGGATAATAGCATCACTAAGTCTGGTGATATCAATGACATGTGTTTCCTTTACGGTCTTGTCTTTGTATCCATCAATACGAACTTTCGCGGCTTTGCAAAGGGTTGTGATAAAAGAAGGGAATGGAAGTGAGGTAGCAGTTTGTGTTTCCCGGATCACTATCTCTTGGAATATTATAGCCCCGTTGTGAGCACGTGGTTTTTACCCCAAGCAATTAAGTCCAAAATAAACAAATAAAAATGATTTTTGCTTGAAATTTGTTGATTATTGTGTAGAAGTATCAGTGTTTATTTTTATTTGTTGAAAATAAAGTAAAAAAAATTAAAACAAAAATACCAATGTGAATTAATTAGAAAATACCAAAAATGTAAGATAAGTACTAAGAAATTAGAAAATCAAAAGAAAAATACAAAATATAAAATACAAAGGGATAAATACATTGGGAATAAATACGAAAGAAAACAAAAATAATACAAGAGAAATATAGAAATAATAAAATAAATACAATTTGAAAATACAAAAACAAGGTATATACAAGAAAATAGAAATATACAAGGTATTTGGGCCAAAATCACAAAATTACCGCCCAATTAATACCTAGATAGACCTGGCCCAAAGAAATTTAACCGGCTGGCTATACACAGACCAAATGACGATGTATCAGGAGAACAAATCTGGGCCGTTGATAATTTGAATCAAACGAACCAAAACAAGCGGTTGGCTAGAAAATAAAACGACATTGTTTATCAAAACAATCAGGGTCGTCCATCTAATTGATCTAACGGATGAAAGCAGGATCACACTTAAACCAAACAACACCGTTCAAACAAAATAATCACAAACCGTCCAATTAATTAATCCAACGGACTAGAGGAAGACCTAACTAAAACAAGATGACATCGTTTAAAGGCCAAGTAAATCCTGACCACTCATTCAATCTAATCTAGTGAGTGAGAATTAATATCATACGTTTAATATATATCTCTATACCTCTCTTTCATTCTCTCATTTCACACCTTACCCTTTCAGAGACAAAAACCCTATAGTTGCCTCTTTCTCTCCACAGGCCACCAGAACCCTACCGGTGGTCTGCTACTGGTCATCTTCTCTGGCCAAAATCCTTCACCCCCGAACCTCCCCTTCCTCCTCTATCACTCCTTCATACTAGCCCCATCCAAATACCCCTCTTTCTTCACAGATCTTGAAACTCAGGCCGCCGGAACCCTAGCCGACGACCACCAACTTATGAACGAGCCTTTCCCCTTAACACCCTAAGACCACCCTAAAATCCTCTTTCACCCCATCCAAACCCCATTCCTCGAATCTTAGCCCTTCTGTTCGAATATTAAAAAATATTCCGCCGGAACCCTACTCCGACGGATACACCCCAAACCGATACCTTCCCAAATCAAACCTTAGTCCTTAAAATACTCCTTTTAAACACCAAACGAGACTCCAAGAGACTACCTAGAAGTTCAACGGTCAAAAGAGACTCAAGGTCTCTGAACCACCGGAAAACCAAGAATCAAGAAGAAAAATGAAGAAAGATAAAGGAAATAAATGAAAAGAAGGAAAAAGAGAAGAAAGAAAGAATTTATTTCATGTTTAGAAGGTCTTTCTGTGTACATTTGAAATTCTTTCTGTGTACATTTCTGAACCCTATAAACATATCTTTTCTACTATGATATTCTTCTGTCTTCATTATTTGTTAAACCTGAATTTATTTCATGTTTAGAAGGTCTTTCTGTTTACATTTGAAATTAATTGAGTAATCTTTTATTCTGATTGTAGTCATTTGTTAAAACACATGATGTATAGTCGTTTAATGTTCTTGTTTGATAGATCTTTGTTCGACTAAATGTTTTGATTAATTAGGATTCACCCATTATCAATTTGTTTTTCTGAATTCTGATAAATTAAAGGTTTAGTCGCAATTAGGGTTATATTTGCAAGATTACTTGAAATTGGTTATTATTGCAATATAGTTTAATGTTTGGCTCTTCTGAATTTCTGAGTGCTTAGTCGTATTTGGGCTATGTGTGTAAATGCTTGATATGGCTATTATCACAAAACAATTTGACTTCTGACTTGTAAAAGGTTATTTGTGGCTATTTTTGTAAAGTGGTTAGTTCTGAAAGGGTTTTACTTAGTCTAAATAGGTTATAATATAAAGGTCAAGTCTCAGGGGTTATTTGTTAAATACCGATTCAAGTCTTAACTACTCAAGGTCTTAATTGACCTAAGGCTGGTCGGGTAAAAACATATAAGACATAGGGGTAAAAGGGGAAAGGAAAATGGTATTCTGAAGATAATTTAGAAATAATAAGAGCATAAAAGACAAATGGGCAAGATTTTAGTGTAATTAGCTGAACAATAAAGGGCAATTCGGGCATAGTTAAATGGTAAATAGGTATTAAACCTTAACAAGTGAGGGTAACAAAGGGATTAACGCCTAAATGGAATAATAGATAATACCCTAGAATCTTCTAGCAGGGGTTCAAGTGTATTCCTATCAAAGTAACTTAGGCTAAACTGAAATAATTCACAAAGAGTAGGGGTGGGAAATCTGAATATTCAATTCAAATTTCCCTCCTATTCTACTCTATAAATAGGCTCCTTAGGCCTTATTCAAAAGGTTCATAAGACTTTAATACACGAATACATACTGAAATACTGTTATTGTTCAATTGCTGTTAGTTCGACTGGTATTCTGGAACTCCTGATCGTTGTTCTTCATCTGTTGATTATGTTTGTTTTCTACTTGCTTGGTTGAGTTCGCTGGTCTTTCTATTCTGAAGTTGTACCTGTTGTTGTGATAATTTGCCTCCATTGCTGTTGATATTTGGTTGCTGCTCATCGCTGATTTCTCTTCTCCTGTCCCTTAGAACTCATTATTTCCTTTCATTTGATTAGGTACACTACTACCTCTTAAAGATGTAATTGAAATGCGTTGAAGAAATGAAATGCTGATTAGCTTCTATTTACAATTGTGTATTTGTTTTTCTGTTATAGTTGTAGATATTTAGATTTTATGTGATTCATTAGGATTTGGGTTGTAATAAGGACTTGACTGAACAAACCTGATTCAAAATTATAGTAGTAGTAGACAACGATATAGTAAATAGATTAAATAGGTTTGTTAAAATGATCACCTAAATCTAAAACTAAAACTGGCTAAAACTTGGTCGATTCATTTATAGATTTATAACTATTCTAAAAAGTAGGAGTGTAAAACGCAAATGCTTAGATTTTTGTTAATTAAATTCTGAATCAGAGTCAATTAATTCGAAAAGTATGAGTTAGTTGAATTTTAAATCATGTTAATATTTTAGCATTACTGAAAATGGTTTAACTATGAAACTTATGTCAAATTTTGTGATATGGCGTATAAAATAGTAATTTGAATATAAATGAGCAATTGGTAATTTGAATGTGTATAGCTGAAGGTTTAGAATAATATCCCATTAAAGAGAACAATAGAGAAATTATGTACCAAATTCGATTAATGAATTCAGACACTGTTAATTTAGAAGCTAAACAACGATGAGTTGATTGAAACTGTGTGTTAACTTTCTTAGTTAATTGACAATATTGAAACCAGTAATGTTCAAATGTAAATTGGTGTTAGTAAAAACAGTTAATTACTAATACTAAATAATATTTGCTCATAGTGTTGTTAGTTCATAAAAATGTTGATCTGCCTTAAACCTGCTTTAGATATTAATAATCTGGACCTAAGTGTGAATAGAGGCCCAGATCCAGTCGAAATGGCCCTTGAGCCTGTGAGAACATATCAAAGAAATATTGACTGGGCTTTAATTAGCCAATAGCACTCTGGTGCAGCTCTGTTAAGCTAATCTAGATTCCAGGCCCAATATTGTGTAATGGCCTGGATTCAAATAATTAATGATAAGAACTGCTCCTAAACAGTTATATCAAGGAAAAAACCATATTAGAGAACATAGTATACAAATAGGCTTAACCTTTTAAAATGAAATGGGACGAGCCTCGTAACAAGATAAAAATGCACGGGGCCCTCAAATAATAACTATAAAACTTTAGACCCGGATGGATCGTTTAGACAATTACATGATCGTTTCCCAAATATAACAAGAATAGACATCGCTAGGCATAATTTATTATACATTCATTTGAACAGGTGCACATTTAGGTGACCCAAATTTTACTTTCAACGAATTCGAAATATATTCAAAGCCACAGGCGTATTGGTACGGTGTGGTAGAGAATGTATTTTTACGACGTTGCAAATTCGTAAAATTCAAAAGCGGTATACTTGCACATTATTAAAATATGTAAATTGAAATTAGATAAAATGAAAATAAAATTTGAGCGACCATGCTAGAACCACGAAATCCGGGAGTGCCTAATACCTTCTCCCGGGTTAATAAAATTACTTATCCGGATTTCTAGTTTGCGGACTATAGCAGACTCAAACTTTCCTTTGTTCGGGATTAAACCGGTGACTTGGGACACCATTATATTCTCAAGTAGCGACTCTGAAAATTTAAATAACTAATCCCGTTCTAATTGTCCTTAAAGTGGAAAAACTCCTTCTACGCCCTCACGGGTAAAGTGTATAAATACACATCATTATCCAAGTAGAGCGTCGTAAAAAAAGAGGTGTGATAGCTCTGGCGACTCTGCCGAGGAAAAGAAACCCAGAACTACGGTTCAATGTTTAAGAATTCGAGCTTAGTTAAATTATTGTTTTGATTATATCTGATTTTATTATATGATTTTGATCAATGTGCTATGTGTTTTATGCTTTGATATTATGTGAATTGTACATAGCAATTGTGCCGAAAACCCTTCTCTTCTTACCTCCGGGGATGTGCTTAATGGTTGAGACACCCCTTTCTTTTAAGTCAATACAAAATAATAAATAGAGTCCAGAAAAGTTACAAAGCCGGACGATCCCGCGGGTCCCGGTACGTAGCCCCCTCCTCGACCCGAGTTGTCCTCTCGGGTACACAGTCTAGTACCAATGAAATCAGGATATTGATCCTAGAATTAGGATGATTATTTGCATCATACCTGACTTAGGGGACTCAACACAGGGGTTGGGACCGTCTAGGACAGGTGACCCGTATATAAAAAGACCGAGCATGATTATGTGTTGCATTTATTTGTCCTTGGACATTATGCTGACTGGCTAAATACCTGAAGAAAAGAAAAGAAAACATAGCAAATTTAGAAAAACCAATGTCTAAATACTAATGAAACGTTGTAGAAATTTCAAAGGAATTATAAAAAATAGTTGGATTAAGTCATTTTTGTCGAATGAAAAATAATTGGTCTAAAAAATAATTTGACCGAACTACGCTGGTTTGATTCTCACTACTAGGCGAAATACTTAGGAAACCCTTGACGGGTCCAACCACCACTTTATAAAAAATAACTAAAAAATGTCAAATTTTTTATTTCGATATTAATAAATCAAAGTGATGTTGTTTTTGAAAATAGCCGAATGTCCCGAAAGAGCACCAGAAGGCTGTTTGCGCAAAATGGCCACTTTTGAGTCACTTTCCCTAGATAATAAATACAGCCTTAAAATCTTCCGAGAAAGTGTTGAAAGGCCGTATTCGCAAATAGGGACTTTTTGAAAAAAAATGAAAAGAATATTTTCCACTAAAAAATACTTTTTCTCTTTAGGTCAAATAATATATGGTTAAATCACCTTTAAATAAATGTGCAGGATGAGCACAATGCAAAATGAATCTTTTTTGCTAATGAATAAGACCCCTTTCGAGTTACGACTTTGGTGGAATGACTTGGGTCAAGACGGACAAGATGAGATCAAGAAATATTTGAAAGGTCTTACCGAGTTGCTTGATATCATACCCCAGGGAGACATTATTCGATCGTTGGTCACCTGCTGGGATCCCGTACACAATGTGTTCCACTTTTCGGGCTTAGAGATCACTCCGACACTAGAAGAGATTGCTAATTACATTGGTAAAATTGAGGTCCCTCTGAAAGACAAATATCTGGTTGCTCCAAGAGCCATCACCGCACACAGATTCCTGGATTTCTTGAAAACAGCCCGAAGTTTTCACAATGAAGATTTGGTCCACGTGTTTTGCACTATGAATTTTATATACCATAGATATGGTCATGTTGGAGGATGTCATAACCCAACAAACAAACTCTGCAGTAAAGCAAATGAGCAAAATGGGAAGAACATAGGCGTTTTGCTTTCATGGTGGCCTTTTTGTGTTTAATAATATTTCCAAGGAAAGACGGTAACATCGACATCAAAATTGCCCGTATTGTCGGTACTCTCATTACACAGGATAATAGTACTTTGGCACCGATGATAGTGGCCGATATTTTTTGTACTCTCGCAGCTTGTAAAGCTGGAGAAGATTTCTTCGAGGGATGCAATTTGCTATTACAGATGTGGATGATCGAGCACTTATGCCATCGCCCTCAATTCCTGAGTTATGGATCATCAGAAAAGACTTGTATTGAAGAATTCTACACAAAGATAAAAGGGGTCAAGTTGCCGGAGGGGTCTAAAGGTTGGATCACATATTTCCGATCTCTTACTGCTAGTCAGATAGAATGGGCATTCGGGTGGCTACCCATCGATGAAATCATATACATGCAAGAAGAAGGATTGCTCTTTCTTTTAATGGGACTCAAAAGTATCAAACCTTATGCGCCATATCGAGTATTAAGGCAACTCGGAAGATATAAAATAGTGCCAAAAGATGGATATCTCAGCGTTCAAGTGATAGAGATTAGTCCCGATGGGCAGTTTCGTGAGGCAAAAGTCCGATAAGTATGGAATGAGTGTCAATATTTGAAAGTTGATACTTGTATAAGGGATCGGGCCAGAAGTGAAGTGTCACCAGGTTATTCCGTATGGTACAGAAGAGATTATGAGCACGAAAGACCAATGAAGAGACCTCTCATTCAAGAATTTGCCAAGCTATCAAAAGAACAATGGGATTGGTTGGTTAAGGAGAACGAATACCGAGCCAAAATCAGTATGTTAGAAAAGCAAGTTCAAGACCTCAAGTTCAATAGCAACTTAGAAACAACAGCCGATGAGGGTGAAAAGAAACAACTGATTAAGGAAAATGAAGCATTAAAAGCCCAAATTCTGAAAATGGGAGCAGCAACTAAAACCCCTATTCAACATGCCCAGGATGAAAAATTGATTGATAATTTGCGGCGAAAGGTGAACGACTACAGTTTTGATTTAGACAAAGCCGAAAAACAATTAATCGGGGTTCGGAAGCAACTGGCTAGAAATGCTGAAGAAAGGGCTCGGATGATCCAACAATTGAAAGAAGAACATACTATTGAAGTTACTCGGTTAAGGAGAAAAATTGTCAAGGTCGAGATCAAAAGTAGCAAACAAGTAAAATAGTTTGACATAGAAAGAGAACACTGCTGTATGGCCATGGCCCAATTAGAAATGGAATTGCAGAAACTTCGAGAGAAAAGCCAACAGACTCTGGATGCTCGTACCAAATAAATATGGAGGTTGCTTTAAGAGAAATGAATGATTAGAGAGAGAATTTTTAGCATTGCTCATTATATCACTCGGAAATATCAGATATGCAAAGATATGACCCAGTCCACATTTGTATGCTCAGCAATGATATTTGTAAAGCAAGTAATGAGAGATTTAGATAAACTCCAAAAGGGACTAGCATATAGGCCTGCGCTAAGACCGAACGATGTCTCGCGGGCACTAGGATCTTTAATGTATTCTTAGGACATGCATTTTGGAATATGTATTTTTATTTTTGAAGGTTGTAGTACAATTATCATTAGAATGTTATCTTTGTTATCAATGATTGGGTATTAATGAAGTTGAGAATTTCCAAATTTGTCGTTATTATTCTTATTCTACTTATGCGATAGGAAAATATGTAGGATCGATCATTGAAAAAATGAAACAATAAGAAAAGAAATGAAAAAGCAAAAAATGAAAAGGAAACAAAAAAGAAGAGAACGTCGGTGGTGGTAAATATAAGGCAAAGAAAAGCCAAAAACAAAAGAATGGGCAAATCAAGAAAGATAACAAGTCCGGTATGACGCATATTTCTAGGAAAAATTGTATTCTTAATCCATAATTTTGACTCATTATGGCCTAACCACTAACAAGTTTTGTCGTTGTTGAGTAACAGATAAGTGGTTAGTAACTGGCATTCTGGCAACTCACCATTACAATACACGTTCCAAGAATATGATAAAGGCAATTACTCAGGAAATTGAAGTAACAACCATGGATCCAGTACAGGAAGATGTGGTGGTGGATGTGAATAGCATGAATGAGGAGATGTATAAGCTCAAACAACAAATGGCTGAGATGTACCAGGCTTGGGTGAAGGGACAAACTTTACCCACTTACCCTGCCAATCCCACATACATCCCTCCAACAGTCCCATCACAAGATCCACCCATTATGAACTCATCCTCCACCTATCGTACACATCCACCATACTACACAACCACATCACAAGCACCACCTCCAATCTCTAAATAAGTTCTGCCACCACATGTTGCTCCTGTATATATGGCCCCACCACCAGCCACCTTGCATAAATCCTCTAGTGAACCACTATTCCACATCCAACGTACCCATTATTACCCACGAAACCTACCTTCCGACAGGATGATTCCTATACCCCTCTTATTGATATGACTAAAAAGTAGAAACTACCTAAAAATCTTGAGCGGGAAGAGATGGCTAGAATGATGAAAAACCTCGAGCAATCAATCTGTAATAGGCAGGTCTTGGGTGGTCAAGTAAACGTAGCTTACAAGGATTTATGTCTATTCCCTGAAGTGCAACTGCCAGCAGGATTTAAGCTGCTGAAATTTGATTTATATGATGGCCACGATGCTCGGTAGCACATTTAAGAGGGTTCTGCAGCAAGAAGCACGGAGCCGGTAGGAAAGATGAGTTACTCATGGCTTACTTTAGCCAAAGTCTCAGTGGTTCAGCTCTCGAATGGTATACCTAGCAAGACCATACCATATGGTTTATTTGGGACGATCTAGCCCAGGCATTTGCAAACCATTTCCAGTACAATTTGTAAATTATTCCAGATAGACTGACACTTACAAAGATGGAGAAAAGCCGGGAGAAAGTTATTGAGAATATTGCTTTAGGTGGAGGGAGCAAGCTGCTCAGGTAGACCCACCGATGAAGGAGGGAGAGATGGTAGACTGTTTTCTGCAAGCTTTGGAACCAACGTACTATAGGCATTTGGTATCTGCCATTAGGAAAACATTCAACGAGGTAGTTAAAATGGGAATCTTGGTTGAGGAAGGGTTAAAGTCAAATAAAATAATGAGCTATTCAGCCATCAAATCTACGAGCCAGGCAATCCAGAAAGGTACAGGTGGAGCAATCAGGAAGAAGAAGATGGAAGAGGTCGCAGTGATAGAACAAAGGTCTTGGCCTAGGAGTCCCAATCCATACTACCATCAACCTCGCTCGCATCAACCCTAGTCATCAACACCATATAGCCCACCTCAACACTATTATCCCCCTCATGTTCCACAATTTTCTGTACATCACGCCCAAGCCTACCCACCACCTTCTACTCCATGGCGAACTCCAGCACCTCAAAATATTTACCACACCCAGAACACATACCCACCGCTAAAAACATACAAAAATCCCAATGGAACAAGTTTCCGCCCTAACCCTAGAGTCAAGAATGATCGAACACAAAGGAAGAAAACATTTACTCCCTTGGGTGAGTCATACACCAGTCGTTTCCATAGACTAAGACAACTCGGAATGTTAAACCCCATAGAACCCAAAATCCCTAATCTACCACCAAGAAACTTGTACCAATCTGTTAATTGTGAATATAGTTCAAGAGCCCCAGGGCATGACACATAAAAATGCTGGCACCTGAAGACTGCAATATAGGAGCTCATCGACTCCAGAAGAATTGAAGTTCAGGCCCTTGAGGCTCCTAATATAACACAGAACCCTCTGCCTGTGCATCATGAGACCCACATGATAGAGGTGGTACAAGGGGGAAATTGCAAGAAGCCCTCTCAGGCTATAAGGACGATCAAAGTGAGCAGGAGCAAGACAGAGGAGAAAGCCATAAGCGAGAAAATACCAGTCAAGCCATCTGTGAGTAAACCAGCAGTGGTAGCAGAACCTGAGCCCATGAAGGTGATAGTGCCCGGAGTGAGTGTATAGCCCGTATTGACTGTAAAAGGGGCGCAAATAGAGCCAGTTGTTATAAAGCCAATTACTCAAATGCCCATAGTGAACACCAAAACTATGTGTTGGAATTACAGCAAGGTAACCGTCATGTATAAAGGAAAGGAAATCAAGGAGAAGATTTGTGAAACCCACGGTTTGACCAGGTCAGGGAGATGTTTTGCTCTCGATGAATTGATGACGGCAAAAGTTACAAAAGATAATCCGACCAATGTAAAGTAAGCTGTCACTGAAGAAGAAGCCGAGGAACTCCTAAAGCAAATGAAAGCTCAGGATTATTCTATAGTTGAGCAGCTGAGGAAAACACCAGCGCAGATATTTTTTCTATCCTTGTTGATTCATTTTGATGAACACCGTAATGCATTAATGAAGATCCTCAACGAGGCCCATGTACCAAAAAAGATCATGGTGGGTCATTTAGAGAAGATCACAAATAAAATCTTCGAGGCAAACAAGATAACATTTTCAGATGACGAATTGCCGTTGGAGGGGACAGAGCACAACATGGCATTATATCTTACGATGAAATGTGAAGAATCAGTGGTGACTCACGTACTGGTTGATAATGGGTCAAGTGCCAACATTTACCCTTTATCTACTTTGGGCAAGCTAAAGATTAATCATGAAAGAATCCATAGGAACAATATATGCGTGAGAGGATTTGATGGAGGTGGGAAGAACACTGTTGGAGACATTATATTGGAACTTACAATCACACCAATAGAGTTTACCATGGAATTTCAAGTTTATGACGTTCCTGGTGGATTTATGCTGCAAAGGCTGTACCTTCCTCACTCCATCAAATGGTGAAATTTAAATGGGATAGTCAAGAAATAGTAGTTCATGGTGAAGATAATTCCTACAATATCATCACACCGTTTGAAGAAGTCGAGGGTGATAAAGGTCCCTGGGTATACCAGGTGGTAGACACTATATCTGTGGATAAAATATCTGAAGGCGAAAACATTCCGGTGCCCAAGATAGCCTCCGCATCTGTCATGGTTACTATAGAGATGTTGAAAAATGGGTTTCTCCCTAGGAAAGGTTTAGGAGTTGCACTACAAGGAATAACATAGCCAGTATCTCTTCTAGGTATCATTGACACTTTAAGATTGGTTTTCAAGCCAACCATTATTGACATAAAAAGAGCTCGAAAACTAAAAAAGAAAGGATGGACCCTCCCTAAGCCTATCCCTAAACTCTACCATTCATTAGTCAAGCCAGGTAGAAAAAGGCATCCGGCAACGGTCATGACCAGCCGAGCATAGATAAGGCCAGATAGGGAGTTGTTAGAAAGATTTGAGAGGTTGTTCGAAGATATGAACATGGTAGAGGCAACTAAGGGCATAAGTAAAATGGACATCCAGTTTGTTGCATTCCCGATCAAGTTGAATAACTGGGAAGCTACTCCTCTTCCGACCATAAGGGAGTTGTGATAGTTAGCTTTGATGTTTCATTCTTAGTCTATTTTATTTCAAGGTTGTAATACGGATTCTATATTTCGTCCAGTTGGACGTGTAAAACCTTGTTATCTTTTGAAATTTTAATGAAATGCAATTTCTTTCTTCCTCCATTCTGATAGCCTTATTTTATTTTTCTTTTCTTTTCTTGTACAATCAATTTTATGCTGATTTCAATGATGTGTCATGCATAAGGAATTCTTGACCCATTCTTGATAATCAAATAATAATACAGGAAATTGAATTATGAAGTAGAGTATGAGGACGAGGAAGTTTTGGAAGAATTAGTAAAGATCTGAGCCACTATGAGGAGAAACCCAAACCAAACTTGAATGAGCCGGAGTCTATGTAACGACCCGACCCGTCGTTATGGGAGTTATCGCCCCGTTTTCTTCATTTAACACTTCAATATGCTAATCTATATGTGTTCGGAAAGTTAGAAGCAAATCGGAAGAAATTTAGATAAAAATGAGGCCATAAACCTTTTTATGAGAAGAATAGGTTGGAAAAGTCAACCGAAGGTTGACCGATGAGTTAGACAACTCGGAATTGAATTTTTATGATTCGACTAGTTTCGGGGGATCATTTATGACTTAGGAGAGCAATCCGAATTGAATTCGGAGGTCCGGTGTAGTTTTAGGCTTGAATTGACTAAGGTTGAATTTTTATGAAATCCGAACGGTAGGTGAGATTTTGATCCGGGAGTCGGAATGGAATTCCGACAGTTGCAGTTAAGTGATCTTGGATATGCATGCAAAATTTCAGGTCATTCAGAGGTGTTTAGGTCGGGTTTTGGATTGAATGTTAGTTTCGGAAGTTTTGAAGAAACTTAGGCTTGAATCCGTGTGAAAATGGTGATTTTGATGTTTGTGATGGTGTTTTTATGTTATGAGCAAGTTTGAATGAGGTAATGTGATATATTGGTGGCTTTGGTTGAGGTTCCGGGGGTCTCGGGATCATTTCGGACGGCCAACGGGCAAGTTTTGATCAAAAAGTTGCAGCAGAAAAATTGCAGTCAGTGATTGCTCTATGCGATTGCATAGAGTCATTGCGATTGCATAGAAGGTCCTTGAGGGTGTGAGAAAATGTGCTATGCGATTGCATAGCAAGGGGTGCGATCGCATAGGCTTATCAGACTGCACATTGCGATCGCATACCCGGTGATGCGATCATAGAGAAGAAAAGATGAGGCCTGGAAGATTGTGCTATGCGATCGCGGAGATGCATTGCAATCGCATAGAAGGGGAAATTGGCAGGAAAATTTAACTCTATGCGATCGCAAAGGGCCATTGCGATCGCATAGAAGGGACGTCTGTGCAGAAACAAATTAATTAAAAACCAGTTGCGGCCCTTATTTCACAAATTTCACTTTGTGAAGAGAGGGTTTTGGGTGCTGTGAAGAGATGAATCGACTGGGTAACATCGGAGGTAAGTTTCTTGACTCAAAAACACAATTATATGATAGAATTGACATCAAACTTCATGAAATTGGGTTGAAATTGTGAAGAATTAAGGCCTAGGTTTTGAAAACGAGAATTTGACTTTTGAATGGCCATTTGAACTCCGATTTTGGTAAATTTTATATGCACAGACTCGTGTTGAGATGAGGATTTGGAATATGTAACTTTCGTAATTTTTGAGAAGCGTACCGAAAGTCGGGTTTTACCAACTTGGTATATTATCGCGTATTTCATATAAATTGAATTGGGTTATGTTTCTTTGACCCACAATTGTTATAATTGTTGTGGTTTGACTAGATTCTAGCACGAGGTAGCAAACTAAAAAGGAAAAGGCATCGCGGATGAGTCTTCGACCGGCTAGAGGTGAGTAGTTAGTGTATATGGTAGCCTGAGGGTTCGAAACCCCGGCTTAGCACATTGTGACGCTAGTAGGGCGTGGCTCGCACCCCGTGGCAGGTGCGGGATTGATTATGACTGGGGATTGAGACTTGGTCCATCCCGGATATGAATAATATGTTATATGCGGTTGAAACACACATTGTGTTAGATATATTTGTGGGCTGTAAGCCATGTTTGGGGCCTTGTGCCGACCTGTAGTATCCCTAAGGGATAAATATATATGTGATAGCTCTAATTTCTTAATCACTGATCTCAGTCCTGGTTTGAAAGCACCGTATTTAAATGCTAAGTCATCTGTTTTGGAAAATTAAATAATCATTAAAGTATTTTCATAATTAAATGAATTGGAAGATGGAAATAAACAAGTTTAGCTGTTGTGTGACTCATATGCATTTTGTGGACTAAGGATGGATCGGGTTGCACATCGCAGCAGTTGATATGAGGATCGGACTGCACGTCGCAGCGGTTAATATGAGGATCGGGCTGCACGCGGCAGCGGTATTTGCGCTTGGGCTGTAGGAGCCCCTCTGGAGTCTGTACACACCCCCTGTGAGTGCCGTCGACGATAAATGGATCGGGCTACACGCCGTAGCGGTTATGTGTTTTGCATTGCATCTTTGTCCGTGAATTATCTGTGATAGTGGTAATGTACTGTTGTTGTTGCTAGTTCGTAGGAGGAATCAGACTGTAGTTTAGATTCATTATGTGGTATTTTGTGAATTTCTTACTTTCAGCTACTTGTATATATTTATTACTTCCTGAGTACTTAGTACTCACCCCTACTCCATGCACCTTTGTGTACAGATTCAGGTACACAGGAGGGATAGACGAGCACTCCAGCTTTTATCAGTATTTATTCGAGTTGCTGAGGTAGCTGCTGGCGTTCGCAGGACCTGGCTTCTCTTCTTATTCCAGTTTTCCTTTGTATATACATTATTTGGATTTGAGTATTTGGTTTGGATATTGTTATCCAATGTTTAGAGGCTCTAGACTCGTGACCCTAGATCTTTGGGTGGTTGTTCAGTTTAGCTTTATTGCTGATAATAATATCCAGGTAACTGATTTAAGCTTCATGCTCGGGATGAGAGGGTAAATGGTCGCTCTTGCCTAGCAGTTGTGTTGGTCGCCATCGCTGTCACACCCCAAATCGATGGACATGACCGGCGCCTGACCGGGTAGCCCCAGTCAAGCGGACCTAGGTGCCTTTCATTCCCACGTGTTACCCCTGTGTTGATTGTTTCTCATTAACCAAATATCCTACTAATCATAAATGATTTCACAATAAACAAACAAAACCATACAAGTGATTCATTATCAAGTTTGCAGTTTTTACAATGCCCGACATAACATAATATATACATAAGACTGCAGTCCCACAGTTTACATGTCTACAGAGCTTCTAGGATACAAAACGGGAATACAATACTTTGTCGGTAACAAGGCTCCAGCTATACCTTACAAAAACCAAAATGAAATCTAAACAAAAGTGGCGTGAACCACATAGGGCCCCAAGGAAGAAATGGGCTCACCAAAACGGGCAGTGGAAGGTGAAGGATACTACTGCCGATGAGCTGAAGTGCCTGCTACTGATCCACCTATAATCATAACACGAATGTAGCGTCCCCGGCAAAAGGGACGTCGGTACACTTGAATTGTACTGGTATGTATGGACAAACTTTGTCCCAAGTAAACTCAAGCCGTTAAACAAGAATCACGATGACAAGACAGCCAATAGATTACATCAAGAAATCAATGAAGCTAACTAACCATGTTTCTCACCTTTTTCTCATTTCAGATAAGCCTATACACAAACACGTTTAAGGTCAACAAATAGAACAACAACCAATCAACCACATAAATTGCAAGTAGTCAAACATAGGGGCAATCAGTGCCCCACAGGTTGCAAACTCTCCTACTGTCTCCTTTTACAATTTCATATTAATGATTTTGTATCAATTTCATTTGCTATTTCGATCGCTTTCCATCCTTATTAACTCTTCCACCCTTATTACCTCGGCCACCCTTATCACCCCAACCCACACCTTATTTTTTCATGTTGCGGCGTACAACCCGATCCCACCGTATAGTTTTCAAACACAACAATCACAAACAGCAGATAAGACACTACACACAATTACAACAAGTTCAAATAAGCAATTTACACATTGTTTCATGTTCTCAATTACTTCTCAAGCCCATATCACAACCAAGTTACAAGTGTTCCAAAATCGAGAATGTTCATACTGTTATATTCAATAACTTACCACACCCCAAGTGTTTCGTTTCTTTTCCACAAGGTACCAAATATGCCATCATAACCATTATTCACAATACTTCTACCAAATTCGACTCTCATTTATCTTCTGGCTCAAATCTCATATTACATCACTCATAGTTCAACAACAACTTTGAATATCCAACAACAACATCAAGAATTTCACACAATTTGGCAATTTAACATGACTCGAACAAATTTCACACATATAGGCGATTTCACAAGAATCAAAATTTGCCATACATACCTGGTATCGAGTTTCATTCTGTTAACTTCCTACTTTATGCTTACCCAAGCTACCTTATCTTTGCCGACCTCGTTTTGTAGGCTCTTACGCCTATTCACTTCCTCTTTGCTAAAGATCAAGTTCAATAATCATGCATGAGTGTAAAATTCTAGTTTCAACAGCTATTAAATGCAAACCTCTCTTTTACCCATTTTAAAACTGAAAATCAAAGAAAACAGCTAGGTTTTTTACTTTTTAAAGATTGGGGAAGTTGAATCTTGGCCCTAGAATCCTTTGGACTAAATGGTTGGAACAATCTTTGAAGATGAAGAACTTCTCTCTCTAAAACCCCTCTCTTCTCTCTCTAATTTTGGTAAGATGATATGATAGAATGAAGGAGAAAGGTGTTATATTAAAGAAGAGGTCGGGTCGAATTTTATTAAATTCCTGGGCCGGGTCAATTCTGCGGTCGCATATGCGATCGCAGAATCAACATGCGGTCCGCATAGTGACCGCGGAATTGCCCCAAAATTTACACAAGTTCTGTTACGGAATGCAACCAAAATGCGGTCCGTATTCTTGATCTGCGGTCGCATAGTTCACCGCAGATTTGACACTCAAAAACCTTCGAGAATTTATGCGGTAGATCTGCGGTCCGTAGATCTATTCTGAGATCGCATATCGACCGCATTCTCAACACCAATTTTTGCAAACCTACTGTTAAGCTCTACGGCAAGAATGCGGTCCGCATAGCAGATCTGCGGTCGCATTCTTGACCGCAAAATCGACATTTTTCTGAAAAAAATTGACTCTTTACATTTTTGAAACTTAAATCACTACCAAGGGTCCGAAACGCGGCGAGCTTGCTCGCCGCGAAGAATTCTGCGCATTCCTAACACATTATTCGGACCATGGCACCACAGCTACTAGGTTTCATGCACAAAAATTTTATGGGGCCTTACATCCTCCCCCACTTAAGATCATTCGTCCTCGAATGAGGATTTTGAAAATGAGTTGGTTTTGAAAGACATGATATGCAAACTATCAAAATTTTAACTAATTCTTATATTTTAGAAAAATTTTGCCAGAGTTTCCTTTGTATTATGGACATATCCACCTGTCAGAGGGCCCCCGAAACACATTACCAAACAACAATACACAAATACAACACTTTCCACAACTGGTATACACTTTCTTACCTCAACGAATGCACATAAACTAGTCACTTCAATGAGTTCCTACCTTATTTAACCATCTTAACACACTATGTACACACAAACAAACAATTACCAATCTACACTTACTATTAGTTGTTTATTTAACACGTGAATCTTTTATAAGGCTTTCATTTATCAAGAAAGGTTCAAGTGACCCAAGGTAACAACACATTTATCTCATTACAAAATGAAGGAGACTTTACTAATACTAAGAGGGAAACAACTTGGACAAGATGACAGTTACTAGGAGTAGAAGGGTCACCTAATTTCTTCTAGGCTTGATCAAACAAACGGGGGTACTTTTCCTTCATCTCTTTTTCTGCTTCCCATGTGGCCTCCTCAACTTGTTGACTTCGCCACAATACTTTAACAGAGGCAACTTCCTTATTTCTCAACTTACGGACTTGCCTATCAAGAATGGCAACTAAAACTTCTTCATATGACAAATATTCATTAACCTCTACAGCCTCGACTGGCATGATGGTGGATGGATCTCCAATCACTTTCTTCAACATGGACACATGGAATACCGGGTGCACTGATGACATCTCAGGAGGCAACTCTAGCCTATAAGCGACTTGACCAATCCTTTGAACGATCCGATATGGCCCGACATACCTAGGGCTTAATTTCCCTTTCTTTCCAAATCGCATGACTCCCTTCATAGGAGATACCCTCAAGAACACCCAATCATCGACTTGAAACTCCAAATCCCTTCGGCGAACGTCCGCATAGGATTTTTGACGACTCTGTGCTGCTTTCATTCTCTCCTGAATAACCTTGACCTTTTCCATAGCTTCGTACACCATATCTGGCCCTAGCAATTCCGCTTCACCTACCTCAAACCACCCGATTGGCGACGTACATCTTCTCCCGTGCAATGCCTCAAACGGGGCCATCTGAATGCTAGCATGATAGCTGTTATTGTAAGCAAATTCTATCAGTGGCAAGTGTTCATCCCAATTACCTTTAAAATCTAAGACACAAGCCCGCAACATATCTTCAAGCGTCCGAATGGTCCGCTCGGCCTGACCGTCGGTCTGTGGATGGAAAGCTGTGCTGAGATTCACCTGAGTTCCCAAACCTTGCTGAAACTTCTTCCAAAAGTTAGCTGTGAACCGAGCCCCGTGATCCGAGATAATAGAAAGTGGAGTGCCATGAAGCCTTACTATCTCTTTGATGTAAAACCTTGCATATTGCTCCGCAGTATCAGTGGACTTGACTGGCAGGAAGTGAGCTGATTTGGTGAGTCGATCCACTATCACCCATATTGAGTCGAACTTACGCTGAGTGCGAGGTAACCCCACCACAAAATCCATATTGATCTTCTCCCATTTCCACCTTGGTATTTCTATAAGCTGAGTTAATCCACCGGGCCGTTGATGCTCGGCCTTCACTTGCTGGCAGTTCGGGCATCTAGCTACAAAGCTTGCCACATCCCTTTTCATACTGTTCCACCAATAAATATCCTTAAGGTCATGATACATTTTGGTGGAACCTAGGTGTACCGATTACCTGGAAATATGAGCCTCTGCCATCACTCTTTCCCGAAGCTCGTCCACATCCGGAACACATAGTCTACCTTGACACCGCAATACACCATCTTCACCGCTGAGTACAAATGTTGAGGTCTTATCATTCATAACTGCTTCCTTCACCCGATCCAATGCTGGATCCATGAACTGTTTTTCCTTGATTTCCGCGACCAGTGATGATTCTGCTCCATTATGCACCAAAACATCCCCCTCGTCTGACGCCGAGATACGAACCCCCAAACTGGCTAATTGGTAAACCTCCCGAGCCAGGGGTCTCTGATACACACCCAAATGAGCCAAACTACCCATGGATTTTCGACTAAGAGCATCGGCTACCACATTTGCCTTCCCTGGATGGTACAATATGTTCATATCATAGTCCTTGAGCAGTTCTAACCACCACCGCTGTCTCAGATTCAGCTCTTTCTGCTTGAACTAATACTAGAGGCTCTTGTGGTCTGAAAACACATCTACATGAACCCCATAAAGATAGTGTCGCCATATTTTCAAGGCAAACACAACAGCTGCAAGCTCTAAATCATGCGTCGGATAATTCTTCTTATGGTTCTTGAGTTGCCTGGAAGTATAAGCTATGACCTTTCTGTGCTGCATCGATACACACCCCAAACTGACTCTGGAGGCATCACAATAAACTACAAATCCCTCTGTGCCTTCTGGCAAGGCCAATACTGGTGCCGAGGTCAATCTTGACTTCAATTCTTGGAAACGTTTCTCACATGCTTCGGACCACTGGAACTTAACTACCTTCTGCGTCAGTTTCGTCAATGGGGAAGCGAGGGTTGAGAATCCCTCTACAAACCTCCGATAGTACCCTGCCAAACCTAAGAACCTACGAATCTCTGTCGGGGTCGTGGGTCTAGGCCAATCTTTCACTGCCGCAATCTTCCGAGGATCCACCTGAATTCCCTCACTGGAAATAACATGCCCTAGAAAGGCTACGGACTCCAACCAAAACTCACATTTTGAGAACTTGGCATACAATTGATGCTGATGAAGGGTCTACAATGCTGCTCTGAGGTGAACGGCATGATCTTCCCTGCTCCGAGAGTAGATGAGGATGTTGTCAATGAATACAATCACAAAGGAATCTAGGAATGGCTTGAATACCCGATTCATAAGGTCCATGAAAGCTGTTGGGGCATTGGTTAGCCCAAAAGACATGACCAAAAATCGAAGTGACCATAACGAGTTATGAAGGTGGTCTTTGGAATATCCTGCTCCCTGATTTTCAACTGGTGGTACCCAGACCGTAAATCAATCTTTGAGAAGAACTTCGCTCCCTGCAATTGGTCAAACGGATCATCCACTCGAGGCAAAGGATATTTATTCTTGATGGTGACTTTGTTGAGCTGCCGATAATCAATACACATTCGAAGTGACCCATCCTTCTTTTTGACAAAAAGAACCGGAGCACCTCACGGCGACACACTCGGTCGTATGAACCCTTTCTCTAATAAATCCCCCAGCTGCTCCTTTAACTCCTGTAACTCTGCCGGTGCCATCCTATATGGTGGAGTGGATATTGGCTGAGTAACTGGTAATCATCGATCCCCAAATCAATCTCCCTATTCGGCGAAATGCCTGGAAGCTCATCCGAAAACACTTCAGGAAATTCATTCACAATTGGCACGGACTCGAGGGTAGGCACCTCTGAGGTGGTGTCCGTTACCCGAACCAGGTGATAGATACACCCTTTCTTAATCATCTTCGAAGCCTTAAGGTAGGAAATAAACCTACCCCTTGGCACCACACCATTTCCTCTCCATTCAATAACTGGCTCGTTAGGGAACTCGAGCCTCATAACTCTCGTCCGACAGTCAAGCTTGGCAAAGCATGAATAGAGCCAATCCATCCCCATAATTACATCAAAATCAACCTTCCCAAGCTCAATAAGATCGGCTGTGGTAACACGACCACTCATCATGACAACATAATTTCTATAGACTCGTGAGGCTGAAATAGAATCACCAACCGGAGTCGACACAAAGAACGGCTCATGAAGTTGTTCGGGTTCTATCCCAAAACTTGAAGCAATGAACGGAGTAACATAAGACAAGGAGGCCACCGGGTCAATAAGGGCATAGCAATCAATAGTCTGAAAAGACAGGATACCTGCAACAACATCTGGAGAAGCCTCGGTATTCTGGCGGCCACTCAATGCATAGAATCAGCTAGGTCCACCCCTACCATGAACTTCACCCCTAGCTGCACCACGCCGTGCTGATGCTGGAGTATGCGCTGATGATGTACCAGCCGAAGAACCGGATGACTGAGCAGATCCCCTACCTATACCCTGACAGGGTGCACGGTAGTCCCGCTGAATACGACCTCTCACCCCACACCCGAAGCACACCGGGATGTCAAGGTAGCAAGTCTCTGTATGAAATCTCCCACACTTGGGCCGTGTAGGTCTCCCCTGCTGCTGGGATCTCATCCTAGGATGACCAGACTGATGAGACCTCCTGCTGTCTGAACTGGGTCTCGTTTAACTGCCCTGCTGATGACTGTGCACAGATAGCGGTGCACTCGCAGAGGACTGAGCATATGGCTGGGATGGCCCTAATGACCCTCTCCCTGGAAGTGATCTCCTTGAATGACCCATTGACCAGGCTCTGCTGCTACTTTCTCTTTCTGCACGAATCTTCAATTTCCTGGCCTCTATGGCCTGAGCAAACCCCACGATCCTCCCATAGTTCATATTTGAGTGCAAAGCTACTGTGGCGACCTCATTCACTACCAAAGGGCTAAGGCTCTGAACAAACCGTCGAACCCGGGCATCCATGGTCGACACTAAATGAGGAGCGTACTTGGACAACCTTACAAACTCCATGAACGTGCCGCTCCCTTCCTCACGGGAATCCTCCCACATTTCAAACCATGAACGTGCCGCTCCCTTTAGCCTGAAAGAGGCCAACTCTACCCCTTCCATATCTATAGCCTTCATCACTCTGAGGGTCTTGTATATCTTATCAAGGAAGTCTTGTGGGTCAGTCTCTGGATCGGTACCTGAGAATTCTGGAGGGGCCAATCGCAAGAACTGGTGGACTTTGGAGCCGGAGGAATCTCCCTGTCCGCTGGAGGATGCAGGGGCATCATGGGATCTCTGGGCCTGGGCATCTACTAACTGTGTTAACATATGAATGGCTCCCCTAAGATCCTCATTAGAGATACCAGAACCCGAAGAAGGAACTGTATCTGGGTCAGGAACACTGGCAGGAGGAATGGTGGCATCCTCAGCCGCAGTTGGAATAGGGACACTTGGGTTTTGAACATATGGGTTAGGCAACTTCAGGAGTGGTGGGTCATTCACGCCCACGGCATCGGTTACATGATTAGCAGCCGCACTCGGGCCGGCATTGGCCCCAAGGCCGAGTCTAGCCTTCTTCTTAGGTGCCATATTCTAAAAATTTGGGAACAAGGCGCGAATTAGACACAGATATTTTCACATTGCACTTTACCGCACAATATAGATTAACAAATAAATAGGTATATTCCTAAATGCCCGTGTAGCCCCCAACTTATCCGATGTGGTCAAAAACACACTGATAAGAAGGGCACTACTAGACACAGCTCTGAGACATCCTAGGACACTTTAAAACCTTAGGCTCTAATACCAAGTTTGTCACGCCCCAAATCAAGGGACATGACCGGCGCCTGACCGGGTAGCCCCAGTCAAGCGGACCTGGGTTCCTTTCATTCCCACATGTTACCCATGTGTTGATAGTTTCTCATTAACCAAATATCCTACTAATCATAAATGATTTCACAATAAACAAACAAAACCATACGAGTGATTCATTATCAAGTTTGCAGTTTTTACAATGCCCGACATAACATAATATATACATAAGACTGCAGTCCCACAGTTTACATGTCTACAGAGCCTCTAGGATACAAAACGGGAATACAATACTTTGCCGGTAACAAGGCTCCGGCTATACCTTACAAAAACCAACATGAAATCTAAACAAAAGTGGCGTGAACCACACAGGGCCCCAAGGAAGAAAGGGGCTCACCAAAACGGGCAGTGGAAGGTGAAGGATACTACTGCCGATGAGCTGAAGTGCCTGCTACTGATCCACCTACAATCATAACACGAATGTAGCGTCCCGGTAAAAGGGACGTCAGTACACTTGAATTGTACAGGTATGTATGGACAAACTTTGTCCCAAGTAAACTCAAGCCGTTAAACAAGAATCACGATGACAAGACAGCCAATAGATTACATCAAGAAATCAATTAAGCTAACTAACCATGTTTCCAACCTTTTTCTCATTTTAGATAAGCCTCAACACAAGCACGTTTAAGGTCAACAAATAGAACAACAACCAATCAACCACATAAATTGCAAGTAGTCAAACATAGGGGCAATCAGTGCCCCACAGGTTGCAAACTCTCCTGATGTCTCCTTTCACAATTTCATATTGATGATTTTGTATCAATTTCATTTGCGATTTCGATCGCTTTCCATCCTTATTACCTCGTCCACCCTTATTACCTCGGCCACCCTTATCATCCCAACCCACACCTTATTTTTTCATGTTTGGCGCGCAACCTGATCCCACTGTATAGTTTTCAAACACAACAATCATAAACAGCAGATAAGACACTACACACAATTACAACAAGTTCAAATAAGCAATTTACACATTGGTTCATGTTCTCAATTACTTCTCAAGCCCATATCACAACCAAGTTACAAGTGTTCCAAAATCGAGAATGTTCATACTGTTATGTTTAATAACTTACCATACCCCAAGTGTTTCGTTTCTTTTCCACAAGGTACCAAATATTCCATCATAACCAATATTTACAATTCTTTTACCAAATTCGACTCTCATTTATCTTCCGGCTCAAATCTCATGTTACATCACTCATTGTTCAACAACAACTTTGAATATCCAACAAAAACATCAAGAATTTCACACAATTTGGCAATTTCACATGAACCAAACAAATTTCACACATATAGGCGATTTCATAAGAATCAAAATTTGCCATACATACCTGGTATCGAGTTTCCTTCTGTTAACTTCCTACTTTATGCTTACCCAAGCTACCCTATCTTTGTCGACCTCGTTTTGTAGACTCTTACGCCTATTCACTTCCTCTTTGCTAAAAATCAAGTTCATTAATCATGCATGAGTGTAAAATTCAAGTTTCAAAAGCTATTAAATGCAAACCTCTCTTTTACCCATTTTAAAACTGAAAATCAAAGAAAACAGCTAGGGTTTTTACCTTGTAAATATTGGGGAAGTTGAATCTTGGCCCTAGAATCCTTTGGACTAAATGGTTGGAACAATCTTTGAAGATGAAGAACTTCTCTCTCTAAAACTCCTCTCTTCTCTCTCTAATTTTGGTAAGATGATATGATAGAATGAAGGAGAAAGGTGTTATATTAAAGAAGAGGTCGGGTCGAATTTTATAAAATTCCTGGGCCTGGTCAATTCTGCGGTCGCATCTGCGATCGCAAAATCAACATGCAGTCCGCATAGTTACCATGGAATTGCCCCAAAATTTACACAAGTTCTGTTACGAAATGCGACCAAAATGCGGTCCGCATTCTTGATCTGCGGTCGCATAGTGCACTGCAGATTTGACACTCAAAAACCTTCGAGAATTTATGCGGTAGATCTGCGGTCCACAGATCTATTATGCGATCGCATATTGACCGCATTCTCAACACCAATTTTTGCAAACCTACTGTTAAGATATGCGGCAAGAATGCGGTCCCCATAGCAGATCTGCGATCGCATTCTTGGTCGCAGAATCGACACTTTTCTGGAAAAATTGACTCTTTACATTTTTTAAACTTAAATCACTACCAAGGGTCCGAACCGCGGCGAGCTTGCTCGCCGCGAAGAATTCTACGTATTCCTAACACATTATTCGGACCATGGCACCACAGCTACTAGGTTTCATGCACAAAAACTTTATGGGGCCTTACAATCACGACCGCGATTGGGGTTGTGTCAATTTGGTATCAGAGCCTAGGTTAATAGACCCCATGAGTCTTGAGCCGGTTGGTAGAGTCTCGTGGATTGGTACGGGGATGCCTGTATTTATCCTCGGGAGGCTGCAAACCTTTAGGAAACACTTCACATTTCTTAGAATTCTTATCGTGCGTACTTGATTCAGCTTGAGATATAATCTTTGAAATTCCTTCCACACGCATGTGTACGCATCGAGCGCTCAATAATATGATTGCCTTGATGGCTTGTGATTCCTTGGTCAAGGGGTGAGATATAATCTCTGCGAGTTCATGTTGGGCCAGTCGGGAGGACTTGAGGCCAGATCTTTGTCTATGACAAGAGCACCAAAGTGCTGATTTTACAAACTGGTATTATGAAATTTCGTGTGATCGGTATTGTTCCTAACTGTGGAAATGATAGCTTAATAATGTACGAGCTGTCAGGTGTTATATCCTTATTGTAATCTGTTGTGTAGCTTCGAGCTATGGGCGTGGTGAATATTTATCATATCTCTTAGTTGGAAGGTGTTGTACTGAAATACTAGATTGAGGCAAAATAGGTGGGTTGATTCTGATGTGTAATTGAAGGGTATTTGATATATTTTATGATTCGAGCAGGTGCAGCGCATGTCCAGGTATCAATTCTGACAATATGACTCGTGTAGTATTGAGATTAATGTTGTTGATATACATTGTGATGGCTTGTTGAGTTGTGGACATATTGTTAGGATGGTTTGGTGATACTCTGGCAGGTGGATAGGCCAATTTACAAGGGAAACTCTGCCGAAATGTTTGAAAAATTTGGGACATAGAAAAGATTTCTATCACCTAAAGAGAGTAGGCTTAACTGTAGTGTGTGTATAAATGCAAGAGTTGCAGAAGAGTTAAGGTCTCGGATGATTTGAGTCTCTGTCAAGGCTTGTAAATGACTTGAGTTTAATCTCACTATAACATTGGGGGCATAAATTGAGTAAGAATGCTATAAGTGGCTAAAAGTACCTTAACGTATGGCTCCGAGCCAAGTTGGGGAGGTTGTTGTTGATTAACTGGTTGCACTGTTGTGTGCTATGTTTGGTTCTATCTCTAAGTATGTTGGGAAAATTTTGATAAGGGTTATAGTGCTTCGTGGATATTGAGCAAGCCTAGGATGATTTGAACTGCTTTTTGATCAAGGATGTTCGGTGTATATAAAAGAAAGATAGCTAAGTGCATCTGTATGTAATCACGTTCTGTGGAGTCAGAGTTCTAACAAGGAACGAGTGGTTCTATTCAATAAGACAATTGAATGATAATTGAATAAGGGTGAATGACGCCCGAGAATAGTCATGCGGTGTTCAAGATTTTACTTGTAACGGTAAGGTGTCTTAAGATTGTGTATGTGGCTAAAGACGGTGGTTTCGTTAGAAGGGATCAAGACTTGTGTAATGATATGTGAATGATGAGATTCTATGTATCTATATTGGAGAGTAATGATAACGAATTCAAAAATCTCAAGACGTTCTTCAAAATAAAGTATTGTAGAATGTGGTACTTCTGGGAAACATTGAGAGAGTATTCAGCGGCCTGTGAGCCTTAGACCGTGTAGTCTTGTGTATGAGTCTCGTCTGGTAACATGAGTTAAGATATTGTAGTGCTACAGTAAAGAAAATATTAAATTAAAGATGATTCAGAAAGGAAAATGAGTAAATGGAACAACTTGTGAATAAACTGAAATGATATGATAAGGATACGATTAATTCCTGGTATGTATTCGAAGTAATGAGTCTTGCAGATATTGTGCAATCAAGCTCTTGAGTACTGGTAGTTGCGTAGATCGATGTGGGTAAAAGGATTCAGTCCTGGCAGGTAACTTATGCAATGAATTGGGAGAAAGAGTTTCTGATGTGTTCTACCGTGGTTTGAAAGTTAGTATATTCCTGTTGGTATGTGAAGCTGGGAATGTGTAATGAGTTTTCTTCTATATGGGATCATGAAGGTCCTTGACTAGTTAAGTGCGTCGATGTTTGCGGCGTAGGAAAAGGATAGAAGTTCCATGTTATCTTAGTGTGGTATGGAATATGCGATGTGTTATAAAAGGATTATAATGGCACGTTCAAGGTTTTGAGATCAGTTCATAATATATGGGAAGTCAAAAAAAAAAATTATTGAGCATCGCAAGCAGCTGCATGTGATCTAAGAATTGATCTTTCTGGTGATTAAGGAAAAAAATGATACTGCTATTCTAGTAATTTGGCAAGGTATATGGTCAAAAAAGGACAAAGTGCTGTAAATTGATAATATCTAGTGGTATGGTGGTATTCTCTTGTTGGATCGATGGTGATTATTGAATTATTGATGGCGTAGGAAAAATTTCTGAATGGCTTTCGTGGTATGAATGGATTCTTGATGTGTGTTATGTATTCGTATGGTGGAGTGTGGAATCAGGCATAGTGATTCATGTGTTATATAGGTGATGGAGACTAGAAGTTCTCGTAATCCGCCTATGTAGTGGTTGTATATCGTGTGTATCGGCACCGTTTAGCGATCATTGGAAATTGGAAGCCCTAGTGACTCTCTCTTATCTTGATGTGATGAATTTGGGTTATGATACTTTATTTCAGACTGGTTGTCATAAGTCAGGTAGTCTAGACTAATGTGATATGGACTATGTCGGAAATGGCGCAAATTGCGTAGCAGAGTGCATCAGAGTATGCTCCAGTAGGGTAGTTGTACCCAGGACCAACAAACGACTGGTAGGTATTTCTTTGTCAGTTAGGCCTTCGTGGCGGATGTCAATGCGGAGGTTTCTACCATTAATTCAGTTTCGGTATTGGGGAACTTTGTAGGATGCGTTTCTTGTGGCCGAGCTTGAGGCTATATATATGTTTATTGTAATGAGCAATTTGATTCGGTGTGCATTTCCTTTTGCGAGATTTACGCGTGGATAGGGTGGCACGCTGCCACAGGTTATTTGGGTTGGGTGGCACGTCGCCACGGGTATGGTATCTGGATCGGGTGGCACGCCACCACGGGTATGTCATTTTTGAGCAGGTTGCACGCCGCAACCATATAATATGGAACATAGTTTTTCTAATGGTTACCTTGTGTACTATACTTCCTAGTCTCTGAGGAAATTCAGTGTTGGGTGTCGCTCGGCAAATGGCGCATCAGTTGTGTCCTTACAAGATTTGATGGAGTCTATTAATTATTCCATCGTGGGTGAGATTGATTGCTTAGGTTCAGACCTAGATCTGTGCGTGGCTGACTGTTTTGAGCATGATGAGATGACTTGAGGTGCTTTATGGGTAATAGTGTTTGGATGGAATCATAAGTTGTGGCAAGGCCATATGATGTTATAACCTTTCGAGGAGAATTCAGGTACTCTATTTCTGTGATGTGAGACGGGATCTCAGTCCTATGTTATGAAGGTATGGAGGAATTGAACTACAACTCTTTTGTTTGAGTTAGTAGTCATGATTTGAGTGTGTTCAAGCATTTTCTTATTGGAGCCTAGTTGTGCTCATCGTGGCTTAGGCCGGTGTAGAGGTGTCATATCACCAGTGCGGTGTGTTATAATCGAAATTATCGTTGGAGCCATTAATGAGTGCGGGCATATGTGATTGCAGTTGGTTAGAAATGTAATATCAAGGTTTGGCTCCAAAATAGTTAAAAGGGAAATGGAATCATGCAAGGATGACCTGAGAAATGGATTCGATATATCGCGTGTTTCAGCTGCCGAGGGCAGTATATGAAGATATTGGTACAAGATTTAGCTAACGAGAAAGGTTTTTCAGTAATATTTAGTTATCGTGGGAAATTGTTGCGATTAGAGGCCATCGTCTCGAGTGATTGGGTTGTTTGGTACACCATAATATCTCACCCGGAGTGGCGAGTATGGGCTATTACAGTTGGTTCGGGTGTATTCTGAGTATAAACGTGGGAGGCGGATTTGGTATATGATTTCTGAAAGTGCAATGTGGTCTATGGTTCAGATGGACTGCGGAAGTTCAGCTATATTATGTTATCGGATTTATGATAGATAGGGTGATGTGGTACCGCCCCGAATATATGCATGGCAAGGTCATTTAGCTATTGGGTTGCTTCTAGTACAACTCTGGCTACGCTCGAGGACGAGCGTTTGTTTAAGTTGGGGAGAATGTAACGACCCGACTCGTCGTTATGGGAGTTATCACCCCGTTTTCTTCATTTAACACTTCAATATGCTAATTTGTATGTGTTCAGAAAGTTAGAAGCAAATCGAAAGAAATTTAGATAAAAATGAGGCCATAAACCACTTTTTGAGAAGAATAGGTTGGAAAAATCAATCGAAGGTTGACCGATGCATTAGACAACTCGGAATGGAACTCTGATGATTCGACTAGTTTCGGGGGATCATTTATGACTTAGGAGAGCAATCAGAATCGAACTCGGAGGTACAGTGTAGTTTTAGGCTTGAATTGGCTAAGGTTGAATTTTGATGAAATCCGAACGGTAGGTGAGATTTTGATCCGGGAGTCGGAATGGAATTCCGATAGTTACAGTAGCTCCGTTAAGTCATCTTGGATATACGTGCAAAATTTCAGGTCATTCGGAGGTGTTTAGCTCGGGTTTTGGATCGAATGTTAGTTTCGGAAGTTTTGAAGAAACTTAGGCTTGAATCCGTGTGAAAATGGTGATTTTGATGTTTACGATGGTGTTTTTATGTTATAAGAAAGTTTGAATGAGGTTGTGATATATTGGTGGCTTTGGTTGAGGTCCCGGGGGTCTCGGGATAATTTCGGATGGCCAACGGGCAAGTTTTGATCAAAAAGTTGCAGCAGAAAAATTGCAGTAAGTGATTGCTCTATGCGATCGCATAGAGTCATTGCAATCGCATAGAAGGGCCTGGAGAGTGTGAGAAAATGTGCTATGCAATCGTATAGCAAGAGGTGCGACCGCATAGGCTTATCAGACTACACATTGCGATCGCATACCCAGTGCTGCGATCGCAAAGAAGAAAAGATGAGGCCTGGAAGATTGTACTATGCGATCGCGGAGATGCATTGCGATCTCATAGAAGGGGAAATTGGCAGGAAAATTTAACTTTATGCGATCACATAGGGCCATTGCGATCACATAGAAGGGACGTCTGTGCAGAAACAAATTAATTAAAAACCAGTCGCGGCCCTAATCATTCTTTCACAAATTTCACTTCGTGAAGAGAGGGTTTTGGGTGCTGTGAAAAGAGGAAGCAACTGGGTAACATCGGAGGTAATTTTCTTGACGCAAAAACACAATTATATGATAGAATTGACATCAAACTTCATTAAATTGGGTTGAAATTGTGAAGAATTAAGGCCTAGGTTTTGAAAACGAGAATTTGACTTTTGAAAGGCCATTTGAACTCCGATTTTGGTAAATTTTATGTGCTTAAACTCTTGTTGAGACGAGGATTCGGAATATGTAACTTTTGTAATTTTTTGAGAAGCGTACCGAAAGTCGAGTTTTACCAACTTGGTGTATTATCGCGTATTTCGTATAAATTGAATTGGGTTATGTTTCTTTGACCCGCAATTGATATAATTGTTGTGGTTTGACTAGATTCTACGCATGAGGCGGAAAATTCAAAAGGAAAGGCATCGCGGACGAGTCTTCGACCGGCTACAGGTGAGTATTTAGTGTATATGGTAGCCTGAGGGTTCGGAACCCCGGCTTAGCACATTGTGACGCTAGTAGGGCATGGCTCACACCCAGTGGCAGGTGCGGGATTGATTGTGACTGGGGATTAAGACTTAGTCCATCCCGGATGTGAATAATATGCTATATGCAGTTGAAATGCACTTTGTGTTAGAGATATGTTGTGGGTTGTAAGCCATGTTTGGGGCCTTGTGCCGACCTGTAGTATCCCTAGGGGATAGTTATATATGTGATAGCTCTAATTGCTTAATCAGTGATCTCAGTCCTGGTTTGAAAGCACCGTATATAAATAGTAAGTCATCTGTTTTGGAAAATTAAATAAGCATTAAAGTATTTTCATAATTAAATGAATTGGAACCTGGAAATAAACAAGTTGAGCTGTTGTGTGACTCATATGCAATTTGTGGACTGAAGATGGATCGGGCTGCACGCCGCAGCGGTTGATATGAGGATCGGGCTACACGCCGCAGCGGTTGATATGAGGATCGGGCTGCACGCCGTAGCGGTATTTGCGCTTGGGCTATAGGAGCCCCTCCGGAGTCTGTACACACCCCCAGTGAGTGTCATCGATGTTAAATGGATCGTGCTACACGCCATAGCAGTTATGTGATTTGCATTGCATCTTTGTCTATGAATTATCTGTGATAGTGGTAATGTACTGTTGTTGTTGCTAGTTTGTAGGAGCAATCAGACTGTAGTTTAGCTTCATTATGTGGTATTCTGTGGATTTCTTACTTTCAGCTACTTGTATATATTTATTACTCACAGGGTACTTAGTACTCACCCCTACTCCCTGCACCTTTATGTCCAGATTCATGTACACAGGAGGGATAGACGAGCACTCCAGCTTTTATCAGTATTTATCCGAGTTGCTGAGGTAGCTGTTGGCGTTCGCAAGACCTTGCTTCTATTCTTATTCCAGTTTTCCTTTGTATATACATTATTCAGATTTGAGTATTTGGTTTGGATATTGTTATCTGATGTTTAGAGGCTCTAGACTCGTGACCCTAGATCTTTGGGTAGTTGTTCAGTTTAGCTTTATAGTTGATAATAATATCGAGGTAATTGATTTGAGCTTCATGCTCGGGATGAGAGGATAAATGGTCGCGCTTGCCTAGCAGTTGTGTTGGGCGCCATCACGACCGGGATTGGTGTCGTGACAGTCTATTAATTTGGGGATGAGGAAAATGTTCTGGAAACAAAGATTAGTGTTCATTTGGAAGCCCCACTCAGAGAGGACTTGATAAGGTTACTACATGAGTACAAAGACATATTCGCATGGTCATATGACGACATGCGAGGGCTAAGTACTTATTTGGTGGTACATAAGTTACCCATTTATTCGGAATGCTAGCCCATCAAGCTGAAATTAAGAAAGTTCAAGACAAATGTCAACATGAAAATAAAAGAGGAAGTCCACAAACAATTTGAGGCAAAGGTCATACGGGTCACCAAATATCCCACCTGGTTAGCTAATATTGTACCTGTTCCAAAGAAAGACGGAAAAACCAGAGGGTTTGTTAATTATCGAGAACTCAACAAAGCAAGTCCGAAGGATAATTTTCCATTGCCAAACATCCATATACTAATTGACAATTGTGCCAAACATGAGATAGGATATTTCATGGATTGTTATGCGGGTTATCATCAGATCCTGATGGACGAATAAGATGCATAAAAGACAGACTTTATTACACCCTGGGGAACATATTGTTACAGAGTAATGCCGTTCGGATTGAAAAATGATGGAGCCACGTATATGAGAGCAATGACTACCATGTTTTATGACATGATACATCAGGAGATTGAAGTTTATGTGGATGATGTCATTATCAAATTCAGGAAGCAGTACAATCATGTTAAAGACCTGAGGAAGTTCTTTTAGAGGCTTCGGAGATACAATCTCAAGCTCAATCTAGCAAAATGTGCTTTTGGAGTGCCATCAAGGAAATTATTGGGGTTTGTGGTAAGTCGACGTGGTATTGAATTGGACCCATCCAAGATAAAAGCTATTCAGGAGTTTCCTCCGCCAAAGAGAAAGAAAGATGTGATGAGTTTGCTGGGCAGACTGAATTACATTTGCAGATTCATTGCCCAATTGACGTTAACTTGTGAGCCTATTTTCAAGTTATTGAATAAAGATGCTGTAGTAAAATGGACACTATTTTAGATTTTTTAATTCACATTTGATTTTAATTCAAAATTATGATGAATGTCAAGCAGCATTTGATAAAATAAAGGAATATCCGGCCAATCCGCCTGTGTTGGTTGCTCCAGAACCTGGAAGGCCCCTGATCCTATATTTGACAGTGTTGGATAATTCCTTCGGCTGTGTACTGGGGCAACATGATGAAATGGGAAAGAAGGAGCAAGCAATTTACTATCTCAGTAAGATATTTACATCTTATGAGGTAAAATATACTCAGTTGGAAAGAACATGTTATGCCTTGACATGGGTTGCACAGAAGTTAAAAAACTACTTGTCGGCTTATACCACTTATCTCGTATCTCATTTGGACCCGTTGAAGTACATCTTTTAGAAGCCTATGCCCATAGGGAGGTTTGCTAAATGGCAAATTCTGCTCACAGAGTTTTATATTGTTTATGTAACCTGCACTGTGATGAAAGCCCAAGCAGTTGGTGATCACTTTGCAGAAAATCCAGTCGATGATGACTATGAGCCACTGAAAACATACTTCCCTGATGAGGAGACAATGAATATTGAAGAATCGAAATAAGACAAAAAGTCGGGCTAGAAGTTATACTTTGATAGGGCTGTCAACAACAAAGGAGTTGGAATTGGGCATGTACTCATTTCAGAAACGGGTCAGCATTACCCTATTATCGCTCAACTCCGCTTTTTTGCACTAAAAATATGGCTGAATATAAAGTATGTATATTGGGATTAAGAATGGCAATAGATATAGGTGTTCAAGAGATTTTGGTAATGGGTGACTCAGATCTCTTGATACATAAAATTTAAGGAGAATGAGAGACACAGGATTTGAAACTCATACCGTACTTACAGTGTCTACATGAACTATGTCACCGATTTCAATCCATAGAATTTAAACATATCCCATGAATGCAAAATGAAGTTGTTGATTCTCCGGCTACTCTATCATCTATGTTACACCATCCGGATAAAGCCTATGTGTATCCATTACAAATCCAAGTTCATGATCAGAATGCTTATTGTTATACAGTAGAAGAGGAACTTGATGGCAAACCATGGTTCCATGTTATCAAAGAGTATCTGAGAATGGGGGTATACTCGGTACAAGCTATAGGGGATCATAAAGAGCCATCAGACAATTGGCAAGTGGATTTTTCTTTATTGGAGGAATTTTATATAAAAGGACCCCAGACTTGGGTTTGTTAAGATGTATAGATGCAAAGGAAGCTACTACAATCATGACTGAGGTACATGCAGGAGCCTATGGACCCCACATAAGCGGATATGTGTTAGCAAAGAAAATACTCAGGGCTAGATATTATTGGCTTACTATGGAACGAGACTGCATTAGATATGTATGAAAATGTCATCAGTGCCAGATACATGGGGATGTGATTCATTCTCCGCCATATGAATTTCATACGATGTCGGCACTATGGCCTTTCGCTGCTTGGGGCATGGATGTCATTGGTCCAATTAAGCCAGCAGCATATAATGGGCACAGGTTTATTCTGGTGGCCATTGATTATTTTACCAAATGGGTGGAAGCAAAGGCATTCAAAGCGGTAATAAAGAAGGAAGTGGTAGACTTCGTACATGCAAATATCATTTGTTGTTTCGAAATTAAAGGTGGTTATTACAGACAATGGATCCAACCTTAATAGTCTTCTGATGGCGGAGACATGTCAAAGGTTTAAAATTATACATTGCAATTCTATACCTTATCGGCCCAAAGCAAATGGAGAAGTTGAAGCCGCAAATAAGAATATCAAGAAAATCCTTCGAAAAATGGTAGAAGGATTGAGGCAATGGCATGAGAAATTACCCTTCGCTTTGTAGGGTTATCGCACTGCTGTGCACTTGAATTGATGCTATCCCTTATTCATTAGTGTATGGCACGGAGGTTGTGATACATGCAAAAGTTGAAATTCCCTCCCTTCGAATCATCACGGAGGCTAAGATTGATGATGATGAATAGTTAAAAGCCCCGTTAGAACAATTGAGTTTAATTGATGAGAAAATACTAGGCAACAGTATGTCATGGACAATTGTATCAACAGAGAATGGCCAGAGCATATAACAAGAAAGTACATCTACGAAAATTTGAAGTTGGACAATTGGTGTTAAGGCGCATCTTACCTCATTCGGCGGAAGCAAAAGGGAAGTTTGTGTAAGGCCCCGTAAAACTTTTGTGCATGGAAATTAGTAGCTGTGGTGCCATGGTCCGAATAATATGTTAGGAATGCATAGAATTCTTCACGGTGAGCTTGCTCGCCGGCGTTCGGACCCTTGGTAGTGATTTAAGTTTCAAAAATGTAAAGAGTCAATTTTTTCAGAAAAGTGTCGATTCTGTGGTCAGGAATGCGACCGTAGATCTGCTATGCGGACCGTATTCCTGCCGCAGATCTTAACAGTAGGTTTGAAAAAATTGGTATTGAGAATGCGGTCGATATGCGATCGCAGAATGGATCTGTGGACCGCGATCTACCGCATAAATTCTCGAAGGTTTTTGATTGCCAAATCTGCAGTGCACTATGCGACCGCAGATCAAGAATGCGGACCGCATTTTGGTCGCATTCCTTAACAGAACTTGTGTAAAATTTGAGACAATTCCGCTATCACTATGTGGACCGCTTGTTGATTCTGCGATCGCAGATGCGACCGCAGAATTGCCCCGGCCCAGGAATTTTATAAAATCCAACCCGACCTTTTCTTTAATATAACACCTTTCTCCTTCATTTTATCATATCATCTTACCAAAATTAGAGAGAGAAGAGAGGGGTTTTAGAGAGAGAAGTCCTTCATCTTCAAGGATTGTTCCAACCATTTAGTCCAAAGGATTCCAGGACCAAGATTCAACTTCCCCAAATCAATTGAAGGTAAAAACCCTAGCTATTTCCTCTAATTTTCAGTTTTAAGATGGGTAAGGAGAGGGTTTCATATAATAGCTTTTGAAAATGAGATTTTACACTCATGCATGGTTATTTGAACTTGATTATTAGTAAAGAGGAAGTGAGTAGGCGTAAGAACCTGCGAAACAAGGTTGGCAAAGCTAGGATAGCTTGGGTAAGCATAAAGTAGGAAGTTAACAGAAGGAAACTCGATACCAGGTATGTATGGCTAATTTTGATTCTTGTAAAATCGCCCAAATGTGTGCGAATTGTTTTGGCATGTGTTAATTTGAAAAATTGTATGTAACTCTTTGATTTCATTGTTGGGCGTTTGATTGATGTTGAACTACGTGTGGTGTGGTATGGAATATGAATTGAAAGATAAAAAGGGAACCGAAATTGGTAAAGAATTGGGAACAACCATTATGATGGCATATATGGCTTATTGTGGAAGGAATTTGGAACACTTGAATTGTGGTAAATTGTTGAACATGCTTATGTGGGCACTTTCGAATGTGGAAACATAATGACTTGGTTGTGAATTAAATTTGAAAAGTATTTGAGAACATGAATCGAATTGTAAGTTGCTTATTTGAACTTGTTGTAATTGTGTGTTTGTGATTGTTGTGTTTGAAAACTGTATCTGCTGTTTGTGATTGTTGTGTTTGAAAACTGTACGGTGGGATCGGGTTGCATGCCGCAACATGAAGAAATAAGGTGTGGGTTGGGGCGATAAGACTGGCCGAGGTAATAAGGGTGGACGAGGTAATAAGGATGGAAAGCGAGCGAAATCGCAAATGAAATTGATACAAAATCATTAATATGAAATCGTGAAAGGAGACAGCAGGAGAGTTTGCAACCTGGGGGGCACAGATTGCCCCTATGTTTGACTACTTGCAATTTATGTGGTTGATTGGTTGTTGTTCTATTTGTTGACCTTAAACGTGCTTGTATTGAGGCTTATCTTAAATGAGTAAAAGGTGGGAATTATGGTTAGTTAGCTTAATTGATTTCTTGATGTAATCTATTGGCTGTCTTGTCATCGCAATCCTTGTTTAACGGCTTGAGTTTACTTGGGACAAAGTTTGTCCATACATACCAGTACAATTCAAGTGTACTGACATCCCTTTTGCTGGGGACGCTACATACGTGTTATGATTGTAGGTGGATCAGTAGCAGGCACTTCAGCTCATCGGCGGTAGTATCCTTCACCTTCCACTGCCCGTTTTGGTGAGCCCATTTCTTCCTCGTGGCCCTGTGTGGTTCATGCCACTTTTTTTTAGATTTCATTTTGGTTTTGTAAGGTATAGCCAAAGCCTTGTTACCGGCAAGTATTGTATTCCCTTTTGTATCCTAGAGGCTCTGTAGACATGTAAACTGTGGGATTCCAGTATTATGTATATATTATGTTATGTCGGGCGTTGTAAAAACTGCAAACTTGATAATGAATCACTCATATGGTTTTGTTTTTTTATTGTGAAATCATTTATGATTAGTAATATATTTGGTTAATGAGAAACAATCAACACAGGGGTAACGCGTGGGAATGAAAGGCACCTAGGTCCGCTTGACTGGGGCTACCCGGTCAGGCGCCGGTCATGTCCCTCGATTTGGGGCGTGACAAACTTGGTATCAGAGCCTAAGGTTTTTAAAGTGTCCTAGGATGTCTCAGAGCCGTGTCTAGTAGTGCCCTTCTTATCGGTGTGTTGTCGACCACATCATATAAGTTGGGGGCTGCACGGACATTTAGGAATATTACCCTTCTTCAACACTCCAAATCGTGCGATAAAGCTTGACTATAAGATTGTTTTACAACCCGTGCGTTGAGATTCAAGGTAAGTTTAAGTGCTCTTTCGTCTGTTTCATGTAGTGTTGTCATATGTCATGACAAATGGGAAAGGACATGGGTATTATGGAGATTGCACATGTATCTTGTTGAATAAACAGTATGGATATATATATAGTATAAGTACATAGTAATATAAGTATACTTTATTTGAGGAAAGGATTAAAAGTGATTACCCACACAAAGGGGCAATGATTTGATAAATGATATGTAAGCTTGAATATCACATGTGGATAGTGCGAGAAGTATATAAATGATCTTAAGGTGTGAAAGAATATTGGTTATATAAGCACATGATATATGAGAGAAAGACTATGAGATTAATGATGAGAATGTAAGTCTCTCACATGAGGTAAAAGAGTTATGAAATGAGACTCAATTGGACCTTAGGTGAGAAGACCCTTGTCTTACGAACTTTATAAGGACCCAGAAATGTACGAAGTTGCGTTACACTCATAAAGGATATGCGTGTTGACTTGGAATCCCATACCTGCGTGGCTGAATAGGAGTAGGGAACTTATGAGATTAATACAATGGTAACTTAAATTTTCCTAATAGCCGGGCGTATATATATATATATATGAGGCATATGTCCCTAAAGTTTCTAAACTCAAGACTTGTGTCAAAATCCAGGACATTCACCCTATGTGGAAGAGGGATGGCCATTGTGAGGCCACTTAAATACAAAAGTAAGACCATGTAGCTATGATATTTGACTATTTTGGTGAAGACAGCTGTGGTCTAGAAAAGAGATAATGGGTAACATGACTCTCTGAAAGAATATGCTAATGATAGACAACTAGGATCCCAAGAGGATAAGGAAGGTAAATTCTTCACGCATGGCAATGTGAATGATAGGGTCAGCTATTCTAGAAAATAAGAGTATGTTTGTAACAAGACTTTTACTTGTTAGAATGTCAGGAGAAATGGAACCCAAGGAAGTACCATATGCCAAATGTGGAAGATTGCGAGTTCTTAGAATGGGCTAATCATAGATTTGTGATTTAAACAAAGTTTCGAGATACTGAGAAAGCCAGAACGAGTGGGAGAAATAAATGTGTTGCCACAACAACCAAGATGGTAATCGGGGATTGATAGAGAGCCTCTAAAGAGTCTTACAAATATATAAGTGTTAAGTGATGTTCAGACAAACACTCTTTGCTACATGTATCCCAATAAGAGTTAAGAGGTGAGCCGGATGAAATACCTAAGGTAAGAGACCACATAATATATGGAAGAGTGCGTGGCTATTCACTAACTAGGAAGAATGAGGTGAGAAGAAATGGGGAGAAAACCTTTAAATTGAGATGGTCATGGTTATCAAAAACAAATTTTTGCATCAGAATGGTGGACTCACTTATGGCACAAGTGTTAATAAAAGTTATAAGGGATTAACCGCAATGCAACCGATTTGGGTGTCACTGAATAACAACTAATGGGTCTAGAGATAGTTCATGTCTACACACAATGGGAAGCGAGGTTATCGTTGGTGAAGTTGTGGTGTTGTAAACTGATTAAACAAGACATAATGATTTTTCAAGTTCACGGTAGGCAGACAAATGTGTGGGGCGATAAAGCTATTACCTATGCACTATCCGCAAAATAGGATGGGAATGAAAGGTTCGGAATAGATTTAAAGAGGATGAACACTCGTGACAGACTAGACATGTTTAGCATGATAACTCTTAAACTGCAGTATCAGGGAACTTCATTGGTAACTGTGACATGGGGAATAGGGCGAGCTACTCATCGGAGATAGAATCAGGTGAACTAAGCCTTACGCTTAAGAGTAAAACCAAAAGTTGTTGAAGGACTGAGCAGGATTTAAAGTTTTAGAGAATACCCTTCTCGGGCTAGTAACCCTTCCTAAATCATATGCATATAAAGGTTGTTGATATACGTTTTGAGAGGTGTTTAACCATGAGGAGGGATGGTAGGAATTTTCACAGGGGAAGTAGTGTAGCTTCTTAAATTCTATAATGCACATATGGGGAGAAGAGGTTGGTTAAGAAAAGTTAGAGCACAATGCTACCTTACCTTCGATGCAATGGCGTGCAAGTTAGTGTTATTCAGGGTATGTGTGCAAGTTAGCCAGTGCTATTCATTTGAGATAGGAGGTCATATGAGAAAACTCATTCAAAAATGCCTTTTGTTAAAGAATTGTGAAGAGTTAGTAGCAATTGTTCACATGGGATCGTAACCATATCAAGGAAATTATAGTAGAACTCAATTCGTGGAAGGTCTTATGTAAGAGGAATATAATAAAGATGTTCTGCTAATGATGTGAAGTGTTAAGGTGATAGTTACGCCTCTAGGGTTGGTTTGGGGTGTGTGTTGATGCAACAGGGAAAGGTTATAGCGTATGCTTCGAGATAACTCAAAGATCACGAAAAGAATTATCCGACACATGATTTGGAGCTCGCGGCAGTTGTGTTTGCTTTGAAATATGGCGGTATTATCTTTATGGGGTTCGTGTAGATGTGTTTTTAGACCACAAGAGCCTCCATTATTTGTTCAAACGGAAGGAGCTGAATCTAAGACAGCGGCGGTGGTTAGAATTGCTCAAGGACTCTTATATGAACATATTGTGCCATTCAGGGAAGGCAAATGTGGTAGCCGACGCTCATAGTCGAAAAATCCATGGGTAGTTTGGCTCATTTGGATGTGGATCAGAGACCCCTGGCTCGGGAGGTTTACCAATTAGCTATTTTGGGGGTTCGTATCTCGGCGTCAGACGAGGGTAATGTTTTGGTGCATAATGGAGCAGAATTATCATTGACCGCGGAAATCAAGGAAAAACAGTTCATGGATCCAGCATTGGTTCGGGTAAAGGAAGCAGTTATGAATGACAACACCTCAGCATTTGTACTCAGCAACGAGGATGATGTATTACGGTGTCAGGGTAGACTATGTGTTCCAGAGGTGAACGAGCTTCGGGAAAGAGTGATGGCAGAGGCTCATGTTTCCAGATATTCGGTGCACCCAGGTTCCACGAGAATGTATCATGATCTTAAGGAGATTTATTGGTGGAACGGTATGAAAAGGGATGTGGCAAGCTTTGTAGCTAGATGCCCGAACTGCCAGCAAGTGAAGGCCGAGCATCAACGGCTTGGTGGATTAACTCAGCTTATAGAAATACCAAGGTGGAAATGGGAGATGATCAATATGGATTTCGTGGTGGGGTTACCTCGCACTCGGCGTAAGTTCGACTCAATATGGGTGATAGTGGATCGACTCACCAAATCAGCTCACTTCCTGCCTGTCAAGTCCACTGATACTGCGGAGCAATATGCAAGGTGGTACATCAAGGAGATAGTAAGGATTCATGGCACTCCACTTTCTATTATCTCGGATCGCGGGGCTCAGTTCACAGCTAACTTTTGGAAAACGTTTCAGCAAGGTTTGGGAACTCAGGTGAATCTCAGCACAGCTTTCCATCCGCAGACCGATGGACAGGCCGAGCGGACCATTCAGACGCTTGAAGATATGTTGCGGGCTTGTGTCTTAGATTTTAAAGGTAATTGGGATGAACACTTGCCACCTGATAGAATTTGCTTACAATAACAGCTATCATGCTAGCATTCAAATGGCCCCATTTGAGGCATTGTATGAGAGAATATGTAGGTCGCCAATCGGGTGGTTTGAGGTAGGTAAAGAACAATTTCTAGGGCCAGATATGGTGTACGAAGCTATGGAAAAAGTTAAGGTTATTCAGGAAAGGATGAAAACTGCACAGAGTCGCCAGAAATCCTATGCAGACATTCGCCGAAGGGACTTGGAGTTTCAAGTCGATGATTGGGTGTTCTTGAGGGTATCTCCTATGAAGGGAGTCATGCGATTCGGAAAGAAAGGGAAATTGAGTCCTAGGTACGTCGGGCCATATCGGATCGTTCAAAGGATTGGTCAAGTTGCTTATAGGCTAGAGTTGCCTCCTAAGATGTCATCAGTGCATCCGGTATTCCATGTGTCCATGTTGAAGAAAGTGATTGGAGATCCATCCACCATCATGCCGGTCGAGGCTATAGAGGTTAATGAAGATTTGTCATATGAAGAAGTTCCAGTTGCCATTCTTGATAGGCAAGTCCGTAAGTTGAGAAATAAGGAAGTTGCCTCTGTTAAAGTATTGTGGCGAAGTCAACAATTTGAGGAGGCCCCATGGGAAGCAGAAAAAAAGATGAAGGAAAAGTACCCCCATTTGTTTGATCAAGCCTAGAAGAAATTAGGTGACCCTTCTACTCCTAGTAACTGTCATCTTGTCCAAGTTGTTTCCCTCTTAGTATTAGTAAAGTCTCCCTCATTTTGTAATGAGATAAATGTGTTGTTACCTTGGGTCACTTGAACCTTTCTTGATAAATGAAAGCCTTATAAAACGTTCATGTGTTAAATAAGCAACTATTAGTAAGTGTAGATTGGTAATGGTTTGTTTGTGTGTACATAGTGTATTAAGATGGTTAAATAAGGTAAGAACTTATTGAAGTGACTAGTTTATGTGCAATTGTAACAATGTGATAGAATATGTGCATTTGTTGAGGTAAGAAAGTGTATACCAGTTGTGGAAAGTATTGTATTTGTGTATTGTTGTTTGGTAATGTGCTTCGGGGGCCCTCTAACAGGTGGATATGTCCATAATACAAAGGAAACTTTGGCGAAATTGTTCTAAAATATAAGAGTTAGTTAAAATTTTGATAGTTTGCATATCATGTCTTTCAAAACCAACTCATTTTCAAAATCCTCATTCGAGGACGAATGATCTTAAGGGGTGGAGGATGTAAGGCCCCGTAAAATTTTTGTGCATGAAACCTAGTAGCTGTATGTCATGGACAATTGTATCAACAGAGAATGGCCAGAGCATATAACAAGAAAGTACATCCACGAAAATTTGAAGTTGGACAATTGGTGTTAAGGCGCATCTTACCTCATTAGGCGAAAGCAAAAGGGAAGTTTGTGTAAGGCCACATAAAATTTTTGTGCATGAAACCTAGTAGCTGTGGTGCCATGGTCCGAATAATAAGTTAGGAATGCGTAGAATTCTTCGCGGTGAGCTTGCTCGCCGTGGTTCAGACCTTTGGTAGTGATTTAAGTTTCAAAAATGTAAAGAGTCAATTTTTCCAGAAAAGTTTCGATTCTGCGGTCAGGAATGCGACCGCAGATTTGCTATGTGGACCGCATTCCTGCCGCAGAGCTTAACAGTAGGTTTGCAAAAATTGGTATTGAGAATGCGGTCGATATGCGATCGCAGAATGGATCTGCGGATCGCAGATCTACCGCATAAATTCTTGAAGGTTTTTGATTGTCAAATCTGCGGTGCACTATGCGACCGCAGATCAAGAATGCGGACCGCATTTTGGTCGCATTCCTTAACAGAACTTGTGTAAATTTTGAGGCAATTCCGCGGTCACTATGCGGACACTATGTTGATTCTGCGATCGCAGATGCGACCGCAGAATTGCCCCGGCCCAAGAATTTTATAAAATCCAACCCGACCTTTTCTTTAATATAACACCTTTCTCCTTCATTTTATCATATCATCTTACCAAAATTAGTGAGAGAAAATAGGGGTTTTAGAGAGAGAAGTCCTTCATCTTCAAGGATTGTTCCAACCATTTAGTCCAAAGGATTCTAGAGCCAAGATTCAACTTCCCCAAATCAATTGAAGGTAAAAACCCTAGCTATTTCCTCTAATTTTCAGTTTTAAGATGGGTAAGGAGAGGGTTTCATATAATAGCTTTTGAAAATGAGATTTTACACTCATGCATGGTTATTTGAACTTGATTGTTAGTAAAGAGGAAGTGAATAGGCGTAAGAACCTGCGAAACAAGGTCGGCAAAGCTAGGATAGCTTGGGTAAGCACAAAGTAGGAAGTTAACAGAAGGAAACTCGATACCAGGTATGTATGGCTAATTTTGATTCTTGTAAAATCGCCGAAATGTGTGCGAATTGTTTTGGCATGTGTTAATTTGAGAAATTGTATGTAACTCTTTGATTTTATTGTTGGGCGTTCGATTGATGTTGAACTACGTGTGGTGTGGTATGAAAAATGAATTGAAAGATAAAAAGGGAACCGAAATTGGTAAATAATTGGGAACAACCATTGTGATGGCATATATGGCTTATTGTGGAAGGAATTTGGAACACTTGAATTGTGGTAAATTATGTAACATGCTTATGTGGGCACTCTCGAATGTGGAAACATGATGACTTGGTTGTGAATTAAATTTGAAAAGTATTTGAGAACATGCATCGAATTGGAAGTTGCTTATTTGAACTTGTTGTAATTGTGTTTTGTACCTTATCTGTTGTTTGTGATTGTTGTGTTTGAAAACTGTACGGTGGGATCGGGTTGTGTGCCGCAACATGAAGAGATAAGATGTGGGTTGTGGTTATAAGGGTGGCCGAGGTAATATGGTTGGACGAGGTAATAAGTATGGAAAACGATCAAAATCGCAAATGAAATTGATACAAAATCATTAATATGAAATTGTGAAAGGAGACAGCACGAGAGTTTGCAACCTAGGGGGCACCGATTGCCCCTATGTTTGACTACTTGCAATTTATGTGGTTGATTGGTTTTTGTTCTATTTGTTGACCTTAAACGTGCTTGTGTTGAGGCTTATCTGAAATGAGTAAAAGGTGAAAATCATGGTTAGTTAGCTTAATTGATTTCTTGATGTAATCTATTGGCTGTCTTGTCATCGTGATCCTTGTTTAACGGCTTGAGTTTACTTGGGACAAAGATTGTCCATACATACCAGTACAATTCAAGTGTACTGACGTCCCTTTTGCCGGGGAGCTACATTCGTGTTATGATTGTAGGTGTATCAGTAGCAGGCACTTCAGCTCATCGGCGGTAGTATCCTTCACCTTCCACTGCCCGTTTTAGTGAGCCCTTTTTTTCCTCGGGGCTCTGTGTGGTTCATGCCACTTTTGTTTAGATTTCATTTTGGTTTTGTAAGGTATAGCCGGAGCCTTGTTACCGGCAAGTATTGTATTCCCTTTTGTATCCTAGAGGCTTTGTAGACATGTAAACTGTGGGATTCCAGTCTTATGTATATATTATGTTATGTCTGGCATTGTAAAAACTGCGAACTTGATAATAAATCACTCGTATGGTTTTGTTTGTTTATTGTGAAATCATTTATGATTAGTAATATATTTGGTTAATGAGAAACAATCGACACAGGGGTAACACGTGGGAATGAAAGGCACCTAGGTCCGCTTGACTGGGGCTACCCGGTCAGGCGCCAGTCATGTCCCTCGATTTGGGGCGTGACAGTTTGCCGCTAATTGACAAGGGCCATTTGTTGTGTCTCGGGGTGTTGTCCAATGGAGAATTATATTTGACAGACATATAAGGGAAATGCGTAGAGACTGCCATTAACTTTGATGCGGTCAAAAGATATTATGTATGATTTCTTTCATGTATCTAATTGCATTTATCATATTTTTGAAATTCAAATGATGAAGGCATTTTATTTCTCTATCTAAACACCTTTACCCATTGCTATCCCTTTGAGCCCTGTTATATTATTCTTTCATACCCCTCTTTCGGAATCAACAATGAAGTCAAATTATGAATGATGGAATGAAAAAGAAAAGAAGAAAAGCAAAAGAAAGAAAAAGAGAAGAAAAGTCTGAAAAAACAAAAAAAAAAAGAAAACAATGTGTGAAAAATGACAAAAAGAAAAGAACAGAAAAAGGGAAAAGAAAAATATACAAAAGAAGAAAATTGGGAGAAGTCAAATCGCAACAATGAAGCGATCTTATGATCTGAACTACGTTTTGACTTGATCCCGAAAGGGTACGTAGGCAGTCTCACTAATGTTCAGTCATAGCAGAAGGAAAGTCCGAGGTTCCCTAAAAAATTGAAATTGGGGTAGAAGTTATGGTCATTATGAGGATATGATTCTGAAAGTTGTAATTTTGAAACCCAAGTTTGAAATTTGAGACTTTATATCTTTCATTCTAGAACCCATCCAAAAGCCACATTATAGTCCAAAGAAAGACCTTCAGAGTAATTTTAAGAAAAATGGCAGTACAAGTAAATAAAGAAAGGCATGATATGGACAACACTCGGGTACTTGAAAATTAAGGAAATTATAAAAATAAAAATGAGAGAGTCTTATTGGCGAAAACCCTCACGGGCACCATAAGGCGACGTAAGCTGAGAAAAAATAAAAATGAGAGAGTCTTATTGGTGAAAACCCTCACGGGCACTGTAAGGCAACGAAAGCTGAGAAAAGTAATAATGAGAGAGTCTTGCAGGTGAAAACCCTCACGGGCACCATAAGGCGAAAGTGAGAAATGATTTTTGGAAGGAAAGCGGCAAAGCAAGTATAATTTGGGTTTGGTGAAAAAGAGAAATAAGTTGGCAAGAAATATGGTTTGACAGATTGGGTCGGCTAGCCGAATGCATGGCATGATCAAAGGAATAAGCCTTCCCACTTAGATAAGTCTTGTCCTTTTTCTTTGAAAATATTCCTACCATCAAAATTTAGGGTTATTGCATTTCATTTTCTTATCTTGAAAATCTGTCTACAAGACATTGCAAGTTGTAAGCTAATTACCAGCTTCTCAGTTGTATGGCATAACGAGATTGGGGTCCATCAAAGGACAGAGGCAAATATACAGTCACAAGAAAAGGAGAAACAACAAGAGAGTCACAAGGAAAGTCTCTTAAGAGAATTGTTGGAAAATAGCCAGAAGTCACAGAAAGACAGTACAAAAGAACGATGAAGCAAATTCAAAAGTGGAAGAAAGGCTAACAAGAATGCCAGCAGCTAACCACCATTTTTACACTAACAAGCTGTTAATTGATTAGAACATGGACAAAAGATTCAAATTCTTACTAATCACTTTTAAGTGAATATGACCAATGTGGATAAACCATGGAGCGCAAAAGGCTCGGTAATCAGGCACCCACCTGGAAAATAAGGAAAAACAATCTAAAGGAAGCAACAATGGATGAAGGAATCTATGACGAAAGAATCAGTAATCAGGCACCCACCTGGATAATAAGGGAAGTTTTACTTTTCATTTCAAAATTAAAAATATTACACCCAGTTATCAAAATGGGGAAGAATTATTTTCCGTTGTTTAGTTTTTGCAATAAAGTGCGCACCTGGATAACAAGGGAATATTTTTTTTAGTTTTTGCAATCAGGCGCACACCTGGATAACAAGGGAATATTTTTCTTAGTTTTTGCAATAAGGCTCCCACCTGGATAACAAGGGAATATTTTTCTTAGTTTTTGCAATTAGGCGCCCACCTGGATAACAAGGGAATTTTTTTTTTTAGTTTTTGCAATTAGGCGCCCACCTGGATAACAAGGGAATATTTTTCGTAGTTTTTTGCAATCAGGTGCCCACCTGGATAACAAAGAAATATTTTTCTTATTTTTTTGCAATGAGGCATCCACCTAGACAACAAGGGAATAGTTTTCTTAGTTTTCAAAATCTGACGCCCACCTGGATAAGAAAGGAATATTTTTCTTAGTTTTTGCAATTAGGCGCCCACCTGGATAACAAGGGAATGTTTTTTTTGTTTTTCACAATCAGGCGCCAACCTGGATAACTAGAGGATATTTTCCTTAGTTTTTGCAATCATGCGCTCACCTGGATAACAAGGAAATATTTTTCTTAGTTTTTTGCAATCAAGCGCCCACTTGGATAACAAGGGAATGTTTTTTCTAATTATTTTGAATCAGGCGCCCACCTGGATAACAATGGAATATTCTTAGTTTTCACAATCAGGCGCCCACCTTGATAACAAGGGAATATTTTTCAAGTTTTTGCAATCAGGCGCCCACCTAGATAACAAGGGAATATTTTTCAAGTTTTTATAATCAGGCGCCCACCTTGATAACAAGGGAATATTTTTCATGTTTTTGTAATTAGGTGCCGACCTGGATAACAAGGGAATATTTTTCAAGCTTTTGTAGTCAGGCACCCACCTGGATAACAATGGAATACTTTTCAAAATGAAAATCTTTTTTAAGCTAACATTTAATAGCATGATAGATTTAAGCCCCATACTGGGGCAGAAAGTTTTTCTTTATTTTTGTAGTAAGCAGGCGCCCACCTGAAGAACAAGGGAATACTTTTCAAAGTTTTGCATGCAGGCGCCCACCTGAAGAACAAGGGAATACATTTCAAAGTTTTTCAAGCAGGTTCCCACCTGAAGAAAAAAGGAATACTTTTAAAGTTTCGCAAGCAGGCGCCCACCTGAAGAACAAGGGAATACTTTTCAAGTTTCGCAAGTGGGTGCCTACCTAAAGAATAAAGGAATATATTTGAAGCAAGTTGCAAGAAAGAGTCTTCTCGAAGGATGGAAGACGCAAACGAAACACAAGAATCAGTTGAAAGATATAGTTAGGATTTTGTAAAACATTAGATCATAATTAAGAGTATTATCTTTTTACTGCGGTGTAAGTAGGAGATCAACAGGCAGCAATAACAAGCAACAGTAATAGAGTCACAGCTCTCTGGTAGTATCAACTACCAGACATTCCAGAACTACACTGACCTGATTCCTGTTTAGCCCATGATATGTAGGCAATCTTTGAAGCAAGATGCGGTCAAAATTTTCAAAAATGCTTCACACGGAATATGCAAGTGGGCAAAAATCCCTCATTACTACTCACTTATCTTTTCACTGAAACTCTTCGTGTTCCCGAGCAACGAGGGGCAGCTGTGAGCACGTGATTTTTGCCCCAAGCAATTATGTCCAAAATAAACATATTAAAAATGATTTTTGCTTTAACTTTGTTGATTATTGTGTAGAAATATCGGTGTTTGTTTTTATTTGTTGAAAATAAAGTAAATAAAATCAAAACAAAAATACAAATTTGAATTAATTAGAAAATACCAAAAATGTAAGATAATTACTAAGAATTTAGAAAATCAAAAGAAAAATACAAAATACAAAATACAAAGGGATATATACATTGGGAATAATTATGGAAGAAAACAAAAATAATACATGGGAAATACAGAAATAATAGATAAGTACAATTTGAAAATACAAAAATAAGGTATAATACAAGAAAATAGAAAAATACAAGGTAATTGGGACAAAATCACAAAATTATAGCCCAATTAATACCCAATTAGACCTGGCCCAAAGAAATTTAACCGGCTACCTATGCACAGACCAAACGACAACGTATCAGGAGAACAAATCTAGGCCGTTGATAATTTGAATCAAACGAACCAATACAAGTGGTTGGCTAGAAAATAAAATGACACCATTAATCAAAACAATCAGGGTTGTCCATCTAATTGATCGGATAAAAGCGGGGTCACACATAAACCAAACGACACCGTTGAAGCAAAATAATCACAACCGTCTAATTAATTAATCCAACGGACTAGAGGAAGACCTAACTAAAACAACACGACATCGTTTAAAGGGCAAGTAAATCATCGCCACTCATTCAATCTAATCTCACGACTGATAATTAATATCACATGTTTAATATATATCTCTATACTCTCCTTCATTCTCTCATTTCACACCTTAACCTTTCAGTGACCAAAACTTTAGCCGCCCTTAGTTCCCTCATCCTCTCCATAGGCCACCGGAACCCTACCGGTGGTCTACTACTTGTTGTCTTCTCCGGCCAAAATCCTTGACCCCTGAACCTCCCCTTCCTCCTCTATCACTCCTTCATACTAGCCCCGTCCAAATACCCCTCTTTCTCTATAGATCTAGAAACTCAGGTAGCCGGAACCCTAGCCGGCGACCACCAACTTATGAACCAGCCATTCCCCTTAACACCCTAAGACCACCATGAACTCCTCTTTCAACCCATCCAAACCCCATCCCTCGAATCTTAGACCTACTATTCGAATATTAAAAAATATTTCACTGGAACCCTACTCCGGCGGATACACCCCAAACAAAAACCTTGCCAAATCAAACCCTAGTCCTTAAAATACTCCTTTTTAACACCAAATGAGACTCCAAGAGTGTGCCTAGAAGTTCGACGATCAAAAGAGACTCAAGGTCTCTTAACCACTGGAAAACCAAGAATCAAGAAGAAAAATGAAGAAAGATAAAGGAAATAAAGGAAAAGAAGGAAAACGAGAAGATATAAAGAAAAAGAAAACATCAGAAAAGCTAAGTAACCCTAAAAACTCATCTTTTATACTGTGATAATCTTCTGTCTTCATTATTTGTTAAGCCTGAATCTATTGCATGTTCAGAAGGTCTTTCTGTGTACACTTGAAATTAATTGAGTACTCTTTTGTTTTGATTGTAGTCATTTGTTAAAACACATGCTGTATAGTCGTTTAATATTATTGTTTGATAGATTCTTGTTCGACTAAATGTTTTGATTAATTAGGATTCAACCATTATCAATTTGTTTCTCTGAATTATGATTAATTAAGGGTTTAGTCGTAATTAGGGTTATATTTGCAAGATAGATTGAAACTAGTTATTATTGCAATACAATTTAATGTTTGGCTCTCCTGAATTTTTGAGTACTTAGTCGTATTAGGGCTATGTGTGTAAATGCTTCATATGGCTGTTATTGCAAAACGGTTTGACTTCTGACTTGTAAAAGGTTATGTGTGGTTATTTTTGTAAAGTGGTTAGTTCTGAAAGGGTTTTACTTAGTCTAAACTGGTTATAATATAATGGTCAAGTCTCAGGGGTTATTTGTTTAATACTGATTCAAGTCTTGACTACTCAAGGTCTTAATTGGCCTAACACTGCGGATCCCCATCAGAAGGATATAACACTCCTCGGCTGCCATATATATTACTTCAGTATCGGGTAACCACGCCCATTCAACCTGATCGGCTTCTATTGAGCTCAGTCGTGCAAGCCATGCCTCGACGCCTTCAGGGAATACAGCACTTATCATCCGTTCTTCAAAACCCCTGGTACAGTTTTTTCCAATCAACCCATGGTTCATGTATTGTGTCCGGTGATGGAGGTGTTCTTGCATCCACAATTGGAGTAACAGATTGCATCCTTGGAAGAAATTTCCTTTTTCTCGGCATACAGTCAAGGCTCGATAGATTTCGGACAAAACCAAAGGGACCACCGTGCTGGTATCCTTTTTGATTGCAACGTCGGCTATTCCGACCAGACTTATCTCTATTTTCTTATCTTCGCGTGGACAAATCACGACTCCCAAGAATGTCGTTATGAATGCTAGAATTCGTCCTGGCCTCCCACTTGGTTCTATTCCCTGCGTGAGTTAGTCCAAGGTTTGACTCTTCAAAACCCCGAGAAGTGTCGTACCGTTGGTATAAGAATTGGAGATCGCAACATCCTTCTAGCAAATCATCATTTTTCACCTTCCGACTAATGCTTAGCAAATCCAGAAATCCATGTGGAGACACCGGTCTTGGTGAGAGCAGGTATTGCCCTCTTAATTTCCCATTTAGCCCTGCATAGCCCGCAATCTCCTCTAGCATGGGTGTCAGTTCAAAGTCGACAAAACGGAACACATTGCGGGTCGGATCCCAAAAAGATATCAATGCCTCGATGATGTCTTTCCTTGGCTTGATATTCAACAGATTAACCAAACCTCCCAAAATTCTCTCCACTATCTTTTTGCTACTGTCTTCCAAATCGTTCCACCACATATGGAGCTGCTGAGGGACCTCGCTAAAGATTGAAAATGACTTATTCTGATTCGTGCTCATCCTGCACATTTATTAAGGTGATTTAAATAAGAAAAACAACTCCGTTTTGCTAAATAATAAAAAAATCAGTTTTCAATCACGGCCTTTCAACGTCTCGGGGACGAAGGTTTTTAAGGCTGTGGGGGTAAATTGATCGAAATCAAAAATTGACCCAAAGGTGGCCGTTTATACGAAATCAGCCTTCCGGCGTCCCTTTCGGGAACATTCGACTTATTTAGTACAAAAAGTTAGTTTTGATATTTTGGCTATTTTTCAGAAGGTGAAGTTGGACCTGATAGAGGTTGCCTACGTATCTCACATCCAATGAGAATCAAACCCACGTAGTTCGGTTTTAATGAAACAAACTACATTATTTATTTATTCATAAAAAGACAATGGCTATTTTTTTTTTCTTTTTTTTTTTAATTTTAATTTTCCTTATATCTAAAGCCGGTCAGCATGCAAGTCTATAACAGGTAAATGCGTAAGACAAACAGGATGCAGCAAGATAGTCTTTTCATTTCAGGTCACCTGTCCTAGACTGACCCAACCCCTGTGTTGAGTCCCCTGAGCCAAATGCAACATGATGCAAATAAACATTCCTACTAGGGATCCAGCATGAAGCTTTGTTATTCTAGGTTCAAAACCTGGGTTTATTGTTCTAGACTTGGCTTACCCGAGCGGACAGCTCGAGCCGAGGAGGAGGCAGCAACCCGGGAATACAGAAGCTTCACCGGTTTTGCAACTTATCCAAACCTCGTTCTAAAGTGGGAATTAGACACTATACAGAAAAGAAGTCACACGAAGTGCACCCTTCTTCATGATTTAGAAGACTCAAAGAGGAGATTGGTTCCGACACAATTTATATGTACAGTTCACAAAATATCAAAGCAGTAAAAATAATATTTAGCACATTAATACAAACATGCAATAAAAATCAGATAATAAATAAGCCAAATACAACAATTATTCCGAGCTCGAATTCTAAATTATGTCCCCAGCAGAGTCGCCAGAGCTGTCACACCTCCTTTTTACCGCACCCGCGAGGGCGCAAGGGAGTTTTTCCAATTAAAGGACAACCAAAACGGGGTTCATTTATTGAGAGATTCGGAGTCGCCACTTGGGAGATTTATGGTGTCCCAAGTCACCGGTTTGAAACCCGAATTGAGGCAAGGTTTGACTCTATTTAATGGTCCGCGAACCAGAAATCCGGATAAGGAATTCTGTTAACCCGGGAGAAGGTATTAGGCATTCCCGAATTCCGTGGTTCTAGCACGGTCGCTCAACTGTCGTATTCGGCTTATTTATCTGATTTTTTACAATTATATACTTAGTGCAAATTAATATCCCTTTACCGCTTTTATTATTATTATGATTTACGAAAGAGAAAGTTGCCTAAAAATATGTTTCGAATCACGTCACATGAAATGCACCCGGATCCTCGACACATTCTTATTCAACATTTCGGGATTTGGATTTGGGTTGCATGAAATGCACACCCGTATTTAAGAAGGTAGAATTATTAAACTACGCGCCTAGAGCGATTACTTTTTTACACTTTTGAGAAGGCCATGATATTCGCTAAGAAACGACACATCTCGAAATCTAAGTATTTTATATGTACATTTATGAGGGTTCTAAAACCATATACTACAAAGAAAGGGATTGGCCTCCCTTACTCATTAGTTAGACACGACTTCCAGTCAAATTTGCACAATTAATCACCAAATTACTCAAATTGTTCAAAAGTACTGCTTTAACTACTATACCACTGATTACTTTAATTTCAGTCTTAAATTCAACTTAGTTTAGCTATTTAACTGCTGGTAAATTCCTTTTATATATTATCAAAGAAAAACGAAATTTGTAGAACTAAACCTGAGGTAAGAATGTGAACTGGTATTTTGAATCAAAACAAAATAACGAACACATGCCTAATTATTTAATTTCAACTTCTTCACATGTATTAAATTTCAAAACATAGCAGTTATAAACTCATACGTTTTAGCTAGAAATATACTTCAGATTTACCAGTCATTTCAGAAAATCTATTGCCTTGTACAAAATCTAATTTTTGTAATCCGGATCCTAGATCTAACTTTCACTTCTCTCACATTTTGATCTCTATGTTTTATTACAGTCCTATTACAAATATCACATAATGGCCGTTTGAATATAGAATAATCCACAACACTATTTCAATTAACTAATCCGAACGAATACAAGTGTTTCTGGCTAAGTTATACATAGATCAAATTCACTGCCATAAACGTAAATAGAAATGTTAGATGAACATTTTACTTCATCTCTTCGACTTGCAATTACACCAACAGGTATTAGAAGTGTACCTGGAAAATAGAGGACCAAAGGATCAGCTATGGCAGTGATAGCAACAGTAGCAATAGACCAACAGCAAAAACACACCAAGCAATACCAACAGCAGCAACAAATACAACAGCACACCAGTAGTAGTCCAAACCACCACACTTAGTGAATCAGATACCACACTCAGTAACAAATGACCCAGAAATAATCAAACACCATCAACCAGTGAACCAGCAGCCCAACTTTGACACCCAACAGCAATCAAAACCGACCACAGCAATGTCCAAACACAACCAACAGTAAAACCAGTAGCAAAACCTCAACCAACAGAAACAACCAAACCAGAAATAGATGCAAGAGACCCCTGTGAACTTCAAATAACAACCCAATGAAACAATAGCTATTTTACTCTCTATATCACTGTTCTTTATAAGATATCTCCGGATATCAATGTCCGTCTATTACTATATTTCCAGAATCCTTTCTCACAAATCACTACCACTGTGTATGTCTGAACTTATTGTAGGTCCAATGTCTATACTGCTCTCTCTCCGTCCCCCTCTGTATGTCTAAGCCTCTATCTATATAGCTTTTGAATCCAGCTCCTAGTGGTACCCCCCCATATTAAATAAAACCCCTTGCCCATTATGTTCTCTGCCTAGCCCTGACACTGGTTTTAACACTACCTTATGTCTGAGTATGGAGCTTTTCTGTTAAAAATTCCCTAAGTGTAAAGCCTAGGTGGATACCTGCTGTCCAGCAGGTTCCACTGACCTAAGGCATGTGCACTACACTATTGATTTCCTAAAGCTTCTATCAGCTATAACAAACAATAACTACTAGTTCAAATACACAGACCCGAACAAACAATCATAAAGTTCAATTTAGACCAAATGAGCCGCTGCTCGAGATTTCACACAAACAAACTCTACGAGATTAGACGACGCATTCAATTAACTATAACACGTAACATGGATAACAAATTAACCGATAAAATAGTGATTCTAAAAATCTCGGCAAAAATGAAACTAAGTATTCGACGACGCTAATCGAAGCGAATACGGATTTGAACACATACGTAATCAAACAAACAATATAGACGAATAATTGACCAAATAAACGGTCTTTGAGAAGAAGTGAAAACAGGGGCGGCCAAGAAAGAAAATGCTAAGAATTCAAGAGTTGAATTAAACAAATGTACAAAACAAGCAAATACCTAATCGAAATAAACAGGACGGAAGAAATTACCTCAACAGAAATCAACATCGGACGGACCCGGCCCCAAGGATTCAAATTTTCGCATTTTGAAGTTAAACGGACTTTAATTGAAGTGTTTTCAAATGAAAATACTTCAATAAAAATCCATTAGCTTCAATTGCTGTTACTTGGAACAAAAGCCCTAATTCTCGAATTCTAGGGTTCTTGAGATGGGATTTGGGGTTCGAACATTTCTAGCCGGATTCGAACCAAACCAAGCTTGGTTTGGTTACGAGGAAGGTTCGGATAACAATTGGTACGAGTTTGGGGTCAAACGGAGTTGGTTCGAGTTTAAGTCGAATCTTCAAATGAAGATTCGAGAAGCTCCGTATCGATTCGAAGCAGATGGTGTGTGGGTTTGGATTGGGGGTGTTGAGGCGATTGTATGGTGTAAAGTTGAAGATCATTGGACGATTGCCGCCGGCAGAGGCGATTTCCGGCCAGCGGCGTGCGGTAGTAGGCGGCGGTTCGTCTCTGAGGTTAGAGAGATGGAGTGACAAGGGTTTGATTTGTTTGGGGGGGGGGTGAGGCCGTGTATTTTGAATGCCTAGATCAATCCAGGCCGTTGTATGATGGGATCCGACGGTCCTGATTAAATCATTGGAAAAATAGGGTTGTTTGGTATGGGTCTAAGACGGGTTATTGGGCCAGATTGGGGCGTTGGGCCTGGTTTTGTGTCCAGTTAGTGGCCCAGTTCCGATTTTGTTCATTCTCTTGTTTGATTTTGTTTTTCTTTAACTCTTTAATTTCAAATTTAGTAAAACAAAAATTTTAATTACACTACAAAAAATCAATTAGATTATAAGAAATACTAATTAAGTTATACTAACGATTAACATCATCAATTAAATATAAATCACACGATTGAGACATTAACTACAAACAATACATATTTTTTTGTGATTTTCCATTTTGTCACATAATTTTGGTTATTTTCAATTGTAAATTAACTCCTAAGAATGCAAGCACAACATTTTTTTTGTATTATATATTTTTTCTTAATTTAAACAAACAAACATGCTTAGACAAATACAAACAACTATCCAAAAATGTCACGAAAAATCTAAAAAGAGCACACAACGAAAAGATTATTTTATTTTTGAATTTTTGGGAGTAATTCTCATATAGGGCAAAAATCACGTGCTCACAGTCGGGAAAAAACATATAAGACATAGGGGTAAAATGGGAATGGAAAATGGTATTCTGAAGATAATTTAGAAATAATAAGGGCATAAAATACAAATGGGCAAGGTTTTAGTGTAATTAGCTGAATAATAAAGGGCAATTCAGGCATAGCTAAATGGTAAACAGGTAATAAACTTTAACAAGTGAGGGTATTAAAGGCATTAACTCCTAAATGGAATAATAGAGAATTCCCTAGAACCTTCTAGCTCTGGTTCAAGTGTATTCATGTCAAAATAACTTAGGCTAAACTGAAATTATTCAACAAGAGTAGGAGTGGGAAATCTGAATATTTAATTCAAATTTCCCTCTCATTCTACTATATAAATAAGCTCTTTTAGGCCTTATTTAAAAGGTTCCGAATATTTTAATACACGAATACTTACTGACATACTGTTATTGTTCAATTGCTGTTAGTTCAGGTGGTATTCTGGAACTGCTGATCGCTGTTCTTCATCTGTTGATTATGTTTGCTGGGTTTTCTTCTTTCGTGGTTGAATTTGCTGGTCTTTCTATTATGAAGTTATACCTATTGCTCTTATAATATGCCTCCATTGCTGTTGGTATTTCGTTGCTGCTCATCACTGATTTCTCTTCTCCTATCCCTTAGAACTCATTGTTTCCTTTCGTTTGATCAGGTACACTACTACCTCTCGACGATGTAATTGAAATGTGTTGAAGAAATGAAATTCTAATTAGCTTCTATTTACAATTGTATAACTTTTTTCTGTTATAGTTGTAGATATTTAGTTTTTATGTAATTCATTAGGATTTGGGTTGTAATAAGGACTGGAATGAACTAACCTAATTCAAAATTGTAGTAGTAGTAAATAACGATATAGGAAATAGATTAAATAGGTTAGTTAAAATGATCACCTAAATCTAAACCTAAAACTGGTTAAAACTTGGTCGATTCACATATAGATTTATAACTGCTCTTAAAATTAGGCGTGTAATACCCAAATGCTTAGATTTTTGTTAATTAAATTCTGAATCAGAGTCAACTAATTTGAAAAGTATGAGTTAGTTAAATTTTAAATCATGTCAATGTTTTAGCATTACTGAAACTGGTTTAACTATGAAACTTATGTTAAATTTTGTGTTATGGCGTAAAAAATAGTAATTTGAATATAAATAAAGCGCAAATGGTAATTTGAATGTGTATGGCTGAAGGTTCAGAATAATATCCCATTAAAGCGAACATTAGAGAAATTCTGTACCAACTTCGATTAATGAATCCATACTCTGTTAATTTAGAAGCTAAACAACAACGAGTTGATTGAAACTGTGTTAACGTTCTTAGTTAATTGACAATTATGAAACCAGTAATGTTTAAATGTAAATTGGCGTTAATAAAAACAATTAATAGCTAATACTGAATAATATTTGCTCATAGTGCTGTTAGTTGATAAAAATGTTGATATGCCTTAAACCTGCTTTAGATATTAATAATCTGGGCCTAAGTGTGAATAGAGGCCCAAATCCAATCGAAATGGCTCTTGAGCCTGTGAGAACAGATCCAAATAATATTGACTTGGCTTTAATTAGCCAATAGTACTCTGGTGCAGCCCTATTAAGCTAATAAAGATTCCAGGTCCAATAATGTGTAATGGCCTGGATTCAAATAATTAATGATAAGGACTTCTCCTAAACAGTTATATTAGGGGAAAAGCCATATTACAGAATATAGTATACAAATACTTAACCTTCTAAAATGAAATAGGACGAGCCTCGTAACAAGATAAAAACGCACAGGCCCCCAAATAATAACTATAAAACTTTAGACCCTGATGAATTGTTTAGACAATTTCACGATCTTTTCCCAAATATGATAAGAATAGACATCGCTAGGAATAATTTAATATACATTCATTTGAACGGGTGCACATTTATGTGACCCAAATCTTACTCTTAACAAAGTTGAAATATATTCAAAGCCACAGGCGTACTGGTACGGTGTGGTAGAGGATGTGTTTTCACGACGTTGAAAATTCGTAAAATTTAAAAAAGGTATACTTGCACATGATTAAAATATATCAATTGAAATCAGATAAAATCAAAACAACAGTTTAGCGACCGTTCTAGAACCACGGAATCCGGGAGTGCCTAACACCTTCTCCTGGGTTAACAATATTCCTTATCTTGATTTCTAGTTCGCGGGCTATAACACAGTCAAACTTTCCTCAGTTCGGGATTAAACCGCTGACTTGGGACACCATTATTTTCTCAAGTGGTGAATCTGCAAATTTAAATAACTAATCCCATTCTGATTGTCCTTAAAGTGGAAAAACTCCTTCTACGCCCCTAGGGGTAAAATATAGAAATACACATCTTTATCCAAGTAGAGGTACGTAAAAAAAGGTGTGACACCCGTCATCTATCTTGATATCACTCATGATACAAACAATGAGATGGGCCTTCTCAACAGTTATTTCAATCTTGTTCAGGGTTTGTATCAAATCTAGAGGTAAGAAAGCTGAGCCAGAAACGACCCTCTTTTGTAAAACTTTCTTGTAGATCGTTTGCCCAGGGTTGAACCAAGCAGGAGTCCACTTTTTTATCACTGAAGCAATCCACCCTCGCTCACTTTCCTTGTTTCCAACTTTTTAATCATACTCCTCTATGCCTGCACTCTAATATGGAACATATAATTTATTAATGTCCTTGATGGTGCAGAAGACAATTTTCCCTTGAACGAGCACTTGATCAGTGAAAACTCTATTACGTTTCTGGTTCTTTGTCCTGGATGACGCATATGATGCGTAAAATTCTCGCACAATGGATTCATTAAACTCAAAAGCCGGATCAGTGAAGGATTCACATCCTCTCTTCCTTATGTTCTCCAAGATATGGGGATACTTCCCTTTCAACCCATTCAGGCTCAATTATTTCTCGGGCAGGAGTTTTCACTTGAGGAACCCTACTTTTGTCACGCCCCAAATCGAGGGACATGACCGGCGCCTGACCGAGTTGCCCCAGTCAAGCGAACCTGGGTGCCTTTCATTCCCACGCGTTAACCCTGTGTTGATTGTTTCTCATTAACCAAATATTTTACCAACAATGACTGATTTCATAATGCATAAACATAACCATGTGATTAATTCACTAACAAGTTCATAATTTATATTTACAACGCCCCATACATATACATAGGCCACCATCCCACAGTTGACATGTCTATGGAGCCTCTAGGATACAAAAAGGGAAATACAATACTTGCCGGTAACAAGGCTCCGGCTATACCTTACAAAACCAAAATGAAATCTAAACCGAGTGGCATGAACCACACAAGGCCCCGAGGAAGAAAGGGGCTCACCAAAACGGGCAATGGAAGGAGAAGGATACTACTGCCGATGAGCTGAAGTGCCTGCTACTGATCCACCTACAATCATGACACGAATGTAGCGCCCCCGGCAAAAGGGACGTCAGTACACTTGGATTGTACTGGTATGTATGGACAAACTTTGTCCCAAGTAAACTCAAGCCATTAAAATACATCAACAATTAATTAAGCCAACCAACCATATTTCCACATTTTTCTCATTTCAAATAATTCTCAACACAAAGCACTTCCTACGATCAACCAATTTAACAATTACCAATCAATCACATAAAGCACAAGTAGTCAAACAAAGGGACAATCAGTGCCCCACAGGTTGCAAACTCTCCTGTTGTCTCCTTTCACAATTTCACATTATTGATTTTTGTATCAATTTTCAATGGCGATTTCGATCGCTTTCCATCCTTATTGCCCCTGACCACCCTTATTACCTCGGCCACCCTTATCACCCCAACCCACACCTTATTTCACCACGTTGCGGCGCGCAACACGACCCCGCCTTACAGTTGAAAACACAACAATTTCAAAACAGCAGATAAGGTACTACACACAATTTTAACAAGTTCAAATAAGCAACTTACACATTGGTTCATGTTCCCAATTTCTTCTCAAGCCAATATCAAAACCAAATTACAAGTATTCCAAAATCGAAAGTGCCCACATAATCATGTTCCACAATTTACCACAATTAAGGTGTTTCAAATTCCATCCACAATAAGCCAAATATGCCATCACAATGGTTGTTCCCAATTCTTTACCAATCTCGATTACCTTTTTATCTTTCAATTCATATTTCATACCACACCACACGTAGTTCAACATCAATCAAATGCTCAAAAAGGAAATCAAAGAATTACGTAAAATTTCTCAATTTGACACATGCCAAAACAATTCGCACACATTTGGGCGATTTTACAAGAATCAAAATTAGCCATACATACCTGGTGATGAGTTTTCTTCCGTTAACTTCCTACTTTATGCTTACCCAAGCTATCTTACTCTTGCCAACCTTGTTCTTGAAGACTCTTACTTCTACTCACTTCTTTTTACTAGAAATCAAGTTCAATAATCATGCATGAGTGTAAAAATTCTATTTTTAAAAGCTATTATATGAAAACCTCTCTTTACCCAATTAAAACTGAAAATAAAAGAAAATAGTTAGGGTTTTTACCTTGAAAAGATTGGGGAAGTTGAATCCTTTCCCTAAGATCCCTTGGAATTAAGATGGTTGGAACAATCTTTGAAGATGAAAGATTTCTCTCTCTAAAAACCCTCCCTTCTCTCTCTAATTTTGGTAAGATGATATGATAAAATGAAGAAGAAGTGTGTTATATTAAAGAAGAGATCGGGTCAAAATGTTACAAAAATCTGGGCCGGGGTCAATTATGCGGTCACTATGCGACCGCAGAATCCACATGCGGTCCGCAAAGTGACCGCAAAATGGCCTCAAAGTTATGCAGGTTCTGTTAAGGAATGCGGCCAAAATGCGGTCCGCATGTTTGATCTGCGGTCGCAAAATGCACCGCAGATTTGACATGCGATCGCACATCGACCACACTTTTGACAGATTTTTGGGAACTCTCTGGAACGATTTGCGGCAAGAATGCGGTCCGCATGTCAGGTTTGCGATCGCATTCTTGACCGCATATTTGACATTTTTCTGGAAAATTTTATTCTCAACATTTTTGACTCTCAAATCACTACCAAGGGTCCGAACCGCGGCACATTATTCGGACCAAGACACCACAGCTACTAGGTTTTATGCACAAAATTTTACGGGGCCTTACATCCTCCCCCCTTAAGATCATTCGTCCTCGAATGAGGATTTTGAAATAAATGAGTTTTGAAAGACATGGTATGCAAGCTATCCAGATTTTGACTAACTCTTATATTTTAGAAAAATTTCGCCAGAGTTTCCTTTGTATTATGGACATATCCACCTGTCAGAGGGCCCCCGAAACACATTACCGAACAACAATATACAACTACAACACTTTTCACAACTGGTATACACTTTCTTACCTCAATGAATGCGCATATTCTATCACATTGTTACAATGGCACATAAACTAGTCACTTCAATGAATTTTCACCTTATTTAACCATTTTAACACACCATGTACACTTAACAAACCATTACCAATCTAAACTTACTATTAGTTGTTTATTTAACACGCGAATATTTATAAGGATTTCATTTATCAAGAAAGGTTCAAGTGACCCAAGGTAACAACACAATTAACTCATTACAAAATGAAGGGGACTTTACTAATACTAAGAGGGAAACAACATAGACAAGATGACAGTTACTAAGAGTAGGAGGGTCATCTTATTTCTTCTAGGCTTGATCGAACAAATGGGGGTACTTTTCCTTCATTTCTTTTTCTGCTTCCCATGTGGCCTCCTCAACTTGTTGACTTCGCCACAATACTTTAACATAGGCAACTTCCTTATTTCTCAACTTACGGACTTGCCTCTCAAGAATGGCGACTGGAATTTCTTCATATGACAAATCTTCATTAACCTCTATAGCTTCGACTGGCATGATGGTGGATGGATCTCCAATCACTTTCTTCAACATGGACACATGGAATACCGGATGCACTGATGACATCTCGGGAGGCAACTCTAGCCTATAAGCAACTTGACCAATCCTTTGAACGATCCGATATGGCCCGACATACCTAGGACTCAATTTCCCTTTCTTTCGAATCGCATGACTCCCTTCATAGGAGATACCCTCAAGAACACCCAATCATCGACTTGAAACTCCAAATCCCTTCGACGAACGTCCGCATAGGACTTTTGACGACTCTGTGCTGTTTTCATTCTCTCCTGAATAACCTTGACCTTTTCCATAGCTTCGTACACCATATCCTGGCCCTAGCAATTCCGCTTCACCTACCTCAAACCACCCGATTGGCGATCTACATCTTCTCCCGTACAATGCTTCAAACGGGGCCATTTGAATGCTAGCATGATAGCTGTTATTGTAAGAAAATTCTATCAGTGGCAAGTGTTCATCCCAATTACCTTTAAAATCTAAGACACAAGCCCGCAACATATCTTCAAGCGTCTGAATGGTCCGCTCGGCCTGTCCATCGGTCTGTGGATGGAAAGCTGTGCTGAGATTCACCCGAGTTCCCAAACCTTGCTGAAACTTCTTCCAAAAGTTAGCGGTGAACTGAGCCCCGCGATCTGAGATGATAGAAAGTGGAGTGCCATGAAGCCTTACTATCTCTTTGATGTACAATCTTGCATATTGCTCCGCGGTATCAGTGGACTTGACAGGCAGGAAGTGAGCTGATTTGGTGAGTCGATCCACTATCACCCATATTGAGTCAAACTTATGCTGAGTGCGAGGTAACCCCACCACGAAATCCATATTGATCATCTCCCATTTCCACCTTGGTATTTCTATAAGCTGAGTTAATCCACCGGGCCGTTGATGCTCGGCCTTCACTTGTTGACAGTTCGGACATTTAGCTACAAAGCCTGCCACATCCCTTTTCATACCGTTCCACCAATAAATCTCCTTGAGATCGTGATACATTTTCGTTGAACCGGGGTGCACAGAATACCTGGAAGTATGAGCCTCTGCCATCACTCTTTCCCGAAGCTCGTCCACATCCGGAACACATAGCCTATCTTGACACCGCAATACACCATCTTCGCTGCTGAGTACAAATGCTGAGGTCTTGTCATTCATGACTGCTTCCTTCACCCGAACCAATGCTGGATCCATGAACTATTTTTCCTTGATTTCCGTGACCAATGATGATTCTGCTCCATTATGCACCAAGATATCCCCCTCGTCTGACGCCGAAATACGAACCCCCAAGCTGGCTAATTGGTAGACCTCTCGAGCCAGGTGTCTCTGATCCACACCCAAATGAGCTAAACTACCCATGGATTTTCGACTAAGAGCGTCGGCTACCACATTTGCCTTTCCTGGATGGTACAATATGTTCATATCTTAGTCCTTGAGTAATTCTAACCACCGCCGCTGTCTCAGATTCAGCTCTTTCTGCTTGAACAAATACTGGAGGCTCTTGTGGTCCGAAAACACATCTACATGAACCCCATAAAGATAGTGTCGCCATATTTTCAAGGCAAACACAACAACTGCAAGTTCCAAATCATGCGTCGGATAATTCTTCTCATGATTCTTGAGTTGCCTGGAAGCGTAAGATATGACTTTCCCGTGCTGCATCAATACACATCCCAAACCAACCCCGGAGGCATCACAATAAACTACAAATCCCTCTATGCCTTCTGGCAAGGCCAATACTGGTGCCGAGGTCAATCTTAACTTCAGTTCTTGGAAACTTTTCTCACATGCTTCAGACCACTGGAACTTAACTGCCTTCTGCGTCAGTTTTGTCAATGGGGAAGCGAGGGTTGAGAATCCATCTACAAACCTCCGATAGTACCCCGCCAAACCCAAGAAGCTACGTATCTCTGTCGGGGTCGTGGGTCTAGGCCAATCTTTCACTGCCGCAATCTTCTGAGGATCCACCATAATTCCCTCACCGGAAATAACATGCCCTAGAAAAGCTACGGACTCCAACCAAAACTCACATTTTGAGAACTTGGCATACAATTGATGCTGAAGAAGGGTCTGCAATGCTGCTCTGAGGTGAATGGCATGATCTTCCCTGCTCCGAGAGTAGATAAGGATGTCGTCAATGAATACAATCACAAAGGAATCTAGGAATGGCTTGAAAACCCGATTCATAAGGTCCATGAAAGCTGCTGGGGCATTGGTTAGCCCAAAAGACATGACCAAAAACTCGAAGTGACCATAACGAGTTCGAACCATGACACCACAGCTACTAGGTTTTATTCAACTGGTGGTACCCAGACCGTAAATCAATCTTTGAGAAGAACTTCGCTCCCTGCAATTGGTCAAACGGATCATCCACTCGAGGCAAAGGATATTTATTCTTGATGGTGACTTTGTTGAGCTGCCGATAATCAATACACATTCGAAGTGACCCATCCTTCTTTCGACAAAGAGAACCGGAGCACCCCACGGCGACACACTCGGTCGTATGAACCCTTTCTCTAATAAATCCCTCAGTTGCTCCTTTAACTCCCTTAACTCTGCTGGCGCCATTCTGTAAGGTGGAATGGATATTGGCTGAGTATCTGGCAATACATCAATTCCGAAATCAATCTCCCTATCCGGCGGGATGCCCGGAAGCTCATCTGGAAACACTTCAGGAAATTCATTCACAATTGGCACGGACTCGAGGGTAGGCACCTCTGAGGTGGTGTCCGTCACCCGAACCAGGTGATAGATACACCCTTTCTTAATCATCTTCGAAGCCTTAAGGTAGGAAATAAACTTACCCCTTGGCACTACACCATTTCCTCTCCATTCAATAAACTGGCTCGTTAGGGAACTCGAGCCTCATAACTCTCGTTCGACAATCAAGTTTGGCAAAGCACGAATAGAGCCAATCCATCCCCAAAATTACATCAAAATCTACCATCCCAAGCTCAATAAGATCGGCTGTGGTATCACGACCACCCACCGTAACAACACAATTCCTATAGACTCGTGAGACTATAATAGAATCACCAATTGGAGTCGACACAGAGAACGGCTCATGAAGCTGTTCGGGTTCTATCCCAAAGCTTGAAGCAATGAATGGAGTAACATAAGACAAGGAGGACCCTGGATCAATAAGGGCATAGCAATCAATAGTCTGAACAGACATGATACCTGTAACAACATCTGGAGAAGCCTCGGCATTCTGGCGGTCACTCAATGCATAGAATCGGCTAGGTCCACCCCTACCCCGAGCTCCACCCCTAGCTGCACCACGCCCTGCTGCTGCTGGAGTACGCGCTGATGATGTAGCAGCTGAAGAACCGGATGACTGAGCAGATCCCCTACCTATACCCTGACGGGGTGCATGGCAGTCCCGCTGAATGTGACCTCTCACCCCGCACCCGAAGCACACTGGAAGGTCAAGGTAGCAAGTTTCTGTATGAAATCTCCCACACTTGGGGCATGTAGGTCTCCGTTGCTGCTGGGATCTCACCCCAGGACGACCAGACTGACGAGACCTCCTGCTGTCTGAACCAGGTCTCGAGTAACTGCCCTACTGATGACTGTGCACGGATGGCGGTGCACTCGCGGAGGACTGAGTATATGACTGGGATGGCCCTGATGACCCCCTCCCTGGAAGTGATCTCCCTGAACGACCCATTGAACGGGCCCTGCTGCTACTTTCTCTTTCTGCACGAATCTTCAATTTCCTGGCCTCTGTGGCCTGAGCAAACCCCACAATCCTCCCATAGTTCATGTCTGAGTGCAAGGCTGCTGTGGCGGCCTCATTCACCACCAAAGGGCTAAGGCCCCGAACAAACCGTCGAACCCGGGCATCCATGGTCGACACTAAATGAGGAGCATACTTGGACAACCTTACGAACTCCATGTGATATTCCCAAACACTCATACTACCCTGCTTGCTTGAGGACCTCGAACTCCGTGGCGCGGGCTGCCATCACCTCGACAGGCAAGAAGTGGTCCATAAATGCATCTACGAACTCATCCCATCTGGCCGGAGGGCTCCCTTCCTCACGGGAATCCTCCCACATTTCGAACCATGAACGTGCCGCTCCCTTCGGCCTGTAAGAGGCCAACTCTACCCCCTCTATATCTGTAGCCTTCATCACTCTGAGGGTCTTGTATATCTCATCAAGGAATTCCTGTGGGTCAGCCTCTGGATCGGTGCCTGAAAATTCCGGAGGGGCCAATCGCAAGAATTGATGGACTCTGGAGCCAAAGGAATCTCCCTGTCCGCTGGAGGATGCAGGGGCATCATGGGATCTCTGGGCCTGTGCGGCCACTAGCTGTGTTAACATATGGATGGCTCCCCTAAGTTCTTCATTAGAGATACCAGAGCCCGAAGCGGGAACCGTATCTGAGTCAGGAACACCGGCAGGAGGAATGGTGGCATCCTCTGCCGCGGCTGGAATAGGGACACTTGGGTTTTGAACAGATGGGCCAGGCAAATTCGGAACTGGTGGGTCATTCTCTCCCACGGCATAGGGTACATGATTAACAGCTGCACTTGGGCCGGCATTGGCCCTAAGGCCGAGTCTAGCCTTCTTCTTAGGTGCCATATTCTGAAAATTTGGGAACAAGGCACGAATTAGACACGGATATCTCCACATTGCACTTTACCGCACGATATAGATTAACAAAGAAGTAGGTAAATTCCTAAATGCCCGTGTAGCCCCCTACTTATATGATGTGGTCGACAACACACCTATAAGAAGGGCACTACTAGACACGGCTCCGAGACATCCTAGGACACTTTAAAAACCATAGGCTCTGATACCAAGTTTGTCACGCCCCAAATCGAGGGACATGACCGGCGCCTGACCGGGTTGCCCCAGTCAAGCGGACCTGGGTGCCTTTCATTCCCACGCGTTAACCCTGTGTTGATTGTTTCTCATTAACCAAATATTTTACCAACAATGACTGATTTCATAATGCATAAACATAACCATGTGATTAATTCACTAACAAGTTCATAATTTATATTTACAACGCCCCATACATATACATAGGCCACCATCCCACAGTTGACATGTCTATGAAGCCTCTAGGATACAAAAAGGGAAATACAATACTTGCCGGTAACAAGGCTCCGGCTATACCTTACAAAACCAAAATGAAATCTAAACCGAGTGGCATGAACCACACAAGGCCCCGAGGAAGAAAGGGGCTCACCAAAACGGGCAATGGAAGGAGAAGGATACTACTGCCGATGAGCTGAAGTGCCTGCTACTGATCCACCTACAATCATGACACGAATGTAGCGCCCCCGGCATTCTTTCACCAAGACCGGTATTGTCACGCCCCAAATCGAGGAACATGACCGGCGCCTGACCGGGTTGCCCCAGTCAAGCGGACCTGGGTGCCTTTCATTCCCACGCGTTACCCCTGTGTTGACCGTTTCTCATTAACCAAATATATTACTAATCATAATTGATTTCACATTAAACAAATAAAACGATACGAGTGATTCATTAACAAGATTTCAATTTTTACAACGCCCGACATAACACCATATATATACATAAGACTGGAGTCCCACAGTTTACATGTCTATGGAGCCTCTAGGATACAAAAAGGGAAATACAATACTTGCCGGTAACAAGGCTCCGGCTATACCTTACAAAACCAAAATGAAATCTAAACCGAAGTGGCATGAACCACACAAGGCCCCGAGGAAGAAAGGGGCTCACCAAAACGGGCAGTGGAGGATGAAAGATACTACTGCCGATGAGCTGAAGTGCCTGCTACTGATCCACCTACAATCATGACACGAATGTAGCGCCCCGGCAAAAGGGACGTCAGTACACTTGAATTGTACTGGTATGTATGGACAAACTTTGTCCCAAGTAAACTCAAGCCATTAAATTACATCAACAATTAATTAAGCCAACCAACCATGTTTCCACATTTTCCTCATTTCAAATAATTCTCACACAAAGCACTTTCTACAATCAACCAATTTAACAATAACCAATCAATCACGTAAAGCACAAGTAGTCAAACAAAGGGGCAATTAGTGCCCCACAGGTTGCAAACTCTCCTGCTGTCTCCTTTCACAATTTCACATTATTGATTTATGTATCAATTTTCAATAGCGATTTCGATCGCTTTCCATCCTTATTGCCCCCGACCACCCTTATTACCTCGGCCACCCTTATCACCCCAACCCACACCTTATTTCACCACGTTGCGGCGCGCAACACGACCCCGCCTTACAGTTGAAAACACAACAATTTCAAACAGGCAGATAAGGTACTACACACAATTTCAACAAGTTCAAATAAGCAACTTACACATTGGTTCATGTTCTCAATTTCTTCTCAATTCAATATCACAACCATGTTACAATATTTCCCCAATTCAAGTGTTTCATCTCTTTCCACAATAAACCAATTCTCAAGTGTTTCATTTGTTTTCCACAAGGTACCATATAGGCCATCATAGTCATTATTCATAATTCTTTTGCCAAATTAAACTCTCATTTTACATCACTCATAGCTCGACAACAAACTTTGAATATCCAACAACAACATCAAGGATTTCACACAATTTGTCAATTTAACACGAAACAAACAAACTTCACACATATAGGCGATTTCACAAGAATCAAAATTAGCCATACATACCTGGTGATGATTTTTCCTCCTACTTTATGCTTACCCAAGATATCCTACTCTTGCCAACCTTGTTCTTGAAGACTCTTACTTCTACTCACTTCTTTTTTTACTAGAAATCAAGTTCAATAATCATGCATGAGTGTAAAAATTCTATTTTCAAAAGCTATTATATGCAAACCTCTCTTTGCCCAATTAAAACTGAAAATCAAAGAAAATAGTTAGGGTTTTTACCTTGAAAATATTGGGGAAGTTGAATCCTTGCCCTAAGATCCCTTAGAATTAAGGTAGTTAGAACAATCCTTGAAGATGTAAGATTTCTCTCTCTAAAAACCCTCTCTTCTCTCTCTAATTTTTGGTAAGATGATATGATAAAATGAAGAAGAAGTGTGTTATATTAAAGAAGGGATCGGGTCAAAATGTTACAAAAATCTGGGCCGGGGTCAAATATGCGGTCACTATGCGACTGCAGAATCCACATGCGGTCCGCAAAGTGACCGCAAAAATGGCCTCAAAGTTATGCAGGTTCTGTTAAGGAATGCGGTCACTATGCGGACCGCATGTTGATTCCGCGGTCGCAAAAGTGCACCGCAGATTTGACATGCGATCGCATATCGACCGCACTTTTGACACGATTTTGAGAAACTCTCTGGAACGATCTGCGGTCAGAATGCGGTCCGCATGTTGATTCTGCGGTCGCATTCTTGACCGCATATTTGACACTTTTTCGGAAAAATTATTTCTCTACATTTTTGAAACTTAAATCACTACCAAGGGTCCGAACCACAGCTACTAGGTTTTCGGACCATGACACCACAGCTACTAGGTTTTATGCACAAAAATTTTACGGGGCCTTACAGGTATGTATGGACAAACTTTGTCCCAAGTAAACTCAAGCCATTAAAATACATCAACAATTAATTAAGCCAACCAACCATATTTCCACATTTTTCTCATTTCAAATAATTCTCAACACAAAGCACTTCCTACGATCAACCAATTTAACAATTACCAATCAATCACATAAAGCACAAGTAGTCAAACAAAGGGACAATCAGTGCCCCACAGGTTGCAAACTCTCCTGCTGTCTCCTTTCACAATTTCACATTATTGATTTTTGTATCAATTTTCAATGGCAAATTCGATCGCTTTCCATCCTTAGTGCCCTTGACCACCCTTATTACCTCGGCCACCCTTATCACCCCAACCCACACCTTATTTCACCACGTTGCGGCGCGCAACACGACCCCGCCTTACAGTTGAAAACACAACAATTTCAAACAGCAGATAAGGTACTACACACAATTTTAACAAGTTCAAATAAGCAACTTACACATTGGTTCATGTTCTCAATTTCTTCTCAAGCCAATATCAAAACCAAATTACAAGTATTCCAAAATCGAAAGTGCCCACATAATCATGTTCCACAATTTACCACAATTAAGGTGTTTCAAATTCCATCCACAATAAGCCAAATATGCCATCACAATGGTTGTTCCCAATTCTTTACCAATCTCGATTACCTTTTTATCTTTCAATTCATATTTCATACCACACCACACGTAGTTCAACATCAATCAAATGCTCAACAAGGAAATCAAAGAATTACGTAAAATTTCTCAATTTGACACATGCCAAAACAATTCGCACACATTTGGGCGATTTTACAAGAATCAAAATTAGCCATACATACCTGGTGATGAGTTTTCTTCCGTTAACTTCCTACTTTATGCTTACCCAAGCTATCTTACTCTTGCCAACCTTGTTCTTGAAGACTCTTACTTCTACTCACTTCTTTTTACTAGAAATCGAGTTCAATAATCATGCATGAGTGTAAAAATTCTATTTTTAAAAGCTATTATATGAAAACCTCTCTTTACCCAATTAAAACTGAAAAATCAAAGAAAATAGTTAGGGTTTTTACCTTGAAAAGATTGGGGAAGTTGAATCCTTGCCCTAAGATCCCTTGGAATTAAGATGGTTGGAACAATCTTTGAAGATGAAAGATTTCTCTCTCTAAAAACCCTCCCTTCTCTCTCTAATTTTGGTAAGATGATATGATAAAATGAAGAAGAAGTGTGTTATATTAAAGAAGAGATCGGGTCAAAATGTTACAAAAATCTGGGCCGGGGTCAATTATGCGGTCACTATGCGACCGCAGAATCCACATGCGGTCCGCAAAGTGACCGCAAAATGGCCTCAAAGTTATGCAGGTTCTGTTAAGGAATGCGGCCAAAATGCGGTCCGCATGTTTGATCTGCGGTCGCAAAATGCACGACAGATTTGACATGCGATCGCACATCGACCGCACTTTTGACAGATTTTTGGGAAACTCTCTGGAACGATTTGCGGCAAGAATGCGGTCCGCATGTCAGGTTTGCGATCGCATTCTTGACCGCATATTTGACATTTTTCTGGAAAATTTTATTCTCAACATTTTTGACTCTCAAATCACTACCAAGGGTCCGAACCGCGGCACATTATTCGGACCAAGACACCACAGCTACTAGGTTTTATGCACAAAATTTTTACGGGGCCTTACAACTTTATACTTTTACCTGGATCCCTCTACCCCCCAGTAGAGAAGATAGTCATCTCCTTGATTCCGTCTTGCCTTAGCCACTAGGTCAACCTCAGGCAAGAGCACCTCCTTATCAGACTGGGAGAGGGGTGGCTAGTCAAACTCTGTCCTTATTCGGACCATGACACCACAGCTACTAGGTTTTATGCACAAAAATTTTACGGGGCCTTACATCCTTCCCCCCTTAAGATCATTCGTCCTCGAATGAGGATTTTGAAATAAATGAGTTGGTTTTGAAAGACATGATATGCAACCATCAAAATTTTGACTAACTCTTATATTTTAGAAAAATTTTGCCAGAGTTTCCTTTGTATTATGGACATATCCACCTGTCAGAGGGCCCCCGAAACACATTAACAAACAACAATACACAAATACAACACCTTTCACAACTGGTATACACTTTCTTACCTCAACGAATGCACATAAACTGGTCACTTCAATGAATTCTTACCTTATTTAACCATTTTAACACCCATGTACACTTAACAAACCATTACCAATCTAAACTTACTATTAGTTGTCTATTAAACACGTAAATCTTTATAAGGCTCTCATTTATCAAGAAAGGCTCAAATGACCCAAACGTGACAACACATTAAATTCATTACAAAATGAAGGAGACTTTACTAACACTAAGAGGGAAACAACTTAGGCAAGATGACGCAGTTACTAGGAGTAGGAGGGTCACCTAATTTCTTCTAGGCTTGATCGAACAAATGGGGGTACTTTTCCTTCATCTCTTTTTCTGCTTCCCATGTGGCCTCCTCAACTTGTTGACTTCGCCACAATACTTTAACAGAGGCAACTTCCTTATTTCTCAACTTACGGACTTGCCTATCAAGAATGGCAACCGGAACTTCTTCATATGACAAATCTTCATTAACCTCTATAGCTTCGACTGGCATGATGGTGGATGGATCTCCAATCACTTTCTTCAACATGGACACATGGAATACCGGGTGCACTGATGACATCTCAGGAGGCAACTCTAGCCTATAAGCAACTTGTCCAATCCTTTGAACGATCCGATATGGCCCGACATACCTAGGACTCAATTTCCCTTTCTTTCCAAATCGCATGACTCCTTTCATAGGAGATACCCTCAAGAACACCCAATCATCAACTTGAAACTCCAAATCCCTTCGGCGAACGTCTGCATAGGATTTTTGACGACTCTGTGCTGTTTTCATTCTCTCCTGAATAACTTTGACCTTTTCCATAGCTTCGTACACCATATCTGGCCCTAGCAATTCCGCTTCACCTACCTCAAACCACCCGATTGGCGATCTACATCTTCTCCCGTACAATGCCTAAAACGGGGCCATCTGAATGCTAGCATGATAGCTGTTATTGTAAGCAAATTCTATCAGTGGCAAGTGTTCATCCCAATTACCTTTAAAATCTAAGACACAAGCCCGCAACATATCTTCAAGCGTCCGAATGGTCCGCTCGGCCTGACCGTCGGTCTGTGGATGGAAAGCTGTGCTGAGATTCACCTGAGTTCCCAAACCTTGCTGAAACTTCTTCCAAAAGTTAGTGGTGAACTGAGCCCCGCGATCTGAGATGATAGAAAGTGGAGTGCCATGAAGCCTTACTATCTCTTTGATGTACAATCTTGCATATTGCTCGGCAGAATCAGTGGACTTGACAGGCAGGAAGTGAGCTGATTTGGTGAGTCGATCTACTATCACCCATACTGAATCGAACTTACGCTGAGTGCGAGGTAACCCCACCACGAAATCCATATTGATCATCTCCCATTTCCACCTTGGTATTTCTATAAGCTGAGTTAATCCTCCAGGCCGTTGATGCTCGGCCTTCACTTGTTGACAGTTCGGACATTTAGCTACAAAGCTTGCTACATCTCTTTTCATACCGTTCCACCAATAAATCTCCTTGAGACCGTGATACATTTTCGTTGAACCAGGGTGCACAGAATACCTGGAAGTATGAGCCTCTGCCATCACTCTTTCCCGAAGCTCGTCCACATCCGGGACACATAGCCTGTCTTGACACCGCAATACACCATCTTCGTTGCTTAGTACAAATGCTGAGGTCTTGTTATTCATGACTGCTTCCTTCACCCGAACCAATGCTGGATCCATGAACTGTTTTTCCTTGATTTCCGCGACCAATGATGATTCTGCTCCATTATGCACCAAGATATCCCCCTCGTCCGACGCCGAAATACGAACCCCCAAGCTGGCTAATTGGTAGACCTCTCGAGCCAGGGGTCTCTGATCCATACCCAAATGAGCCAAACTACCCATGGATTTCCGACTAAGAGCGTCAGCTACCACATTTGCCTTCCCTGGATGGTACAATATGTCCATATCATAGTCCTTGAGTAGTTCTAACCACCGCCGCTGTCTCAGATTCAGCTCTTTCTGCTTGAACAAATACTGGAGGCTCTTGTGGTCTGAAAACACATCTACATGAACCCCATAAAGATAGTGTCGCCATATTTTCAAGGCAAACACAATAGCTGCAAGTTCCAAATCATGCGTCGGATAATTCTTCTCATGGTTCTTGAGTTGTCTGGAAGCATAAGCTATAACCTTTCCGTGCTGCATCAATACACATCCCAAACCGACTCTGGAGGCATCACAATAGACTACAAATCCCTCTGTGCCTTCTGGCAAGGCCAATACCGGTGCCGAGGTCAATCTTGACTTCAGTTCTTGGAAACTTTTCTCACATGCTTCGGACCACTGGAACTTAACTGCTTTCTGCGTCAATTTAGTCAATGGGGAGGCGAGGGTTGAGAATCCCTCTACAAACCTCCGATAGTACCTTGCCAGACCCAAAAAGCTGCGAATCTCTGTCGGGGTCGTGGGTCTAGGCCAATCTTTCACTGCCGCAATCTTCTGAGGATCCACCATAATTCCCTCACCTGGAAATAACATGCCCTAGAAAAGCTACGGACTCCAACCAAAACTCACATTTTGAGAACTTGGCATACAATTGATGCTGAAGAAGGGTCTGCAATGCTGCTCTGAGGTGAACGGCATGATCTTCCCCGCTCCGAGAGTAGATGAGAATATCGTCAATGAATACAATCACAAAGGAATCTAGGAATGGCTTGAAAACCCGATTCATAAGGTCCATGAAAGCCGCTGGGGCATTGGTTAGCCCAAAAGACATGACCAAAAACTCGAAGTGACCATAACGAGTTCTGAAGGCGGTCTTAGGAATATCCTGCTCCCTGATTTTCAACTGGTGGTACCCAGACCGTAAATCAATCTTTGAGAAGAACTTCGCTCCCTGCAATTGGTCAAACGGATCATCCACTCGAGGCAAAGGATATTTATTCTTGATGGTGACTTTGTTGAGCTGCCGATAATCAATACACATTCGAAGTGACCCATCCTTCTTTCTGACAAAGAGAACTAGAGCAACCCACGGCGACACACTCGGTCGTATGAACCCTTTCTCTAATAAATCCCTCACCTGCTCCTTTAACTCCCTTAACTCTGCTGGCGCCATTCTGTATGGTGGAATGGATATTGGCTGAGTATCCGGCAATACATCGATCCCAAAGTCAATCTCCCTATCCGGCGAAATGCTCGGAAGCTCATCCGGAAACACTTCAGGAAATTCATTCACAATTGGCACGGACTCGAGGGTAGGCACCTCTGAGGTGGTGTCCGTTACCCGAACCAGGTGATAGATACACCCTTTCTTAATCATCTTTGAAGCCTTAAGGTAGGAAATAAACCTACCCTTGGAACTACACCATTTCCTCTCCATTCAATGACTGGCTCATTAGGGAACTCGAGCCTCATAACTCTCGTTCGACAATCAAGTTTGGCAAAGCACGAATAGAGCCAATCCATCCCCATAATTACATCAAAATCTACCATCCCAAGCTCAATAAGATCGGCTGTGGTATCACGACCACCCACCGTAACAACACAATTCCTATAGACTCGTGAGGTTGTAATAGAATCACCGATTGGAGTCGACACAGAGAACGGCTCATGAAGCTGTTCGGGTACTATCCCAAAACTTAAAGCAATGAATGGAGTAACATAAGACAAGGAGGACCCTGGATCAATAAGGGCATAGCAATCAATAGTCTGAACAGACATGATACCTGTAACAACATCCGGAGAAGCCTCGGCATTTTGGCGGCCACTCAATGCATAGAATCGGCTAGGTCCACCCCTACCCTGAGCTCCACCCCTAGCTGCACCACGCCCTGCTGCTGCTGGAGTACGCGCCGATGATGTAGCAGCTGAAGAACCGGATGACTGAGCAGATCCCCTACCTATACCCTGACGGGGTGCACGGCAGTCCCGCTGAATGTGACCTCTCACCCCGCACCCGAAGCACACTGGAAGGTCAAGGTAGCAAGTTTCTGTATGAAATCTCCCACACTTGGGGCATGTTGGTCTCCCCTGCTGCTGGGATCTCACCCCAGGATGACCAGACTGACGAGACCTCCTGCTGTCTGAACCAGGTCTCGAGTAACTGCCCTGCTGATGACTGTGCACGGATGGCGGTGCACTCACGGAGGACCGAGCATATGACTGGGATGGCCCTGATGACCCCTTCCCTGGAAGTGATCTCCCTGAACGACCCATTGACCGGGCCCTGTTGCTACTTTCTCTTTCTGCACGAATCTTCAATTTCCTGGCCTCTGTGGCCTGAGCAAATCCCACAATCCTCCCATAGTTCATGTCTGAGTGCAAAGCTGCTGTGGCGGCCTCATTCACTACCAAAGGGCTAAGGCCCCGAACAAACCGTCGAACCCGGGCATCCATGGTCGATACTAAATGAGGAGCGTACTTGGACAACCTTACGAACTCCATGTGATACTCCCAAACACTCATACCGCCCTGTTTGAGAACCTCGAACTCAGTGGCACGGGCTGCCATTGCCTCGGCAGGCAAGAAGTGGTCCATAAATGCATCTACGAACTCATCCCATCCGGCCGGAGGGCTCCCTTCCTCACGGGAATCCTCCCACATTTCGAACCATGAACGTGCCGCTCCCTTCGGCCCGTAAGAGGCCAACTCTACCCCCTCTATATCCGTAGCCTTCATCACTCGAGGGTCTTGTATATCTCATCAAGGAATTCTCGTGGGTCGGCCTCTGGATCGGTGCCTGAAAATTCCGGAGGGGCCAATCGCAAGAACCGGTGGACTCGGAGCCAAAGGAATCTCCCTGTCCGCTGGAGGATGCAGGGGCATCATGGGATCTCTAGGCCTGGGCGGCCACTAACTGTGTTAACATATGAATGGCTCCCCTAAGATCTTCATTAGAGACACCAGAGCCCGAAGCGGGAACTGTATCTGAGTCAGGAACACCGGCAGGAGGAATGGTGGCATCCTCTGCCGCAGCCGGAATAGGGACACTTGGGTTTTGAACAGATGGGCCAGGCAAATTCGGGACTGGTGGGTCATTCTCTCCCACGGCATCGGGTACATGATTAACAGCCGCACATGGGCCGGCATTGGCCCTAAGGCTGAGTCTAGCCTTCTTCTTAGGTGCCATATTCTGAAAATTTGGGAACAAGGCACGAATTAGACACGGATATTTCCACATTGCACTTTACCGCACGATATAGATTAACAAAGAAGTAGGTAAATTCCTAAATGCCCGTGTAGCCCCCTACTTATATGATGTGGTCGACAACACACCTATAAGAAGGGCACTACTAGACACGGCTCCGAGACATCCTAGGACACTTTAAAACCTTAAGCTCGGATACCAAGTTTGTCACGCCCCAAATCGAGGAACATGACCGGCGCCTGACCGGGTTGCCCCAGTCAAGCGGACCTGGGTGCCTTTCATTCCCACGCGTTACCCCTGTGTTGACCGTTTCTCATTAACCAAATATATTACTAATCATAATTGATTTCACATTAAACAAATAAAACGATACGAGTGATTCATTAACAAGATTTCAATTTTTACAACGCCCGACATAACACAATATATATACATAAGACTGGAGTCCCACAGTTTACATGTCTACAGAGCCTCTAGGATACAAAAAGGGAAATACAATACTTGCCGGTAACAAGGCTCCGGCTATACCTTACAAAACCAAAATGAAATCTAAACCGAAGTGGCATGAACCACACAAGGCCCCGAGGAAGAAAGGGGCTCACCAAAAACGGGCAATGGAGGATGAAAGATACTACTGCCGATGAGCTGAAGTGCCTGCTACTGATCCACCTACAATCATGACACGAATGTAGCGCCCCCGGCAAAAGGGACGTCAGTACACTTGAATTGTACTGGTATGTATGGACAAACTTTGTCCCAAGTAAACTCAAGCCATTAAATTACATCAACAATTAATTAAGCCACCCAACCATGTTTCCACATTTTCCTCATTTCAAATAATTCTCACACAAAGCACTTTCTACAATCAACCAATTTAACAATAACCAATCAATCACGTAAAGCACAAGTAGTCAAACAAAGGGGCAATTAGTGCCCCACAGGTTGCAAACTCTCCTGCCGTCTCCTTTCACAATTTCACATTATTGATTTATGTATCAATTTTCAATAGCGATTTCGATCGCTTTCCATCCTTATTGCCCCTGACCACCCTTATTACCTCGGCCACCCTTATCACCCCAACCCACACCTTATTTCACCACGTTGCGGCGCGCAACACGACCCCGCCTTACAGTTGAAAACACAACAATTTCAAACAGCAGATAAGGTACTACACACAATTTCAACAAGTTCAAATAAGCAACTTACACATTGGTTCATGTTCTCAATTTCTTCTCAATTCAATATCACAACCATGTTACAATATTTCCCCAATTCAAGTGTTTCATCTCTTTCCACAATAAACCAATTCTCAAGTGTTTCATTTGTTTTCCACAAGGTACCATATAGGCCATCATAGTCATTATTCATAATTCTTTTGCCAAATTAAACTCTCATTTTACATCACTCATAGCTCGACAACAAACTTTGAATATCCAACAACAACATCAAGGATTTCACACAATTTGTCAATTTAACACGAAACAAACAAACTTCACACATATAGGCGATTTCACAAGAATCAAAATTAGCCATACATACCCGGTGATGATTTTTCCTCCTACTTTATGCTTACCCAAGATATCCTACTCTTGCCAACCTTGTTCTTGAAGACTCTTACTTCTACTCACTTCTTTTTTTACTAGAAATCAAGTTCAATAATCATGCATGAGTGTAAAAATTCTATTTTCAAAAGCTATTATATGCAAACCTCTCTTTGCCCAATTAAAACTGAAAATCAAAGAAAATAGTTAGGGTTTTTACCTTGAAAATATTGGGGAAGTTGAATCCTTGCCCTAAGATCCCTTGGAATTAAGGTAGTTAGAACAATCCTTGAAGATGTAAGATTTCTCTCTCTAAAAACCCTCTCTTCTCTCTCTAATTTTTGGTAAGATGATATGATAAAATGAAGAAGAAGTGTGTTATATTAAAGAAGGGATCGGGTCAAAATGTTACAAAAATCTGGGCCGGGGTCAAATATGCGGTCACTATGCGACCGTAGAATCCACATGCGGTCCGCAAAGTGACCGCAAAAATGGCCTCAAAGTTATGCAGGTTCTGTTAAGGAATGCGGTCACTATGCGGACCGCATGTTGATTCCGCGGTCGCAAAAGTGCACCGCAGATTTGACATGCGATCGCATATCGACCGCACTTTTGACACGATTTTGAGAAACTCTCTGGAACGATCTGCGGTCAGAATGCGGTCCGCATGTTGATTCTGCGGTCGCATTCTTGACCGCATATTTGACACTTTTTCGGAAAAATTATTTCTCTACATTTTTGAAACTTAAATCACTACCAAGGGTCCGAACCACAGCTACTAGGTTTTCGGACCATGACACCACAGCTACTAGGTTTTATGCACAAAAATTTTACGGGGCCTTACAGGTATGTATGGACAAACTTTGTCCCAAGTAAACTCAAGCCATTAAAATACATCAACAATTAATTAAGCCAACCAACCATATTTCCACATTTTTCTCATTTCAAATAATTCTCAACACAAAGCACTTCCTACGATCAACCAATTTAACAATTACCAATCAATCACATAAAGCACAAGTAGTCAAACAAAGGGACAATCAGTGCCCCACAGGTTGCAAACTCTCCTGCTGTCTCCTTTCACAATTTCACATTATTGATTTTTGTATCAATTTTCAATGGCAATTTCGATCGCTTTCCATCCTTAGTGCCCCTGACCACCCTTATTACCTCGGCCACCCTTATCACCCCAACCCACACCTTATTTCACCACGTTGCGGCGCGCAACACGACCCCGCCTTACAGTTGAAAACACAACAATTTCAAACAGCAGATAAGGTACTACACACAATTTTAACAAGTTCAAATAAGCAACTTACACATTGGTTCATGTTCTCAATTTCTTCTCAAGCCAATATCAAAACCAAATTACAAGTATTCCAAAATCGAAAGTGCCCACATAATCATGTTCCACAATTTACCACAATTAAGGTGTTTCAAATTCCATCCACAATAAGCCAAATATGCCATCACAATGGTTGTTCCCAATTCTTTACCAATCTCGATTACCTTTTTATCTTTCAATTCATATTTCATACCACACCACACGTAGTTCAACATCAATCAAATGCTCAACAAGGAAATCAAAGAATTACGTAAAATTTCTCAATTTGACACATGCCAAAACAATTCGCACACATTTGGGCGATTTTACAAGAATCAAAATTAGCCATACATACCTGGTGATGAGTTTTCTTCCGTTAACTTCCTACTTTATGCTTACCCAAGCTATCTTACTCTTGCCAACCTTGTTCTTGAAGACTCTTACTTCTACTCACTTCTTTTTACTAGAAATCGAGTTCAATAATCATGCATGAGTGTAAAAATTCTATTTTTAAAAGCTATTATATGAAAACCTCTCTTTACCCAATTAAAACTGAAAAATCAAAGAAAATAGTTAGGGTTTTTACCTTGAAAAGATTGGGGAAGTTGAATCCTTGCCCTAAGATCCCTTGGAATTAAGATGGTTGGAACAATCTTTGAAGATGAAAGATTTCTCTCTCTAAAAACCCTCCCTTCTCTCTCTAATTTTGGTAAGATGATATGATAAAATGAAGAAGAAGTGTGTTATATTAAAGAAGAGATCGGGTCAAAATGTTACAAAAATCTGGGCCGGGGTCAATTATGCGGTCACTATGCGACCGCAGAATCCACATGCGGTCCGCAAAGTGACCGCAAAATGGCCTCAAAGTTATGCAGGTTCTGTTAAGGAATGCGGCCAAAATGCGGTCCGCATGTTTGATCTGCGGTCGCAAAATGCACCGCAGATTTGACATGCGATCGCACATCGACCGCACTTTTGACAGATTTTTGGGAAACTCTCTGGAACGATTTGCGGCAAGAATGCGGTCCGCATGTCAGGTTTGCGATCGCATTCTTGACCGCATATTTTACATTTTTCTGGAAAATTTTATTCTCAACATTTTTGACTCTCAAATCACTACCAAGGGTCCGAACCGCGGCACATTATTCGGACCAAGACACCACAGCTACTAGGTTTTATGCACAAAATTTTTACGGGGCCTTACAACTTTATACTTTTACCTGGATCCCTCTACCCCCCAGTAGAGAAGATAGTCATCTCCTTGATTCCGTCTTGCCTTAGCCACTAGGTCAACCTCAGGCAAGAGCACCTCCTTATCAGACTGGGAGAGGGGTGGCTAGTCAAACTCTGTCCTTAATCGCTTTCTAGAGGATGCCCTTTTTAGAGCTAAGGAAGCACGCTTTTGTTAGGGAGCGATATATACACAAAGGTGAGATGTGACAAAATAAGTACGATGGGAGAAAACATAGAAGATTTAAAAAAGAAAAACTCAAAATACGGCGAGCTCTGCGGTCGTAAAACTACAATACGGGCCGCAGACTCATCACAAAATTGATGGTCTCAAAATGGGTTCAATTTGCGGTGGATTATGCGATCACATAACCACTATGCAGACCACATAACCATCGCGGACGGGACTTTTCCAGAACATGTATCACAAAATGCGATCGCATATCTGACCGCAAAGTAGAGAATGCAATCGCAGAATGGCCGTAAAATGCAAGGCTCAAAAATCGGACTTTCTGTGTAAGTTTGCGGTAGGTTTACGGACCGCATTTCAACTATACGACTGCAAAGCCACCACATTTCACCATATCCAACAGCAAGGCTGTGGTTTAATTGTGCGATCAAAATGCATACCGCATTTCAATTATGTGACTGCATTTCACCATCGTCCTCAGAAAACCTAGGGTTTGATTCTACAGCCAAAATGCGAACCGCATTTTTCACATTGCGAGCCACAAATGTCTTCTTCTACACAGGCCATCCGAGCTTTCAACAAGGGCGGTCTTATTTCATTTACTCTTACCCCAAATCATTTTCAACCCAAAATCAACTACACTAAGGAGAAGCACTTACTCAAGCATCTAAACTCTTTTTTTGCACAAGATTAAACAAAAAGTCTCTGAATCCTACAATGAGAATAAAAAAAAATGAGGGAGAAACGGGTACATACCAGCAAGGTTTGATGATTAGAACACTGAGTGTATAAAAGACGGAGTTCTTTGGTTGCGAGCAATTTTGATCTTGATTCGGCTCGATGCCCGTTCGAGTTCTCCCTTTTTTTTCTTTTTTTTTGTTTTGTTTTCTGTATTCTTTTTACCCCCCCCCCCATTTTTTCTGTTGTTTTAAGTGAGTGAGAGAAGAGAATGTTATGCCGACTTACCTGGTCGACTCTTTGATGGAAAGTACACCGCATAAGACACAATGCAACCTCCATGTGTGTTATGCGATGAAGTTAAGGACCAAGTTGAAGGGAGGCAAATGCGGTGCAAAATGCGATTGCATAAATGAAATGCTGACTGCATAATGCACCATCTCACCACATTTTCGACCACAATTTTAACCCAACTCTCTACTTAGGTTTGCGGTCAGAATGCAGTCCGCATAGTGAAAATACGATCGCATTCATGCAGCAAACTTCACATGGTGGTCTTTTCTTCCCTTTTTATGCAGCCCTACTAAGTGATGAGATCTTTTGAACCCCATGAACTCTAACACACACTTTAAATTGCTCAAATAAATCTATCATCCAAAAATGGAAACTTCAAAGAACAAAACAGTGTTACCACACATGGGTTGCCTCCCATTAAGAATTGATTTAACATCGCGACACGATGAAGTTAATGTTCATTTGATTTCACTCGATGGTCGGACGTAAACCATATTTGAGAGCTAGCTGCTCCACCAAATGTTTTTCTCCACCAGTGCCCAAGTAGTTATTGAAGCATTGGCCATTTACCTTGAATTTTTGGGACCCATCTGTTGATTCTAATTCTATCGCTCCATAGGAGATACATTGACCACTTTGAATGTACCAGACCATTTTGATTTAAGCTTACCTAGAAAAAATTTGATCCTTGAGTTAAAAAACAAGACTGAATCACCCGTCTTGAATCACCCATCCTTGAGTTATTGAGTTGTCTTAAACGTAAATTTGAAGCTTCAACCCAATCTAAATTCATCCTTTTCAAAGCCAAAATAGCTTTGTGTTCCAATTCCACGGGTAGATGACATGCTTTACGAAAGACTAGCCGATAAGGACAAGTACCAATAGGGGTTTTATAGGCCGTACGGTATTCGCAAAATGCATCATCTAGCTTCTTTGAACAGTTGGTCCTATTGGCATTCATAGTTTTTGCTAGAATGCTCTTGATCTCCCGGTTGGAAACCTCAACTTGACCATTTGACTACGGATGATAAGGTGTGGCCACCGTGTGCTTTACACCATACTTCTCAATCAGCCCTGAGAATGCGTTGTTACAAAAATGAGATCCACCGTCACTAAGGATGGCTCTAGGAGCATCAAACCGAGTGAATATGTTTTTCTTTAAGAAGGCGATCACACTCCTTGCCTCATTGTTTGGTAGGGCAGCTGCTTAAACCAATTTGGACATGTAGTCCACAGCTACCAAGATGTATTTCATCCCGCAAGAACTTACAAAGTGGCCCATGAAGTCGATGCCCCATACGTCAAAAATCTCTATCTCTATCACAAAGTACATTGGCATTTTTTTCCTCTTGGATATTGAACCTTGTCATTGACATTAGTCACAAACCTTGACCTTTTGATTGGCATCATGGTAGATGGAAGGTCAATAATACCCACTTTTAAGAACTTTATCCACCATCTGATTTCCTCCATGATGACCCCCAACCGGTGAGTCATGGCATGCATTGAGAATTGGCATAACCTCTTTATCGAGGACACACCTTCTCCTAATATTGTCAGCACAAACATGGAACAAGTATGGTTCCTCCCAGTAGTATTGCCGGTAGACTCTCAAAACCATCTTTCTTTAATGTGATTCCAATCCATCTGGGATAAGGTCAGTAACTAAGTATTTAGAAATATAGGCATACCAAGGAGAAAAAGTGTTGGATAATGCCAATATGTGATCATCCAGGAATGTATCATTGATTTCAAGATCCCCCTTTGGTCTCCCTGCCTCATCAAACCTTGGCAAATGATACGCCACTTGATTTTGCATTCATTTGTGATCATTGACTGCAAATTCAAATTCTTACAACAACAAAACCCATTGAATGAATCGAGGCTTTGCATACTTCTTTTCCATGAGATAGCGAAGAGCCGCATTATCTGTGTGCACTATCACCTTGGATCCCAAAAAATAATCCCAGAATATTTCAAAAGGATACATAGTAGCAAGAAGCTTTTGCTCAGTTACCGTGTAGTTCATTTGTGCCACATTGAGAGCTTTACTTGCTTTGTACACCGTGTAGAGAAATTTGTTGTGACGTTGGGCAAGCACTTCTCCAATGGCTACACCACTGGCATCACACATGAGCTCAAAAGGAAGTAACCAATCGTGAGTGAGAATAATGGGTGCCGTGGTGAGCCTTTGCTTAGGTTCCTTGTAAGCTTTGAGGAAATTCTCATCGAACAAGAACTTGGTATCCTTCTCAAGAAGTTTGCACATACGATTAGAAATCTTGGAAAAGTCCTCGATGAAGCTCCTATAAAAGCCAACATGACACAAGAAACTTCGCACACCTTTCACAGAGGTAGGTGGAGAAAGCTTAGTAATAATCTCAATTTTTGTTCGGTCGACTTCAATGCCATGCTTTAAATTTTGTGCCTAAGAACAATGCCTTCACCAACCATGTAGTGACATTTCTCCCAATTTATCACGAGGTTGGTCTCTTAAAAGCTCTTACGCACTTGTATAAGATTGTTAAGACAGCGCTCAACCAAATCACCAACCAAGTAGAATTCATCCATGAAGACTTCAAGAAAGTCCTTAACCATGTCGGCGAAGATAGACACTATACACCTTTGGAACATGGCCGGAACATTGCACAAGCAAAATGGCATCCGGCTAAAAGCAAAAGTGCCATACGGGCAAGTGAAAGTAGTTTTCTCTTGATATTCAAAAGCAATGTTGAATTGATTGTAGCCAGAGTAACCATCATGGAAACAATAAAATGACCTCCTCCCTAGCCGATCAAGCATTTGATCAATAAAAGGCATAGGAAGTGGTCCTTGCAAGTAGCACTGTTAAGTTTCCCATAGTCCATACAAACTGGCCATCCGGTCACTGTTCATGTTGGAATAAGCTCATTCTTTTCATGATCGATCACGGTCATGCCACCCTTTTTTTGGCACACATTGTATTAGGTTCACCCACGAACTGTCCGCAATGGGGTAAACTACCCCGGCATCCAACCACTTGATAATCTCCTTTTTTACTACCTCTTTCATTGACGTATTTAACCACCTTTGATGTTCCACACTTGGCTTTGTCTCGCTCTCCATTTGGATTTTATGTTCACAAATTCCCGTGGAGATACCACAGATGTCTGCAATTGTCCATCCAATGGCTTGCATATGTTTTTTCAAGACTTTCAACAATTGGTTTACCTGCACCTCATTTAGCAAAGATGAAACAATTTCGGGTAATATATCATTAGAGCCAAATAATTTATACCTTAAATGCAACGGGAGAGGCTTGAGCTCTTATTGTGGTGTCTAAATGATTGATGTCTTGGCGGGAGGTGTGGCCCTATTCTCCAAGTCAATAGAAACATTTGCCGGAGTATAAGTATAGGATCCAAGACCCTCTAATGCATTTGTCGACTCCATGTACCCATCCATGTCCTCACCATCAAAGTTTACCAAGGTAGCCGCCAATCCCTCACCATGGCATTGTTATTCAATTTTCAATTCGACGGCATCTTTAACCTCATCAACCACATATATCATTGAAATGCTCTCACACTCATGGGGTAATTTTGTACCCTTGCTCGCTTGAAATGTGACTTGTTCATCATCCACATGGAAATTAATTTCATTTATCTCCAAATCTATGAGTGTTGTTGTCGTGGCTAGGAATGGTTCTCCCAAGATGATAGGGATCTCTTTATCAACCACACAGTCTAGAATTACAAAGTCTGCGGGCAAATGGAATCTCCAACTTTCACAATCACATCATCAATAGTTCCTACAGGTCACATAATAGATCGATCGACCATTTATAACCTCATGTCACGACCCGGATTTTCCTCTGTCATCGGGATCGTGATGGCACCTACTCGTAGTAGCTAGGCAAGCCAATACGTTCAACATTATCCCATTCGTATCATTATTTTTATACTCATACTTACTAACAAGAGAAATAAATATTCAACTTAATAAATGCAGAAGACTTTCTAACTAGAGATAAATTGTACCAAGGTAAAGCACTGATGAAATCCTCTACCCAAGACGTGGAGTCACCAACTCACAAACTACTAATGAATACTACACATAATGGTCTGAAAGAAAATGACAAAAATCTGTCTGTCTCGGAACAATGAGACCATAGCAAATAGTATAAATAAATAGAAGAGACGTCGGGCCTGTGGACGCCTGCAAGCTACCTGAGTCTCGGAATACTCAACTCCTACGGAATGCTCCTGCTCAAAACCTGGACCTGTGCAAAAACACACATAAGTGCAGTATCAGCACAATCCGACCCCACGTGCTGGTAAATGCCTGGCCTATCCTGGCGAAGTAGCGACCAGCCTAGGACCAGACACTCACATAAACCTGTGCAGTTATATATATATGTACACGACAAGATAACAAGAGATATCAAATAACAAATTCAACGAGAAGTATCATAAAAGGGGAAACACAACAGTTAGCAACAACTATTAAATCAATAATGGAAATCAGAGTATAATGGAAACAGTTAATATCACAACAAGGAATAGCAACTAGTTGCACGACATCACCCTTCATGCTTTTACTCTAATCCTCACACCCATGGCACAGCATGATCCTTTGTGCATGGTTCAAATAATCAACGGCATGGAATGTTCCTTCGTGGATAATCATATCACAAGGCACGGCATGATCCTTCGTGCATAATACATAACAAGGCACCGCATTACCCTTCGTGCATAATCAATATTATAAGGTACGACATGATCCTTCATGCATAATATAAATCAAGGCACGGCATTACCCTTCGTGCATAATCAATAAAATAAGGCACGACATTAACCTTCGTGCAAAATTAGTAAACAAGGCATGACATCACCCTTCGTGCAGTACCACTCTTCCTCACCCAAATAACAATCACAATTAAGGGCAAAAGAATGAAAACAATAATCATGAACCGTCCCGGCAAGGGACACAACAATCATCACAACAAGGTCAAGGCAAGGGAAAATAATAATCCACTTTAAAATAAGTCCCGGCAAGGGAAAACAGTGTCCAATTTCACAACCCGGCAAGGGTTCAAGATTTCATCTTTAAAACACCCCACAATAAATATCAATAACGAATCACAGTCATGTTAGATGCCAATGTATGGATGCTCCTCACCACAACCCATACACCACACTCGATCACATAGCAAATAGCACATAAATCCTATTTCCTCAAGCAAAGATAGATCAAATACTTACCTCTAGCCTTGAAGCCCAATTTATCCTTCAACTATAGCTTTACATCAAATTTCAGCCTTCAACTTGCTCGAATCTAGTCACAATTGATTCAATTACATTACTAAATAATGTATAACTTGGTTTGGATGCTTAAAAATGGTTTTCCCAAAGTTTATCCCAAAATTTCCCAAAATGCCCCTGGCCCCAGGTGGTCGGAACTCGACGTTCGGACCAAAATCCGGTTACCCATTCCCTCACGGGTTCAAATATATGATTTGTTTCAAAATCGAACCTCAATTCGAGGTCCAATTCCCAAATTCAGGAACAACCTAGGTTCTACCCAAAAAAAAAAAAAGAATTTCTACCATGAAAACATTTGATTTCTCCCGAAAAACATGTTTAATGATGTTAGGAATTGAAAGAATTAAGTATAAAGTGACTTACAAGTGTTTTAGAGTGATTTTTCTCTTGGGGGATAGTGTGTGGTGTGTTGGGTTTTGAACGAATGAAGAGAAGAGGTCAAAAATTCGTTTAAGTATAAATTTGCACAGCTGCGGTTATCGCAAATGCGAACATTTGTTCGCAATTGCGAACATAGCAGGCTTGGGGACTATCAGCATCGCATTTGCGATATAATGTTCGCATTTGTGAACAAGCTGAAATACTAGGGCCTTCACATTTGTGACATTTTAGTCGTATTTGCGAGGATGGGTTATTTACTGAAGGCCTCGCATTTGCGAGGTATAGTTCGCATTTGCGAACCCCTTCACTCCCCTGCCAACTTCGCATTTGCGAAGACTTGTTTGCATTTGTGAACCAAGGCTAACCTGGCTCTTCTTGCAATTGCGAGAAAATCTCCGCATTTGCGAAGATACAAGCTGGGTGAAAAACCAGCTGTGTTATTTTTCAGAATTTGCTCAAACGGAATCTTTACCCAAGCCCCCCGGGCTCCAAACCAAACACGCACACAACTTTAAAAACATAGTACAAACTTGCTCGTACGATCAAATCGCCAATATAATATCGTTTTCATCAAATCAAGCCTCAAGTTCATGATTATCTTTCTTTTAGTTTCATAACTTTCAAATTTGGAACTCAAGGTTCAAAACACATCAAACGACATCCAAATGTCACCAAATTTTGCAGAAAGCACTTATATAATATTTAAGACTTGTACCGGGCGTCGGAACCAAAATACAAGCCCGATACCAAGGTATTTTAATCCATTTTCATTTAATAATTTCAGCAAAAACAATTTAACAGAAAAATTAATATCTTAGGCTCTAGGCCTCAGAATTCGATTCCGGACACATGCCCGAGTTCCATATTTTCCTACAGACCTTTCGGGACCGTCCGATCTCGGGTCTTTGTCCATTTACCAAAAATGTTGACCGAAGTCAACTATATCAATATTAATATCAGTTTTCTTCAAAGTTTTCATAGAATTGACATATTCTATCACAAAAGCTTTCCGGCTACATGCCTGGATTATGCATGTAACTCGATGCAACATAAAAATGAGGTTTTCAAGGCCTCAGAAGTGCGGAACAAGTGAGGAAAATAGGTGATGACCCTTTGGGTCGTCACATCCTCCACCTTTAAAACAACCGTTCGTCCTCGAACGGACAAGAGAAGGAAGTACCTGAGTCGGGGAACAAATGTGGGTAGCGGCTCCGTAAATCAGACTCGGACTCCCAGGTCGATTCCTCAGGAGGCTGACCTCTCCACTGAACACGCACAGAAGGAAAACTCTTTGACCTCAACTGTCGAACCTGCCGGTCAAGAATGGCCACCAGTTCCTCCTCGCAGGATAAATCATTGTCCAATTGGATAGTACTGAAGTCTAACACATGTGTGGGATCGTCGTGGTACCTCCGAAGCATAGATACATAAAAATCTGGATGCACGACTAATAAGCTAGGTGGCAGAGCTAGTCTGTAAGCCACCCCTTCCACTCGGTCAAGAATCTCAAATGGGCCAATATACCTAGGGCTGAGTTTGCCCTTCTTTCCAAACCTCATCACGCCCTTCATAGGCTATACTCGGAGCAACACCTGCTCACCAACCATGAAATCTACATCTCGAACCTTATGATCTACATAAGTCTTCTGTCTAGACTGAGCTGAACGTAATCTCTCCTGGATAGTCTTGACCTTGTTTAAGGCCTCCTTAACTAAGTGTGTGCCCAACAACCGAGCCTCTCCTGGCTCAAAACCATCCGATTGGAGACCGACATCGCCTACCATACAACGCGTCATACGGGAACATTTGAATGCTAGACTGGTAGCTGTTGTTGTAGGCGAATTCCGCTAATGGCAGAAACTGATCCCACGAGCCTCCAAAATTAATGACACAAGCTCGGAGCATGTCCTCTAGGATCTGAATAGTCCTCTCGGACTGACCGTTGGTGTGAGGATGAAAAGTTGTACTCAACTGAACCTGGGTGCCTAACTCCCTGCTGGACTGCTCTCTAGAAACACGAGGTAAACTGCGTACCCCGATCTGAGATAATAGACATGGCACCCCATGAAGGCGAACGATCTCCCGGATGTAAATCTCTGCTAACCTCTCCGATGAGTAAGAGACAGATACTGGAATGAAGTGTGCTGACTTGGTCAGCCTATCAATAATGACCCAAATAACATCAAATTTCCTACGAGTCAAAGGAAGTCCATTAATGAAGTCTATTGTAATCCGCTCCCATTTCCACTCGGGAATTTTGATTCTCTGAAATACACCACTAGGCCTCTGGTTCTCATATTGTCACGCCCCAAATCGAGGAACATGACTGGCGCCTGACCGGGTTGCCCCAGTCAAGCGGACCTGGGTGCCTTTCATTCCCACGCGTTACCCCTGTGTTGACTATTTCTCATTAACCAAATATATTACTAATCATAATTGATTTCACATTAAACAAATAAAACGACACGAGTGATTCATTAACAAGATTTCAATTTTTACAACGCCGACATAACACAATATACATAAGACTAGAGTCCCACAGTTTACATGTCTACAGAGCCTCTAGGATACAAAAAGGGAAATACAATACTTGCCGGTAACAAGGCTCCGGCTATACCTTACAAAACCAAAATGAAATCTAAACCGAAGTGGCGTGAACCACACAAGGCCCCGAGGAAGAAAGGGGCTCACCAAAACGGCAGTGGAAGGAGAAGGATACTACTGCCGATGAGCTGAAGTGCCTGCTACCTGATCCACCTACAATCATGACACGAATGTAGCGCCCCCGGCAAAAGGGACGTCAGTACACTTGAATTGTACCGGTATGTATGGACAAACTTTGTCCCAAGTAAACTCAAGCCATTAAATTACATCAACAATTAATTAAGCCAGCCAACCATGTTTCCACATTTTTCCTCATTTCAAATAATTCTCACACAAAGCACTTTCTACAATCAACCAATTTAACAATAACCAATCAATCACGTAAAGCACAAGTAGTCAAACAAAGGGGCAATCGGTGCCCCACAGGTTGCAAACTCTCCTGCTGTCTCCTTTCACAATTTCACATTATTGATTTTTGTATCAATTTTCAATAGCGATTTCGATCGCTTTCCATCCTTATTGCCCCCGACCACCCTTATTACCTCGGCCACCCTTATCACCCCAACCCACACCTTATTTCACCACGTTGCGGCGCGCAACACGACCCCGCCTTACAGTTTTGAAAACACAACAATTTCAAACAGCAGATAAGGTACTACACACAATTTCAACAAGTTCAAATAAGCAACTTACACATTGGTTCATGTTCTCAATTTCTTCTCAATTCAATATCACAACCATGTTACAAGTATTCCAAAATCAAAAATGCCCACATAACCATGTTCAACAATTCACCACAATTAAGGTGTTTCAAAGTCTTTCCACAATGAGCCAAATATGCCATCACAATGGTTATTCCCAATTCTTTACCAATCCCGATTACCTTTTTTTATCTATCAATTCATATTTCATACCATACATAGTTCAACATCAATCAAATGCTTAACAAGGAAATCAAAGGATTACATAAAATTTCTCAATTTGACACATGCCAAGACAATTCGCACACATTTGGGCGATTTTACAAGAATCAAAATTAGCCATACATACCGGTGATGATCTTTCTTCCTACTTTATGCTTACCCAAGATATCCTACTCTTGCCAACCTTGTTCTTGAAGACTCTTACTTCTACTCACTTCTTTTTACTAGAAATCAAGTTCAATAATCATGCATGAGTGTAAAAATTTTATTTTCAAAAGCTATTATATGCAAACCTCTCTTTACCCAATTAAAACTGAAAATCAAAGAAAATAGTTAGGGTTTTTACCTTGAAAATATTGGGGAAGTTGAATCCTTGCCCTAGAATCCCTTGGAATTAAGTAGTTGGAACAATCTTTGAAGATGAAGAACTTCTCTCTCTAAAAACCCTCTCTTCTCTCTCTAATTTTGGTGAGATGATATGATAAAATGAAGAAGAAAGGTGTTATATTAAAGAAGGGATCGGGTCAAAATGTTACAAAAATCTGGGCCGGGGTCGAATATGCGGTCACTATGCGACCGCAGAATCAACATGCGGTCCGCATAGTGACCGCAGAATGGCTCAAAAATTTACGCAGGTTCTGTTAAGACATGCGGTCACTATGCGGACCGCATGTTGATTATGCGGTCGCAAAAGTGCACCGCAGATTGACATGCGATCGCATATCGACCGCACTTTTGGCACGATTTTGGGCAACTCTCTGGAACGATTTGCGGTCAGAATGCGGTCCGCATGTCAGGTTTGCGGTCGCATTCTTGACCGCATATTTGACATTTTTCTGGAAAAATTATTTCTCTATATTTTCGAAGCTTAAATCACTACCAAGGGTCCGAACCGCGGCGAGCAAGCTCGCCGCGAAGAATTCTACGCATTCCTAACACATCATTCGGACCATGACACCACATCTACTAGGTTTTATGCACAAAAATTTTACGGGGCCTTACATCCTCTCCCCCTTAAGATCATTCGTCCTCGAATGAGGATTTTGAAATAAATGAGTTTTGAAAGACATGATATGCAAGCTATCAAAATTTTGACTAACTCTTATATTTTAGAAAAATTTCGCCAGAGTTTCCTTTGTATTATGGACATATCCACCTGTCAGAGGGCCCCCGAAACATATTACCAAACAACAATATACAACTACAACACTTTTCACAACTTGTATATACTTTCTTACCTCAACGAATGCACATATTCTATCACATTGTTACAATTGCACATAAACTAGTCACTTCAATGAATTCTTACCTTATTTAACCATTTTAACACACCATGTACACTTAACAAACCATTACCAATCTATACTTACTATTAGTAGCTTATTAAACACGTAAATCTTTATAAGGCTTTCATTTATCAAGAACGGTTCAAGTGACCCAAGGTAACAACACATTTAACTCATTACAAAATGAAGGGGACTTTACTAATACTAAGAGGGAAACAACTTAGACAAGATGACAGTTACTAAGAGTAGGAGGGTCACCTAATTTCTTCTAGGCTTGATCAAACAAATGGGGGTACTTTTCTTTCATCTCTTTTTCTGCTTCCCATGTGGCCTCCTCAACTTGTTGACTTCGCCACAATACTTTAACAGAGGCAACTTCCTTATTTCTCAATTTACGGACTTGCCTATCAAGAATGGCAACGGAAACTTCTTCATATGACAAATCTTCATTAACCTCTATAGCTTCGACTGGCATGATGGTGGATGGATCTCCAATCACTTTCTTCAACATGGACACATGGAATACCGAGTGCACTGATGACATCTCAGGAGGCAACTCTAGCCTATAAGCAACTTGACCAATCCTTTGAATGATCCGATATGGCCCGACACACCTAGGGCTCAATTTCCCTTTCTTTCCGAACCGCATGACTCCCTTCATAGGAGATACCCTCAAGAACACCCAATCGTCGACTTGAAACTCCAAATCCCTTCGACGAACGTCTGCATAGGACTTTTGACGACTTTGTGCTGTTTTCATTCTCTCCTGAATAACCTGGACCTTTTCCATAGCTTCTACACCATATCTAGCCCTAGCAATTCCGCTTCACCTACCTCAAACCACCCGATTGGCGATCTACATCTTCTCCCGTACAATGCCTCAAACGGGGCCATTTGAATGCTAGCATGATAGCTGTTATTGTAAGCAAATTCTATCAGTGGCAAGTGTTCATCCCAATTACCTTTAAAATCTAAGACACAAGCCCGCAGCATATCTTCAAGCGTCTGAATGGTCCGCTCGGCCTGTCCATCGGTCTGTGGATGGAAAGCTGTGCTGAGATTCACCTGAGTTCCCAAACCTTGCTGAAACTTCTTCCAAAAGTTAGCGGTGAACTGAGCCCCGCGATCCTGAGATGATAGAAAGTGGAGTGCCATGAAGCCTTACTATCTCTTTGATGTACAATCTTGCATATTGCTCCGCGGTATCAGTGGACTTGACAGGCAGGAAGTGAGCTGATTTGGTGAGTCGATCTACTATCACCCATACTGAATCGAACTTACGCCGAGTGCGAGGTAACCCCACCACGAAATCCATATTGATCATCTCCCATTTCCACCTTGGTATTTCTATAAGCTGAGTTAATCCACCAGGCCGTTGATGCTCGGCCTTCACTTGTTGACAGTTCGGACACTTAGCTACAAAGCCTGCCACATCCATTTTCATACCGTTCCACCAATAAATCTCCTTGAGGTCATGATACATTTTCGTTGAACCAGGGTGCACAGAATACCTGGAAGTATGAGCCTCTGCCATCACTCTTTCCCGAAGCTCGTCCACATCCGGAACACATAGCCTATCTTGACACCGCAATACACCATCTTCGCTGCTGAGTACAAATGCTGAGGTCTTGTCATTCATGACTGCTTCCTTCACCCGAACCAATGCTGGATCCATGAACTGTTTTTCCTTGATTTCCGCGACCAACGATGACTCTGCTCCATTATGCACCAAGATATCCCCCTCATCTGACGCCGAGATACGAACCCCCAAACTGGCTAATTGGTAAACCTCTCGAGCCAGGTGTCTCCGATCTACACCCAAATGAGCCAAACTACCCATGGATTTCCGACTAAGAGCGTCAGCTACCACATTTGCCTTCCCTGGATGGTACAATATGTCCATATCATAGTCCTTGAGTAGTTCTAACCACCGCCGCTGTCTCAGATTCAGCTCTTTCTGCTTGAACAAATACTGGAGGCTCTTGTGGTCCGAAAACACATCTACATGAACCCCATAAAGATAGTGTCGCCATATTTTCAAGGCAAACACAACAGCTGCAAGTTCCAAATCATGCGTCGGATAATTCTTCTCATGGTTCTTGAGTTGCCTGGAAGCATAAGCTATAACCTTTCCGTGCCTGCATCAATACACATCCCAAACCGACTCTGGAGGCATCACAATAGACTACAAATCCCTCTGTGCCTTCTGGCAAGGCCAATACCGGTGCCGAGGTCAATCTTGACTTCAATTCTTGGAAACTTTTCTCACATGCTTCGGACCACTGGAACTTAACTGCTTTCTGCGTCAATTTAGTCAATGGGGAGGCAAGGGTTGAGAATCCCTCTACAAACCTCCGATAGTACCCTGCCAGACCCAAAAAGCTGCGAATCTCTGTCGGGGTTGTGGGTCTAGGCCAATCTTTCACCGCCGCAATCTTCTGAGGATCCACCATAATTCCCTCACTGGAAATAACATGCCCTAGAAAAGCCACGGACTCCAACCAAAACTCACATTTTGAGAACTTGGCATACAATTGATGCTGAAGAAGGGTCTGCAATGCTGCTCTGAGGTGAACGGCATGATCTTCCCCGCTCCGAGAGTAGATGAGAATATCGTCAATGAATACAATCACAAAGGAATCTAGGAATGGCTTGAAAACCCGATTCATAAGGTCCATGAAAGCTGCTGGGGCATTGGTTAGCCCAAAAGACATGACCAAAAACTCGAAGTGACCATAACGAGTTCTGAAGGCGGTCTTAGGAATATCCTGCTCCCTGATTTTCAACTGGTGGTACCCAGACCGTAAATCAATCTTTGAGAAGAACCTCGCTCCCTGCAATTGGTCAAATAGATCATCCACTCGAGGCAATGGATATTTATTCTTAATGGTGACTTTGTTGAGCTGCCGATAATCAATACACATTCGAAGTGACCCATCCTTCTTTCTGACAAAGAGAACCGGAGCACCCCATGGCGACACACTCGGTCGTATGAACCCTTTCTCTAATAAATCCCTCAACTCCTCCTTTAACTCCCTTAACTCTGCTGGCGCCATTCTGTAAGGTGGAATGGATATTGGCTGAGTATCTGGCAATACATCAATTCCGAAATCAATCTCCCTATCCGGCGGGATGCCTGGAAGCTCATCCGGAAACACTTCAGGAAATTCATTCACAATTGGCACGGACTCGAGGATAGGCACATCCGAGGTGGTGTCCGTTACCCGAACCAGGTGATAGATACACCCCTTCTTAATCATCTTCGAAGCCTTAAGGTAGGAAATAAACCTACCCCTTGGCACTACACCATTTCCTCTACATTCAATGACTGGCTCGTTAGGGAACTCGAGCCTCATAACTCTCGTTCGACAAGTCAAGTTTGGCAAAGCACGAATAGAGCCAATCCATCCCCATAATTACATCAAAATCTACCATCCCAAGCTCAATAAGATCGGCCGTGGTATCACGACCACCCACCGTAACAACACAATTCCTATAGACTCGTGAGGCTGTAATAGAATCACCAATAGGTGTCGACACAGAGAACGGCTCATGAAGCTGTTCGGGTTCTATCCCAAAACTCGAAGCAATAAATGGAGTAACATAAGACAAGGAGGACCCTGGATCAATAAGGGCATAGCAATCAATAGTCTGAACAGACATGATACCTGTAACAACATCTGGAGAAGCCTCGGCATTTTGACGGCCACTCAATGCATAGAATCGGCTAGGTCCACCCCTACCCCGAGCTCCACCCCTAGCTGCACCACGCCCTGCCGCTGCTGGAGTACGCGCCGATGATGTAGCAGCCGAAGAACCGGATGACCGAGCAGATCCCCTACCTATACCCCGACGGGGTGCACGGCGAGTCCCGCTGAATGTGACCTCTCACCCCGCACCCGAAGCACACCGGAAGGTCGAGGTAGCATGTCTCTGTATGAAATCTCCCACACTCGGGGCATGTTGGTCTCCCCTGCTGCTGGGATCTCACCCCCAGGATGACCAGACTGACGAGACCTCCTGCCGTCTGAACCAGGTCTCGAGTAACTGCCCTGCTGATGACCGTGCACGGATGGCGGTGCACTCGCGGAGGACCGAGCATATGACTGGGATGGCCCTGATGACCCCTTCCCCGGAAGTGATCTCCCTGAACGACCCATTGACCGGGCCCCGTTGCTACTTTCTCTTTCTGCACGAATCTTCAATTTCCTGGCCTCTGTGGCCCGAGCAAACCCCACAATCCTCCCATAGTTCATGTCTGAGTGCAAAGCTGCTGTGGCGGCCTCATTCACCACCAAAGGGCTAAGGCCCCGAACAAACCGTCGAACCCGGGCATCCATGGTCGACACTAAATGAGGAGCATACTTGGACAACCTTACGAACTCCATGTGATACTCCCAAACACTCATACTGCCCTATTTGAGAACCTCGAACTCAGTGGCATGGGCTGCCATTGCCTCAGCAGGTAAGAAGTGGTCCATAAATGCATCCACGAACTCATCCCATCCGGCCGGAGGGCTCCCTTCCTCACGGGAATCCTCCCACATTTCGAACCATGAACGTGCCGCTCCCTTCAGCCTGTAAGAGGCCAACTCTACCCCTCTATATCTGTAGCCTTCATCACTCTGAGGGTCTTGTATATCTCATCAAGGAATTCCTGTGGGTCAGCCTCTGGATCGGTGCCTGAAAATTCTGGAGGGGCCAATCGCAAGAATTGATGGACTCTGGAGCCAAAGGAATCTCCCTGCCCACTGGAGGATGCAGGGGCATCATGGGATCTCTGGGCCTGGGCGGCCACTAACTGCGTTAACATATGGATGGCTCCCCTAAGCTCTTCATTAGAGATACCGGAGCCCGAAGCAGGAACTGTATCTGAGTCAGGAACACCGGCAGGAGGAATGGTGGCATCCTCTGCCGCGGCTGGAATAGGGACACTTGGGTTTTGAACAGATGGGCCAGGCAAATTCGGGACTGGTGGGTCATTCTCTCCCACGGCATCGGGTACATGATTAACAGCTGCACTTGGGCCCGCATTGGCCCTAAGGCCGAGTCTAGCCTTCTTCTTAGGTGCCATATTCTGAAAATTTGGGAACAAGGCACGAATTAGACACCAGCTATCTCCACATTGCACTTTACCGCACGATATAGATTTACAAAGAAGTAGGTAAATTCCTAAATGCCCGTGTAGCCCCCTACTTATATGATGTGGTCGACAACACACCTATAAGAAGGGCACTACTAGACACGGCTCCGAGACATCCTAGGACACTTTAAAACCTTAGGCTCTGATACCAAGTTTGTCACGCCCCAAATCGAGGAACATGACCGGCGCCTGACCGGGTTGCCCCAGTCAAGCGGACCTGGGTGCCTTTCATTCCCACGCGTTACCCCTGTGTTGACTATTTCTCATTAACCAAATATATTACTAATCATAATTGATTTCACATTAAACAAATAAAACGACACGAGTGATTCATTAACAAGATTTCAATTTTTACAACGCCGACATAACACAATATACATAAGACTGGAGTCCCACAGTTTACATGTCTACAGAGCCTCTAGGATACAAAAAGGGAAATACAATACTTGCCGGTAACAAGGCTCCGGCTATACCTTACAAAACCAAAATGAAATCTAAACCGAAGTGGCGTGAACCACACAAGGCCCCGAGGAAGAAAGGGGCTCACCAAAACGGCAGTGGAAGGAGAAGGATACTACTGCCGATGAGCTGAAGTGCCTGCTACTGATCCACCTACAATCATGACACGAATGTAGCGCCCCCCGCAAAAGGGACGTCAGTACACTTAAATTGTACTGGTATGTATGGACAAACTTTGTCCCAAGTAAACTCAAGCCATTAAATTACATCAACAATTAATTAAGCCAGCCAACCATGTTTCTACATTTTTCCTCATTTCAAATAATTCTCACACAAAGCACTTTCTACAATCAACCAATTTAACAATAACCAATCAATCACGTAAAGCACAAGTAGTCAAACAAAGGGGCAATCGGTGCCCCACAGGTTGCAAACTCTCCTGCTGTCTCCTTTCACAATTTCACATTATTGATTTTTGTATCAATTTTCAATAGCGATTTCGATCGCTTTCCATCCTTATTGCCCCCGACCACCCTTATTACCTCGGCCACCCTTATCACCCCAACCCACACCTTATTTCACCACGTTGCGGCGCGCAACACGACCCCGCCTTACAAGTTGAAAACACAACAATTTCAAACAGCAGATAAGGTACTACACACAATTTCAACAAGTTCAAATAAGCAACTTACACATTGGTTCATGTTCTCAATTTCTTCTCAATTCAATATCACAACCATGTTACAAGTATTCCAAAATCGAAAATGCCCACATAACCATGTTCAACAATTCACCACAATTAAGGTGTTTCAAAGTCTTTCCACAATGAGCCAAATATGCCATCACAATGGTTATTCCCAATTCTTTACCAATCTCGATTACCTTTTTTATCTATCAATTCATATTTCATACCATACATAGTTCAACATCAATCAAATGCTCAACAAGGAAATCAAAGGATTACATAAAATTTCTCAATTTGACACATGCCAAGACAATTCGCACACATTTGGGCGATTTTACAAGAATCAAAATTAGCCATACATACCTGGTGATGATCTTTCTTCCTACTTTATGCTTACCCAAGATATCCTACTCTTGCCAACCTTGTTCTTGAAGACTCTTACTTCTACTCACTTCTTTTTACTAGAAATCAAGTTCAATAATCATGCATGAGTGTAAAAATTTTATTTTCAAAAGCTATTATATGCAAACCTCTCTTTACCCAATTAAAACTGAAAATCAAAGAAAATAGTTAGGGTTTTTACCTTGAAAATATTGGGGAAGTTGAATCCTTGCCCTAGAATCCCTTGGAATTAAGTAGTTGGAACAATCTTTGAAGATGAAGAACTTTTCTCTCTAAAAACCCTCTCTTCTCTCTCTAATTTTGGTGAGATGATATGATAAAATGAAGAAGAAAGGTGTTATATTAAAGAAGGGATCGGGTCAAAATGTTACAAAAATCTGGGCCGGGGTCGAATATGCGGTCACTATGCGACCGCAGAATCAACATGTGGTCCGCATAGTGACCGCAGAATGGCTCAAAAATTTACGCAGGTTCTGTTAAGACATGCGGTCACTATGCGGACCGCATGTTGATTATGCGGTCGCAAAAGTGCACCGCAGATTGACATGCGATCGCATATCGACCGCACTTTTGGCACGATTTTGGGGAACTCTCTGGAACGATTTGCGGTCAGAATGCGGTCCGCATGTCAGGTTTGCGGTCGCATTCTTGACCGCATATTTGACATTTTTCTGGAAAAATTATTTCTCTATATTTTCGAAGCTTAAATCACTACCAAGGGTCCGAACCGCGGCTCGCAAGCTCGCCGTGAAGAATTCTACGCATTCCTAACACATCATTCGGACCATGACACCACATCTACTAGGTTTTATGCACAAAAATTTTACGGGGCCTTACACATATATCACATGCTGACAATTTAGACACCGAGCGACATACGAAACGATGTCCTTCTTCATCCTGCGCCACCAATAGTGCTGCCGTAAATCCTGATACATCTTCGCGGCACCCGCGTTAATAGAATACCGCGTACTGTGGGGCTCCGCTAAGATCAACTCTCGAATCCCCTCGACATTGGGCAATAAAACTCGCTCTTGCAATCTCAATACTCCATCGTCATCTAGAGTTACCTTCGTGGCACCTCCCCGCTGTACAATATCTATCAAGTCACGTAAATGAGGATCATCAAATTGCCTCTCACGGATATGCTCTAACAGAGATTAACGAGCGACTGTGCAAGCTAACACCCTGCTAGGCTCAGAAATGTCTAGTCTCACGAACTGGTTGGCCAAGGCCTGGACATCTAGAGCAAGTGGTCTCTGACTGACCGGAATGAATGCGAGACTACCCATACTGGTAGACTTTCTACTCAATGCATCGGCCACCACATTGGCCTTTCCTGGGTGATATAGGATAGCGACATCGTAGTCCTTCAGCAACTCCAACCATCTTCGCTGTCGTAAATTCAACTCCTTTCGCTTGAGCAAGTACTGTATGCTTTTGTGATCTGTGTGCACCTCACACACCACACCATATAGATAATGCCTCCAGATTTTCAAAGCATGGACCACTGCTGCCAGCTCAAGATCATGAACTGGATAATTCTTCTTATGTATTTTCAACTGTCTCGAAGCATAAGCAATAACCTTACCTTCCTGCATCGATACCGCTCCAAGCCTCGTATGGGATGCATCACAGTAAACTGTATAAGGCCCTGCACCCGTAGGTAGTATCAGCACTAGTGCTGTAGTCAAGGCTGTCTTGAGCTTTTGAAAGCTTGCCTCACATTCATCTGACCACGGGAACTGGGCACCCTTCTGGGTCAACCTGGTCATCGGGGCTGCAATCGAAGAGAACCCCTCTACAAATCAATGGTATTAACCTGCTAACCCCAAGAAACTCCGGATCTCAGTAGCTGAAATTGGTCGAGGCCAATTCTGGATTGCCTCAATCTTCTTTGGGTCCACCTGAATACCTTCCACTGATACAATATGACCCAGAAATGCCACCTAACTTAACCGGAACTCACATTTCAAAAATTTGGCATATAACAAATTATCCTTCAGAGTCTGAAGAACCACTCTGTGGTGCTGCTCATGCTCTTCCTGGCTGTGGGAGTATACCAGGATGTCATCTATAAAGACTATCACGAACAGATCTAAATAAGGCCTGAACACCCGATTCATCAACTCCATGAATGCTGCTGGGGCATTGGTCAACCCAAAGGACATGACCAAGAATTCATAATGCCCATATCTAGTGCGAAAGGTTGTCTTAGGAATGTCAGCCGCCCTGATCTTCAACTGATGGTAGCCCGACCTCAAGTCTATTTTTGAGAATACCCTCGCTCCTTGGAGCTGGTCAAACAAATCATCAATCCTCGGCAGTGGACACTTGTTCTTTATTGTCACTTTGTTTAATTGCCCATAATCAATACACATCCACATCGAGCCATCCTTCTTCTTCACAAATAACACGGGTGCTCTCTAGGGAAAAATACCGGGCCTGATAAAGCCCTTTTCTAAAAGGTCTGGCAGCTGATCTTTTAACTCCTTTAACTTCGGCGGGGCCATACGATAGGGTGTAATAGAGATGGGTTGAGTGCCCGGTGCCATATCAATACAAAAATCAATATCCATGTCGGCTGCATGCCCGACAGGTCTGAAGGGAAAACCTTGGGAAACTCCCGTACAATAGGAACGGAATCAATAGAAGGAATTTCAGCGATGGAATCACGAACATATGCCAAATAAGGTAGACACCCCTTCTCGACCATGCATCGAGCCTTAACATAGGAAATAACAGTGCGAACAGAGTGGCTCGAGGTCCCTCTCCACTCTAGTCGTGGTGATTCTGGCAAGGCCAAGGTCACTTTCTTGGCATGACAATCTAAGATAGCATGGTATGGGGACAACCAGTCCATCCTTAATATGAAATCGAAATCCACCATGTCTAATAGCAACTGATCAACACGGGTCTCAACACCCTCGAATATAACTACGCACGGATGATGCACCCGGTTGACTACTATAGATTCACCCACTGGTGTAGACACACAAACTAGAATATCCAGGGCATAGCTAGGCATGGCCAGATGCGGTGCAAAGTAGGAAGACACGTATTAATATGTAGACCCAGGGTCAAATAATACTGAAGCACCTCTGTCACAAACAAGAATGGTACTTGTAATCACAACATCTGATGCCTCTGCCGCTGGCCTGGCTAGTAAAGCATAAAATTGGGGATCAGCACCTCCCCTCTGAGCTATATCTCTGGGACGGTCATCCACTGGCTAACCTCTACCTCTGGCTAGACGGTCACGACCTCTACGGTCTCGACCTCCACCTCTACGATCTCTACCCCCGCCTCTGGCTGGCTGGGCAGGCTCTGGATCAGCTGGGGCCTGAATCATGGGACGAGGCTGATGGGGCTGCTGGCCCTGACGACCTGAATGGACCCCACGAACACTCTGAAGAGGCTGGGCACTAATGGGAGGCTGATCTGAATACTGCTCATGAAACCCACAATCAACTAGTCCACCCTGTGAAGCCTGGAGGGCTGACTGGAAAGGTCTAGAAGACTGGCCCCTATCAAAAGAATCCCTACCTCCAGACGAGGTACCACTGAACCTACCAGAATGACGAGGCCTCTTATCCGACCCCTGACCACCTCCTTATGCAAGAGCCATCTCAACTCTACGAGCCGCATTAGCCGTCTCCTGAAATAAATCTCACTCCCGGCTCCCATAGCCATCTAGAAACAAATCGGCTTATTTAGCCCATCTATAAACCTGCGGACAATCTCCCGATCTGTGGGGAGTATCACAACTACATGACGTGCCAGATCAACAAACCTCATCTCATACTAAGTGATAGTCATAGTACCCTGCTGGAGGCACTCAAACTGCCTCCGAAGTGCATCCCGCTGAGTAACAAGGAGAAATTTCTCCAGAAATAACTCTGTAAACTAGTCCCATGATAAAGCCGGGGACCTGCTGGTCGAGTCAAACAGTAATCTCTCCACCAAGTCTTGGCGGATCCATAAAGCCTGAATGTGCAGAAGTCAACTACATAGGATTCCACTATTCCCATAGTCTTGAAAATATCGTGGCAACTGAATAAGAAATCCTGAGGATCCTCAAATGTGGCACCGCTGAAAGTAGTGGTAAACAGCTTGGAAAACCGATCAAGTCTCCATAGAGAATCAGAAGTCATGGCCGCTCCATCTCTGGCCTGAGCTGTGGTACCTGAATGAGTGTCCACAGCTGTCTAAACCACCGTTGCCTGCGGCTGGGGAGCTACTGGCTCTGGAGTACGTGCAGCAGGAGTTTGGCCCCTCCTCCAGCCTAAAAAGCAGCTGGTGTGGCTGGTAATAAGCCTGCTCTAGCAACGCTGTCCATAAAACCCGCTATCGTGACCAGAGCCTTACGAAGATTCGGGGTAAATAATGCCTCCCTTAGGACCTGAGCTGGGCCCACTCGAGCTGCTAGGACTGGAACCTGCTCACCAATCTCAACATGAGGCTCTACCTCTGGAATAGCTACTTGGGGTAGAGCTCTGCCCCTACCACGACCACCGATACGGCCTCGGTCCCTGCCCCTCACGGGAGCTTCCTGGGGCTCAGGCTGCTGATTAGCGAATGAAGAAGCGTGTGTACTCACCATCTACAAAAGGACAAAGTAGAAATTCAATCAGTATTTGAGGAACAAATCGTACGACAAGAAGGAACAAATGAGAGACTATTTCCTAACTCAATAGATTCTGGAAGACAAGTATAGATGTCTCCGTACCTACCCCTCAAACTCTACTAAGCTTGTTCGTGAGTGGTGAGACCTATGTAACCTAGATCTCTGATACCAACTTGTCAGGACCCGGATTTTCCCCCATCATCGAGATCGTGATGGTGCCTACTCGTGGTAGCTAGGAAAGCCAATACGCTCAATATTATCCCATTCGTATCATTATTTTTATACTCATACTTACTAACAAGAGAAATAAATATTCAACTTAATAAATGCGGAAGACTTTCTAATTAGAGGTAAATAGTACCAAGGTAAAACACTGATGAAATCCTCTACCCCAGACGTAGAGTCACCAACTCAAGAACTACTAATGAATACTACACATAATGGACTAAAAGAAAATGACAAAAATCTATCTGTCTCGGAACAATGAGACCGCAGCAAATAGTATACGTAAATAGAAGAGACGACGGGCCTATGGACGCCTGCAAGCTACCTCAGTTTCGGAATGCCCAACTCTCACGAATGCTCTACTGATGCTGCTGCTCCTGCTCAAAACCTGGACCTGTGCAAAAATGCACAGAAGTGCAGTATCAGCACAATCTGACCCCATGTGCTGGTAAGTGCTTGGCCTATCCTGGGGAAGTAGTGACAAGCCTAGGACCAGGCACCAGGGCTACCTCGGTGCGTTATATATATATATATATATATATATATATATATATATATATGTACACCACAAGATAACAAGAGATATCAAGTAACAAATTCAACGAGAAGTATCATAAAAGGGAAAACACAACAGTTAGCAACAACTATTAAATCAATAATGGAAATCAGAGTATAATGGAAACAACTAATATCACAACAAGGAATAGCAACTAGCTGCACGGTATCACCCTTTGTGCTTTTACTCTCATTCTCACACCCATGGCACAACATGATCCTTCGTGCATGGTTCAAATAATCAACAGCACGGAATGTTCCTTCGTGCATAATAAATATCACAAGGCACGACATGATCCTGCGTGCATAATAAATAACAAGGCACGACATTACCCTTTCTGCATAATGAGTAATATGAAGTCACAACATGATCCTTCGTGCATAATCAATAAAACAAGGCACGACATTACCTTTTGTGCACAATCAATAAAATAAGGCATGACATCAACCTTCGTGAAAAATCAGTAAACAAGGCACGGCATCACCCTTCGTGCATTACCACTCTTCCTCACCCAAATAACAATCATAGTTAAGTGCAAAAGAATGAAAACAATAATCATGAACCGTCCCGGCAAGGAACACAACAATCATCACAACAAGGTCCCTACAAGGGAAAACAATAATCCACTTTACAATAAGTCCCAGCAAGGAAAAACAATGTTCAATTTCACAACCCGGCAAGGGTTCAAGATTTCATCATTAAAACATCCCATAATAAATATCAACAACGACTCACGATCATACTAGACGCCAGTGTATGAATGCTCGTCACCACAGCCCATACACCACACTCGATCACATAGCGAATAGCACATAAATCCTATTCCCTCAAGCTAGGATAGATCAAACACTTACCTCTAGCCTTGAAGCCCAATTTATCCTTCAACTATAGCTTTACCTCGAATTTCAGCCTTCAACTTGCTCGAATCTAGTCACAATTGATTCAATTACATTACTAAATATTGTATAACTTGGTTTGGATGCTTAAAAATGGTTTTCTCAAAGTTTATCCCAAAATTTCCCAAAATGCCCCTGGCCCCACGTGGTCGGAACTCGGGGTTCAGACCAAAATCTGGTTACCCATTCCCTCACGAGTTCATATATATGATTTGTTTCAAAATCGGACCTCAATTCGAGGTCCTATTCCTCAATTCATGTAAAACCTATGTTCTACCCAAAAACAAGAATTTCTACCATGAAAACCTTTAATTTGTCTCAAAAAACATGTTTAATGATGTTAGGAATTGAAAGAACTAAGTAAAAAGTGACTTACAAGTGTTTTGGAGTGATTTTGCTCTTGGGGGATCGTGTGTGGTGTGTTGGGTTTTGAAAGAATGAAGAAAAGAGGTCAAAAATTCGTTAAAGTATAAATTTGCACAGCTGCGGTTATCACAAATGCGAACGTTTGTTCGCAATTGCGAACATAGCAGGCTTGGGGACTGTCAGCATCGCATTTGCGATATAATGTTCGCATTTGCGAACAAGGCTGAAATACTGGGGCCTTCGCATTAGCGACATTTTAGTCACATTTGCGAAGATGGGTTATTTACTGAAGGCCTCGCATTTGCGAGGTATAGCTCGCATTTGCAAACCCCTTCACTCCCCTGCCAACTTCGCATATGCGAAGACTGGTTCGCATTTGCGAACCAAGGCTATCCTAGCTTTTCTCGCAATTGCGAGAAAATCTTCGCATTTGCGAAGATACGAGCTGGGTGAAAAACCAGCTGTGTTATTTTTCATAATTTGCTCCAACGGCCTATAAAATCTTTAGCCGAGACCCTTGGGCTCCAAATCAAACATGCACACAACTTTAAAAACATACTACAAACTTGCTCGTGCGATCAAATCGCCAATATAACATCGTTTTCATCAAATCAAGCCTCAAGTTCATGATTATCTTTATTTTAGTTTCATAACTTTCAAATTTGGAACTCAAGGTTCAAAACACATCAAACGACATCTAAATGTCACCAAACATTGCAAAAAGCACATATATAATATTTAAGACTTGTACCAGGTGTCGGAACCAAAATACGAGCCTGATACCAAGGTCGTTTAATCCATTTTCATTTAATAATTTCAGGAAAAAAAAATTTAACAAAAAAATTCATATCTTAGGCTCTAGGCCTTAGAATTCGACTCCGGACACATGCCCGAGTCCCATTATACGGACCTTTCGGAACTGTTCGATCTCGGGTCCGGGTCCTTTTACCAAAAATGTTGACCGAAGTCAACTATATCAATATTAATATCACTTTTCTTCAAATTTTTCATAGAATTCACATATTCTATTACAAAATATTTCCGGCTACATGCCCGGATTATGCACGTAACTCGAGGCAACATAAAAATGAGGTTTTAAAGGCCTCGGAAGTGCGAAAAAAGTGAGGAAAATAGGTGATGGCCCTTTGGGTCGTCACACCTCATGCTTGTTGAACTTGGCATCTCGAATCCCGCTTACTTGTAGATATCAAGTGGCATCAAGTTGATGCTGGACCCATTTTTACAAAGGGCTCTTGCAAAGTTACACTCCCTGATAGTGTATGGAATAGTAAATGCTCCCGAGTCCTCTTTCTTTTGGAAAGTGCTTATAGCAATAATAGAGCTAACCTGGTGATTCATGTTTACCACCTCATTCTTTGTGGTCCTCTTTTTGGTGATCAAATCCTTCAAATATTTGGCAAACCCTACCATTTCTTGAAAAGCCTCCAAGAATGGAATGTTCACCGACAATTGCTTTTTAATATCATAGAATTTCTCAATCTTGCTATCATCAATTATTCTAATAAGTATTTGAGGACAATGTAGAGGAGGTCTAGGAATAGGAGGTGGAGCTTTTGATGTCTCATTCCCCTTTTCCTTCACCCCTTCTTGGTTCACTTCTTGCACCTTCTTTTTTTTCGGCACCCTTTCAACTTTAACAACCCCTTGATCTTCTGCTTCAACTTCTTGTTCTGCTTCTTCCCCACCAACATCTTGCTCAATGTCACCTTGTAAAACATTCCCACTTCTAGCAGTTATTGCCATGACGTGAGAAGTTGAGCCACTTCCACCACTATTCGGGATCGCAATGGTATCACTAGGAAGTTGCCCTTTTTTCTTTGGATTTTGCTCTATTGAAAGGTCTCTCATTTGCATCTCTAACTTTTGGATAGATGTTGTGTGAGAGCTAACAACTTTGGTCGTGTTTCTCATGGACGCGTCAGGCTTTTTTTGGTTTTGAAATACTCTTTCAAGCATGCTTTCTAACTTTGACTCACTTGACGACCTTTGATTTGCATAATGACCTTTTTGGGGAATATAAAGGTTGGAGCTCCGATTTGCAAAATTGTTCTAATTTCCTCGATGCGAGTTACCTCGATCATTTCTCCATTGTTGGTTTCCTTCCCCTTGCGAGTTTCGCCTCCATTGGTTTGTTTCCCTTGACCGTGGTATGGTTTCCTTTGATACCCTTCTTGAGGGTTGTTCATATAATTTACTTCCTCAAAATTTTCATCGAACATGGGTTGGACATCTTTCACTGCATTCACTTTCTTTGTCCGATTCTCGGTAAACATCTTTGTCAGCATATTTAGATTTGTAGCAAGCCCGACAATCACTTGATCCCTCTCTTGATTTTTCTTGGTCAAGTTGCTCAAGGAAGGAGAGCCGTATGAGATTCATCCGGTAGTATCCTCAGAATGCCATGTTTGGTTGTTCTTTGCCATTTTGTCCAGGATTTATGTCACTCTTGCAAATGATTTGTCCATGAAAGATCCGCCAGTTGCATCCTTGGCGATGGCTTGGTCCATAGGATCCAAAGCCATATAGAACTTTTCCAACAACATGCAATCCAGAAAACCATGGTTTGGAGACCTCACCAAGTATAATTTGAAGCGATCCCATGCCTCACGCAACTGCTCTCCCTGTATCTGCTTGGAGAAGAAAATCTTATCCCACAAATGTGACTTATTGCTTTGTGGTAACCACTTGGACAAAAATACCTGGACAAGTTCCGGTGAAGAATGGATAGAGTTGGATGGTAGATTCGGGAGCCATGCCCCAGCTAGAGAATACTTGAAGCATCTCAACCTCAAGGCATCGTCAGAGACATTGTTTTGGTTGTGCATTGTGTTGAAATGTGATTTTTGACTCTCCCTGAATTTTTGTCCATTTTTAGCATGTAAATATTGAATTTAGGCATAATATAACTATTTCAACTATTTTTGACTTCTTTACTTTATTTTCATTATAAAAATTAAAAAATACAAAATGATTGCATATTACTCTATGTTAATCGTGTATTAGATATTTTTAGAGAGATATGTTCCTTTGAACATATTTTTATTTTAATATAATTAGTAAGACCTTATATTTTGTCTTTATATAATTTTTAAAATACAAATATAGTCTCATTAATGTTTTGTAGTCATTTTAATCTTTTAAAATAAAATATAAAAATAGTATTTTATATTTTATCCTTATATAAAAATAAAAATTACAAAAAAATATTTTTATTAATATTTTGTAATTACTTTAATCTTGAAAATACCCAAAAAAATAGTTTTATTTTAAATGTTAGTCTCATTTTAACAGTTATTTTGCCTGCGTATGATTAAGTAAATAAGATCGTATTTTTATTCTCCGTTACGGGGAAAGAATAACATTTGGGTTCAAATGACCCATTTTTAGGCCAAACATTCGGACCTAGTCCATAACAACCCAAGACCAATACCTAAAACCCTAAACTAACCTAAACCTATAAATCAACTACTAACTATTCAGCCGTAAAAAGAGGGGGGGGGGGGCAGAATAGACACTCTATGATTTTTTGAACCCTAGGACACATAACACACATTTGAATAGAAGAAACCTATCATCTTCTTCCTCGACGGCACTCACCAAACGACCACCTCACCCGTCGTCGACAACGAGCCAAACCAGCTCTACCACGCTGCCAGCAGCCCTCCAACTAGTCCACCACCAACGAACCACCATCTCCTTCACTACTTCACCTGTCCAAACAACCTCTGCCTCTTCATAATTTTGAGAACTTGAGATTTCGCTCCTAATTCCAAAACTAATCCAGCTATCCAACCTTCCATCAACATTAAGTTTGTTTGAGGCCGGTACGATTCGCCTTCTAAGTTTCAAGTTTGCGGTTCTGATTGGAGTGCATTTCATTTTTCTTTTTGGTTTACTTCATCACTGGGATGTACATTTTCGGAGCCTTGTTGCTTATGTTAAACTCATGTTTTGATATGAAAAGTTGTTTCATGGGGTTCATTTAAATTTCAAAGTTGTTTTACTTGTTTCTTATAATTTCAATGGGAATTGGTCCAGTTCTGCTTACGGAACTTGTTTGAGTTTTGTGGTTGCTTCGTGGTTTGATATTGTTATTCAAGTCTAATTTTGTGGTTTGCGATCCAAGATTTTGTTACTATCTCAGATTTTCGATCAAATGTAGTTTGTTGTCGAAGTGCAGAGAAGTAGTATAAGTTGTCGTCCGTTGATCCCGATCGGAGTGTCATGCATTGTTTCCGGCTAAAGGCGTCCAAGCTACGTCAGTTGTTCGTCGCTCAAGTTTTCTAGGCTTTGCTCTACAGTAAATCTCAAGTTGTATGCTAGATCAAGTTTATTTGGCTTAAAGGTCCACTCTCTCATTACTACCCCTTTACTTTGCTAATTTATGATGTTTCGTAACAATAGCTTTAGTTCATTTGATTACTTATTGTGGTCTTATTTCAGAAATGATCCCATATTCTGTTAGTATAGCATTGTTCATATTAATTGTCCAGGGGTTCTTATAGTTTATCTCGGATTTTGTTACTTAGTTGGGTATATACGGATAAGTAATTTGAGGTTGGATACAAGTCAGCATTTTTCCATGTGAATTTGTTACACATAGTTCAATAGCTTCACCAATAATTTCAAAATTTCGAAAGAACATATCATGACATCGTAGCTCGCTTTAGGCGCGTAATTATATCACCATGATTATGGGTATAGTTCCTGTGGCATAGTTATGATACTTAATTTCGAATTACTTTTAAATATGAACATCTATAGTTTCATTTAGTTGAGTGCAACCCTTTGAAATTAGACCCGAGGTGTGCCATTGAGTTGAATTTCCCATGGTCCTCACAAAGTTGAAAGTGTGTAGTTGCTTTAGGTGTACTATCTATAAATTACCTTCCTAAACTCGGGTGCACATTTATGTGACCCAAATCTAAATCTCAACGAAGTCGAAATATGTTGACAACCATGGGTGCACTAGTGCGACGTGGTTCGAGATACATTTTCATGATGTTGTAATTCTTATTAAAAAATAATTATATAATAAAAGCGGACTATTAATAAAAGGCACATATGTTAGAACATGTACTAAAATCAAATAAATAGGCCAAATATGATAGTTGAGCGACCGGGCTAGAACCACAGAATCCGGGAATGCCTAACACCTTCTTCCGTGTTAACATAATTCTTTACCCGGATTTCTGGTTTACGAATTGTTAAACAGAGTAAATAATTTTCTCTGTTCGGGATTGTGTACCGGTGACTTGGGATACCATAAATCTCGCAAGTGGTGACACTAAATTTCAATAACAAATCCCGCTCCAATTGTCCATTAATTGGAAAAACCCCTTTACGCCCTCATGGGTGTAAGAAAAAAGAGGTGTGACAGCTATGGCGACTCTGCTGGGGATAACGACCCAGGACTTCGGTTTAGGGTTTAGATTTCAAACATAGATATATTGTTGTATTTAGCTTTATTGTATCTGATTTTACTACATATTTGGACCTACAACAACAACAACAACAACAACTACCCAGTATGTTCCCACAAAGTGGGGTCTGGGGAGGGTAATACGTACACAGGCCTTACCCCTACCCGAAAGGGTAGAGAGGCTGTTTCCGGCCAACCCTCGGCTCAGAAAAAGAGAGAAAATCAACAAACAAAACAAAACAAAACAATGTTAGTAAATCCGGGATAAATCAAATAAATAATTATCTAAACATAAAACCAAAAGTAGAATGACATGCAATAATACCAATCGATATTTGGACCTAATGTGCAAAATACTATTTTTATTGCTTTGTTACTTGTATATGAACTGTGGCGAAGCCCTTCTCTTCTCACCTCCGGGGATGTGCTTACTGGTTGAGACTCCCTATTCTGTTAGTGTCATACCTTGAAATAACAAAGAGGCTGGACAAGTTACTAAGCCGAATGATCTCGCTGTCCGCGGTACGTAGCCCTCTCATCGACTCGAGTTGTCTGCTCGATTACACAGTCTAGAACATATACCCAGGTTTTGAACCTTGAATAACTTAACTCCATTTTGGGTTACCAGTAAGAACGCTTATCTGCATCAAGTGTATTTTGTCTTAGGGGACTCAACATAGGGGTTGGGTCCGTCTAGGACAGGTGTACCCAAAATAATAGACCATCCTGATGCATCCTATGTGCTACAAGTACATTTATGCAAGGGTAAAAGAGTCATTTGGAGGACCAATGATAGTTGAGGACAAATAAAAAATATAAAAAAAAGAGAAAAAGGAAAAAGAAAAAAACTAGAGTGAAGTGTGAAAATAAAGCAAGTAGGGCCCAATTATATGTTTTGTTATGTTTTTATTAAGACAAAGACAAAAAAACAATACATGAAAAATTCAAAAAGATTTTGCACTTTTTATCATTTGCCAAAAAAATAAAAATAAAAAATAAAAAGGGGGAAAAGAAAAGTCCAAAAAAAAGATTTTGCATATTTCATCAATTTGTAGGAAAAGAGTAAAAATATGTTTTCTCTAAGTTGTTTTGTTTGACTTTTCGCCCGTATCATATCTACCCGAACTGTGTGAACATGATTCTTGTCTTTCAAGGTGTGATATGTAGGCAACCCACATAGGGTCTGGTCTTCTTAGTAAGTTTAGGTTTTTGGCTTTGCGGGGTCTTAGCCGAATTTTACTGTCCTGGCCACCTTTTGGATAAATAAATTATTTTGCAAAAATAATCGCAACCATCTCTTGCGTGTGTCTAATAGGGAATGCTATTGTGTCACATAGTGTTGGTTTAAGTTTTATCATACATGTATGAATTTACTTGCTGGAGTTTGGCCATGACAGAGCTTCAGGAACATATAGTTAAGATCGTTCATTCAGGATTGGATCAAAAGAAGAATTTCTAATTTTTTTAATGTTATAGTCACGACCCTAGTTTACCAATCGTGACCCTGTCATGACGACACCCAGTCTTTGCGACTAGGTAAGCCTAACACAATTGCGGAATTTACAGCTTTCACAAACAACTAAAATTAACAGCGGAATAACATAGAATAATGTAATAGGTGCCGCTCGGCACATACACTTTACCAACATTTCTAGAATATATAACCACCAAGACCCAGAAACTCGCAGGCAAACACAGGCTAAAAAGAGTAAAATTGTGGCACTATCGACCATGAGTATCTATACAATCGAAACAAAAATGAAATAACTAGTGTCACTAGGGAAGAATAAAAGAAAACTCCTCGGATCTGCGAACGCAGCAGATGCCTACCTCGAGTATCCTGTTATATCTCCTTGATCACCGGTAGTGTGCCTGATAAGATGGACCTGGATCTGCACAACAAAAAGTGTGCAGAAGAGTAGCATGAGTACACCACGACGGTATTCAGTAAGTGCCAAGCCTAATCGCGATGGAGTAGTGACGAGGAAGGTTAGGGCCCTACCTAGAATAATAATAATGAAATATCGAACAATGTAAAGCAAGAATAAATATGAAATAAAAGCAAAAGAAGGTAGAAACTACAAATCATCTACAGTTAAACTAACAAGGAAAAACTAACATAACAAGTACAAAATCAGTAACATAGGATCTCAGGGAATTGAACCCGCAGTCCATTAACTCAGTAATATAAGATCTCCTGGAATTGAACCCGCAGTCCATTTATATCAGTAATCAGGATCTCCAGGACTTGAACCCGCAGTCCATTTAACCTAGTAACTAGGATCTTTGGGACTTGAACCCGCAGTCCATTTATATAAGTATCTAGGATCTCCGGGACTTGAACTCGTAGTCCATTTATCGGCAACCAGGATCTCCGGGACTTGAACCCGCAGTCCATTTATCAGTAACCAAGATCTTTGGGACATGAACCCGTAGTCCATTTATCAGTAACCAGGATCTCCGGGACTTGAACCCGCATTCCATTTATCAGTAACAAGGATCTCCAGGACTTGAACCTGCAGTCCATTAGGAGCTCCGAAAATTGAACCAGCAGTCCACAGAACAAACACAATCAAACAAGGAGAATACACAGCGAAAATGGAATACACTACTACGAATAACAATTAAATTCAATCTCGACATGTTCCATGTAATCTCAATTAAGGAAAATAAGCATTTAGGCAGTTAATCCTATCTAATAATACTCCTTTAACTAACTCAGGATAAGTCTTGCATTTAACACAGTCAAATAACAGAGATAAAACAGTTTGAAAAATTCAAGTAAAGTGGATTTCCAACAATTTATGCAAGTAAACGCCCGCCACCTCGCGTACAATGTATTTAGATTAAGACATAATATATCCTAAGGGGAAAGGTTCCCCACACAAGGTTAGACAAGCCACTTACCTCGATCCCGGTACAACATTGCTAAGAAATAATGCCCTTGGCACGAGTGTCCGACTCCGAGTGGCCAAAATCTATTCAAACCAATTACATAGTGTAAATAATATCGCAAGTAACTAATTACACTGTTAAAGTTAAAGCTACGACGCAAAAATGGGTAAAATGACCAAAATACCCCTCTAGACATCGGTTCAAAATCAAAATATCTTTACGTTTTCAGAACCCTCGTACTTTCACTAGTCTAACCACATAAAATTTATCAAAATCAGAGTTCGTTTGCCCCTTCAAATCATCAAAATGTGTCCTAAGAAATTTACCCCAAGTTGCCCAAAATCTGAAATTAAAGGAAGAATTCGAGTTTAGATTAGTGAATAATAATCATAAGGGAGTAAGAAATCGTTATCCAATAATTGCCTCTGAAAAACTGTCAAAAACTCCCTCAAAACCGAGCTCCCTAGCTTGAGTTTGAGCAAAAATTGAAGAACCCTCGTTTTGGAATATTATATTCTACCCAGGTCCGATGTTCAATGCGATTGCATTCAAGGTCATGCGATAGCGTAGAGTAAAATTTAAGGCCTAGAAAAATGTTCTATGTGATCGCAGCCTAAGGCTTGCGATCGTAGAAGGTTAGCAATTTGTATACTGCAATCGTATGAAGAACAATGCGATCGCATAGAATAAAATGGACCCCTGAGGCTCAGACCCAAAATGCACTATGCGATCGCATTGAAGAGGGAAACAAACCTATGCGATCGCGAAAAGGACAATGCGATCACATAGAAGAAACTTTTTGACTCCTCACCAGACTCTATGCGATCGCAGGGACCCTATGCGATCGCATAGAGTAAATGTCGGCAACAAATATGAAATCAATTCAGTTATGTTCTTCAAATCATAATGGTCCATTTTACCCCCGGAAACACCCCCGAGGCCTCAACCAAAACCACCAACCTACTCCATATCATGATACGAACTTGTTCCAATCTTAGAAACATATCATTAAACACAAAAATCATCAAATCAAGGCAGATTCAAGCCTAAGTTTCAACCAAAACATCCGAAACCTATATTCCATCAAAAACCCGACGAAACGATGTCTGAATGACCTGAAAATTTGCAGACATACCCAATATCACCTAACGAGGATACTAAAACTGTAAGAATTCTATTCCGACCCCCGAATCAAAATCTCACCTATCAACCGGATTTTTAAAAATTTAAAACTTCGGTATTTCAAGTCTAAATGAGCTACAGACCTCAAAAATACATTCCGAACACACTCCCTACCCCGAAATCACCTAACGGAGCTAATGGAACCATCAGATTTCCAATCCGAGGTTGTCTTAATACTGTTCAGAATACGGGCCATTTTTCAACTATTGAGCTCTCATTTATGGACTAAGTGTCCCAAAACACCCCAAATTCTAGAACCGAACATCCCAGTAAACCAAAATAGCATAAATGAACTTAGGGAAAGTAGCTAATTGGGGAACGAGGTGTAAATTTCAAAAACAACTTGCGGGGTCGTTATAGTTATGTAGTCTTTTTATCTCTAGTTTTGTATAGCAATGTCGAGGTTTTATTATTATTGTACTTACTATTTTGCATTTGAATAGGTGTGTAATAAATCAAAAATCCAAAAAAAAAAAAAAGAGAAATGCATTTTACATTTTTTGTAGGAATTTTCTTTAGAATACTAATTGTAGAAATGAAAAAAAATAAATATTTTTGAGGTGGTTTTTCCTTTTGGCAATTAATATCTAGGACTCAAAATAAAAATTATTTTACATTTCATTACTATATTAGGACAAAAAAATTTAAAACAAAAGAAGAGGAGAATTTCCTTTAGTACATTTTCTTAAGGTGTTAATTTCAAAATCCAAAAAGTTTTTCTTTTAAGATATATCTTTGAAAAATTAGTGAAAATTTAAAACACGAGTTTCTTTATTTTTATTAGAACATTCGGATATTGTAAATAGCAAAAATGTATATGCTTTATTTTTGTTTATCATTAGAATTTCTTCTTTAGGCAATCAAAATGAAAACCCAAAAACATTTTATTTTATCTTTTTCCGACATCTTGCGTCAAGATATTAAATGAAAATTTGAAAATTTTTCTTTGATTTATTGTTTGGACTCCATTTCAGAAAAGAGAATCAAAAATTTTTTTTGTCTTGTAGGATTTTTCCTTAATAATTACTATTAGAGTCTTTGTTACAAAAAGAGAAAAATGTCCGTTAAGCTGGAGTTTAGAGTAGGCCATATAACATTAAGTCTAGAAAATTAAAAAAAATGATTTGCTTCTTTCATTTCTTTTTGCTCATTAGAGTAGTAGTCATTAAGGTAAAAAAAAAGAACGTTGGTTTGTTTACTTTTTTTTTCATTTTTTCCAAAACCACGTACAGATCTGATTCATGCGGGGTCATGATACGTAGGCAACCTACATATGGGTCGATCGAATCATCTTTTTTATTTATTTAAAAGCAAAAAAGTGAAAAAATGAAAAAAAAGAAAGAAAGAGAAAGAAAAGGAAAAAAAGAGGTAGAATTGTGGGATGTGAGAAACGAGAGGAAATAAAAGAGCGATAATCAGAAAGAAAAAGGGGAAAGAAAATGAGCGAGCTAAATATGGGCGAGGAGAGAAAAGAAAAGATAAGATACAAATGGACAAATTGGGATGATGCCAAGTGACCTTACGACCCTTGAAGTCATTCTAGAACCATTAACTGTGACTAGAAGCACTGCACGCAATGTGAGATTTTTACTGTTAAATGCCCTAACGCTAACGTGATGGCTTCATTTTGTTATATTCATAACAGAAAGGTGGTTGGATTTTGGTTCTCAAAGTAGAAGGAGACTCTTCGGATCTGCGGACGAGGCACATACATGCCGCAAGTCTCTCAATGTGGCTCTACGATCACTGATAATGCGCCTGCTTAGATGTACCTGGATCTACACAACAAAAGTGTGCAGAAGAGTAGCATGAGTACACCACGATAGTACTCAATAAGTGCCAAGCCTAACCTTGATGGAGTAGTGACGAGGAAGGTCAGATCCCTACCGAGAAGAATAAAATAACAGTATCGAACCGTGTAAAATAGTAAATAATATGAAACGACAACAAAAAAATACAGTAGAAACGACAAGTCACTAGCAATTAATACTAACAAGTAAAATAACATAACAAAGTGTCCTTCTACTGCCCGTGGATCTCCCGGGAATTGAACCCACAGTCCACTCATCTCAGTAGCAAGGATCTCCGGGAATCAAACCAGCAGTCCACTTATCTCAAGAATAGGGATCTCCGGGAATTGAACCCGCAGTCCGCTCACCTCAGTAACAAGGATCTTCGGGAATTGAACCTGCAGTCCGCTTATCCCAATAACAAGGATCTCCGGGAATTGAACCTGTAGTTCACTCATCTCAATAACAGGGATCTACGGGAATTGAACTCGCAGTCCGCTCAACTCAATAGCAAGGATCTCTGGGAACTGAAGCCGCAGTACATAATACCAAAAACATAATCGAAAACGAGGAAAACACTCAGAGAATGGAATACACAACTACAATTAACAGTTAAGTCCTAACCCAACATGTTCCACGTAATTTATGTTACAGAAATTAGCATTTAGACAACTAATTCTATCTAGTCATACTCCTCTAACTAACACATGATAAATCTTGCATTTAATACAGTCAAATAACCAAGTTAACACAGTTTAAGCAATTCAAGTAAAGCGGATTTTTAAAAATTGGCACAAGTACATTCCCGTTAACTCGCGTACAAGGAATTTAAATCAACACATAAGATATCCTAAAGTGAGATGTCTCCCACACAACGTTAGACAGACCATGATTAACGTCCAAGCAAAGGTCGCAGTCAATATAACGTGGTCTAACAAGTCCAGAGTCGATCCCACAGGGAATTAACCTACCAATTACAACTTTCACAACCCAAGAACACTTCCGAATCATGTTCCCAAAATTTCGAGTATGTGTTTGAGTGATTATTCGACTAACTACTTTTGCAAGAATTAAAAAGGCTTAAAAGAAAGAATTGAATGTTGGGTAAAATAATATGGAAAAAGACTAAGGTATTGATTTCCCCTATTGACGGAATCCCTTATCGTTATGCTCATACAAATTGTTAATATAATCTATCAATCATGAGCGCTATTTGTATCGTAACCCTCTCCCAAGAAATTACAATAATTTACTAGTGCACTCTCCCGAGCTACCCTAGCTAGCTTTAATTTGAATAGTTCACTCAAGATTGCACCCACGACTTCATTATTCTTAACCCCGTCTTTACGTCTAAAGTTATAGATTCCTCCAATAACCTAAGTGTGGTGTTGTTCAACAATATACCTAAATATGCACTCTTTTCCAAGTTATGCACACTAAATAGGCACAACTAATCGGGAGATCTACCAATTAACTACAATAAGAACGAAGTTGAACAAATAAAAATCTAGATAACAATTTGTAATCACATAAACGATAAGTTCATTACTCAATAGGTTCCATCAAAACTTTAGAAAAGGATTTAGCTACTCATGCTCAAAGAAACAAGAATAATAATTGAATTCATAAATAAATACTTGATATAAAATAAAGGAATGAGTTGAGAGAGTTCTCTCTTACTAATTATCTTGCAAAAGTAGTGAAAAATAGATAACTTGCCTCTATTAGGAGAACTAGGAGTTTATATAGATGTTTTAGGGATAAAAAACTGAATTTGTACACAGCTAGGAAAACATTTTGCGGCGCCTTCCACGGTTCGTACGCGGCCACGGGCGAACCGCGAACAGAGCAGTCCTCTGATTCTTCCCAAAAGTTCAGAGAGCTTGATTTTTCACGGTTCATCCGCGGTCACGAGTGAAACGCGGATGAACAGTGCTTCAGATTCTTATTCAATTTTTCAAGCTCACTTCACTTCAACTCTTCACTTGGCCTTTTCATCAACATATGACTCCAAAATAGCTCCTTTAGCATCCAATGGTTCATGTGTACCTATAACACACCAATAAACACTAATCAAAGCATTTTGTCATCATAAACAATATTAATTCAACAACAAAGTATGATTATTTAGGGGATAATTATGGTCAAATTAACCTATTATCAATACCCCACACTTAAACCTTGCTCGTCCTCGAGCAACCTTAATCACACTTTAGGCCAATTTTATTTATGTCTCCCCCAAATTATGTCACAACAGCTAATTTTCATGATTAACCTAAGATATGCACAATCTTCACCTAACCGTAAACTCTCATGCCAGCACATTATTGCTTACTCTAGTTATTATAAAAAACTTGCAAATTTACCATTTTCCTCTTGAGTGTCATGCCCTCACACAATTTATTGAGAGAAGTTCCCACACATACATAATTATGAATATGGAACTTATATATATAGGAAAAATTCACTTACTCTCAACAAAGAACATTCATATGTATACAAACATACCATAGGCTTGCCCCTAGTGTAATACTCCACTAATCTAGTTATTCAATCATAGATCAAGAGGTCTTTAAGGGTTGTAATATTGGCTATGGGACGGGTAGGATACTTTTGGTTATAGTGACTAACCTCCCTAAACACTTTTCTTTTCCCTTTCACAACTTCCCTTTTCGTTTTCTTCCTTATGTCTCCCCTAACAATTCATTCACTTTTGTTTATCTTTAATCCCCACTTTTCTTTTGTTGGTGTAACTGGCCTTTCTAATTTTCATATATACCTTGATATAGCTTTTTTTTTTCTCAAAATATTCTCTTCTTCTCTTTTTTTTTCTCATTGCTTTGCAACACTTTAACACTATTTTTGCCAGTTCACTATTTTCTACCATTCATTCCTGATTTTCCCTTTTTCAATTTCCCTTCACCCCGCACTTAGACTTTTGCGTATTCATTACAATACAAGTGCTCCTAGGAGGTAAATAAGAACAATATAATAATTTGAAGAACATTCAAGGGTTATCAAAGAATAGGCTTTAAGCTCAAAGGGGTTAACTAGGATATTATTTACGAGTGAATTCATGTCTATTAGTTTATGGGGTTACACAAAGAAATGCCTCTATCCTTTCTACAACCAAACAACTTCTATTTCACTTTGCAAACACACAGGGCAAGTTCTAGGCATCATGTAAAGCATACACTGTAAGTAAAACATCACACACATAGCATGCAACTCATTTGGAATCCGGTTCATCTACAAAGTCCTATTGATGTTGAAGCAAGCATTATTGTGCAAATTTAAGGCATATTTAGATTCTACAGTCAAGCTTAGAGAATACATTCTCAAGTTCAATTAAGCTTTGCTAATGTGCATATTTGGGGTTACATGTTACCTTTTTTCCTCTAATCCTAAGAAAAGAAAAATCTACCTAACCCGGTTCAATAAAAACCCTTGGAAAAGAACTGTGGTCAAAAGAAAACCCAAGGGGTGTGAGCACGTGATTTTTGCCCTGCGTAAGACTTACTCCCAAGATGTCAAAAATAAAAGAGTTTTTGTGTTTGTTTGCAATATTTGGGGATTACATGTTCTTTTCTTATTTGTCCGCATTTGTGTGCCCGTGTCTATTTGTTTAAATTAATAAACAAAAATATATATACCAAATATGTTGCATTTATATTTGTAGGATTAGTTCCGTACTTAGAAATAGTTAAGTTTATTTTTTACAAAATGAAAAAAATCATAAAAATGTGTTTTTCGCATTTTCTTGTCATGTAATGTACAATTGTAGGATTTGGTATTTAATTATGTTAATTATTACTAAAAAATTAATTATAGGTGTTACAAGTCGATCTTGATTTTATATATATATATATATATATATATATATATATATATATATATATATATATATATATATATATATATATATGTATATATAGTGATATTGGCATATTGCTCATGCATCAAATCTCTTGCCCATCTAAGTAAACAGTTATTTTTGGATAAATTTTCATGGTATAGCCAGTTTTCACACTGGTCAATAAAAAATAGCCACTGTTTATGAAGTCAATGAAAAATAGCCACTAGTTTGTTGCAACAGGGACCGGTCCAGTATAATATACGGGAGTTCTAGTGCATTTGTGTACGAACTCCAGTATATTATGCTGGACCGGTATAATTTTGCTAATTCCTGTAAAATTTGCTGGAGACTGGAGCACCAGTGCTCCAAACTCCAGTATATTATAGTAGACAATATACTTGCTAGAACTCCTATAAAATTTGCGGGAGTTCCGACATAATTATGCTTGAACTCCCGTAAAATTTGCGGGAGTTCCAGCATAGTTATCCTGGAACTCCGGTAAAATTTACGGGAGTTCAAACATATTTATGCTGGAACTCCAGTAAAATTTGCGGGCATATTTTTCCAGATTTTGAACAGTGTTTTCGCTCAGATTAAAGTGGCTAAATTTTGATGACTTTTAAAACATGGCTATTTTTCAACGACCAGTGGTAAATCTGGCTATTTTTGAATTTTTCCCCCAAAAATCAGGCCCAATCGAGTCATCTCTGGTCCAGTCCAACTCATCTTCAATCGCGGCCGTTCATTTCGAATTGATCCTATGGCCACGACCTCCCCTATCACCCGTTCATGAGGCATTGATCTGGGCCATTTGATTCAGTTGATCCAACGGCCAACACTTCACCCTCACAACCCGAGTTCGCCCGGCCCAATCCACCCACAGACCATACCCGATTTCAATGATGCCCAAACGACATCGTTTGGATAAGTGAATAATCCAGGCCGTTGATCGCATCAGATCAAACGGCAAGGATTCGTTTCCCACACGAGTATATAGTCTCAAAGGTTCACCTAGCCCCCCCTATGCCGGACCCCCTTACCTTCATCGTCTCTCTTAGAGACGAACTAAGCCTCGCCGTCCACCACCGTGCTCCGCCTGCCGGAAATCGCCTCACGGCGGTTCCGGTAGGCCAAACCACCCAAAATTTACACCAGCCTTTCTCCTCACCTCCCTCTCCTCGAAACCGGCCTTTGTTGGTCTCGAATCTATCTCAAACGCGTCGAATATTGAATCAAAGGTCGCCGGGATTTGAAATCCTATCCCAAACCACCCCAAACTCACCCCAAGCCCTCTCATGACCTCCCTCATACCCCTACTAGCCCTGGTTTGGCTCGAATCTTGCCAGAACTGGTCGAGCCCCAAAAACGGCCACATAAACCCTAAAAATCCAAAATTGGGTCTTCGTCCGAAATTGGTAAGAGGCTGAGGTCTAATGGACCTTAATCTAGGTGTTCTCGACCGAGAACACTCCGATTAAGGCCCATTTGGATTCAACGACTCAAGTCTGAGGTCAAGCCTGGTTCTTTGGTGATTTCAGAGGTACTCCTCCGCTTTCTTTACTCCGCATTGATTTCTCTGTGTGTGTTTGGTTCTTGTTTGTTTACAAATTTTCTAGCATTCTTTCTTTCTATCCCAGGACTCTTTATTTGGTCAATTGCTGTTCTACTCTTTAAGACCTTTTATTTGGTCGATTCCTTCTATTTTCAGTACTTAAAATGAATCGTATGTTCAGCTTGATTAAGGTCGTCAAGCAATTAATTCATATTTGATTGGTTCCTTGATTCTGCCCGAAATATTATGAATCAAACTGTAGGTCGATCATTTGTTATCTATTATGTGTGTTGTCATCGACTAATCAATGTGGTCGATTTGTTTCGTAGGTTTTGTTTATTAGCATTTTTATGGCAGAAACTGATTACACACGGAACCACTGTTGGATTGTGCCTATTTGTGATTAAGTGATGTTTGGATAGAGCTGAAAGATCCCTTGAATCAAGAGATTAGTATTTTAGGATTAAATGTCCTGCACAGCCTAGTGGAGCCTGCTGTTACAGCAGGGCACTCCACCAGGTTTGCACTTTACATTTTAATTAATTAAAGCCCACACTTAAACAAGACTTAGTGGTTAAAACAAAGAATATAATGGGCTGGCAGAGAAGAGGATGGGCAGAGTTGGTTTTCTGATTATTGTATCTTAGAGTTTCATCTTGTTTTCAACTATAAGTATAGGAGCTTTTCTGGAGAGAAAAAAAAGGGGATTTGAAAAAGAGAGTATTTTGAAAGGTAGAGAGGGACAGATATACATAAGAGAGAAACATAGTTCTGAAAAGAAGCTTGAAAGCATTGTTATACTACTAAGTTTTTGAGCTCTATTTGCCAAAAAACTACCTGAAGCATTGCTGCCTGTGTCTCCATTTCAAAGCTGGCCCACTGTTCCCTCTTCTTGTTTGTTGAAACTCACTTGAAATACACTTTTGGGAGGGTTCTGCTAAGTGTTGATTCTGTTAAGTCGCTTAAGGTTGGGGTATATCTGTTTGCTGCCTTGGTATTTCTGGAACTTACAAGCTGGTTCTTTTAAGTGTGCTGGGTCTATTTTGCTGTTTGCAACTATTTGGGATTCTGGGTTGGAATTGGTATTCCGGTGACTTGTTGTTTGGTTACTGTTGTGCTGCTGATTGCTGTACTGTTGTCACTGCTCACTCTTCTTCCTATTTCCATATTCCAGGTACACATCCCTATCATTGTAGCTCCTTGATTCGAAAAGAAAATGAACCTTGAAGACTGTTCAAAATATGTAGCTGTCCAATGCTCCTTATGTTTGCATGAGTACATGTAATTAAATCTATCATACTGGTTTGGGTTGTAAAAAATGCATTTAGATCCAAAACACACTGCCATGGGACATGTATAGGAACTTGAGTTATTCCTGCAGTATCTATGCTTAAATTTTCTCTATTCATGGTGTGCGATCCCCAAGTCTGTTAATACTAGATCTTATGTTGAAATTGAGATTAATCATCTGTTTAAGTAGAAGGTTTAAGGTGATTTGAACACCCGTGAGGAATGATATCTTGAACTTGCAAAAAATATGTGACAGTGGGCCTTTGATGATTCTTTGAATTCAAAGTAAGTTTTTTCCATACAATTGTCCACCATAGTCTCGAATCTACTCACTTAGTTAACTAGTCGTATGTTTACTCGAATCGGTTCTAGTTGAGTAGGATTTTGTCACATTGTAGAAATTGGTGCGTTATTATTCAACCTGAACGACGTAATTAGATTAAAGGAATCGGGGGTGCATCTCATGTGACCCGACTCCAATTTTGAACAAGATTAAATAAAGCGTGTCAGGAACCACAGGTGCATTTCATGTAGTGTGGCTTGCAACATGTTTTAAATAATTTTGAATCAACTCCTAAATAAATATAGCGGGATGTAGTTCGCTTAAAATTAGAATTAGAGGTGTGCCTCGCCCAACAAGTTATACAAATCGCGGGGCCCTCATAAATGTACGTGTAAAAATATTTAGAATTCGAGATGTGCCGTTTCTTAGCGACTTTCATGGCCTTCTCAAAAGTGTAAATAAGCAATCGCTCTAGGCGCGTATTTTAATAATTTCACCTTCCTGAATACGGATGTGCATTTCATGCGGCCCAGATCCAAATCCCAAAATGTTGAATAAGAATGTGTCGAGGATCCGGGTGCATTTCATGTGACGTTATTCGAAACATATTTTTAGGCAACATTCTCTTTCGTAAATAATAATAATAATAAAAGCAGTAAAGGGATATTAATTTGCATTAAGTATATAACTGTAAAAATCAGATAAATAAGCCGAATATGACAGTTAAGCGACCGTGCTAGAACCACGGAATTCGGGAATGCCTAACACCTTCTCCCGGGTTAACAGAATTCCTTATCCGGATTTCTGGTTCGCGGACCGTTAAATAGAGTCAAACCTTTCCTCAATTCGGGTTTCAAACTGGTGACTTGGGACACCATAAACCTCCCAAGTGGCGACTCCGAATCTCTCAATAAACGAACCCCGTTTTGGTTGTCCTTTAATTGGAAAAACTCTCTTTTATATATCGCGCCCTCGCGGGTAAGCGGAAAAAGGAGGTGTGACAAGGGGGAGGTGATACACTACCTAGAAAAAGAAAATAAACGAAAGAAATTCCTACGTGGAGTGCTTCCCTCAAGAGTACTTGTCCTAAATAGTCCGTCATTGGGAAGAGTCTTCTACTAATATTTTTGGATTTTTAAATTTTCTGATTTTTTTATGTTTTTTATTCCGACTTGGACCCTTAAGAAACTCGTCGCCAAGTGTCCATCATCGGGCCAGGCCAGCTATTTATATTAACACCTACAACTAATATATACAACATATACAAGATAAGTCACCCACCCCACACTTAAAATCATGTCATGTCCTCATGACATCAAGAAAGATATAGCTCAAGAGGGGTGAGAAAACCTACCTGAGACTCACTCGGAGTCGGAGACGGTGGATGGGTCGACGTTATATGCTCGACCAAGTGCTCAAAGACATGCCATGAACCTGCTTTCTGACCGAGCTTGCCTCTTAGACATCGCATCTAAACGCGTGTGCAATCCATCTATGGAGGTGCGCAGATTAGCAATCTCCTACTCCATGGACCTAATCATAGGTCGTGTAGATTCGGACCTAGACATACTCGCTCCACAGTGAGCATGCCTGGAAGGTCTGGCTGAGTTAGTGGAATGCCTGGGCCGGGCAACCGGCACAGGGTCAACCTCAGCATCAAAGTCAATTTGGTCATTGTCTCGGCCGACCCGGATTTGAGAAGCTCTAAATGGAGCTTTTGGTTGGAGATCACCATCCGAGGCTAGGATCGGGGTCTGATGGCCGAGACACAAAGTAGTGACAAGAGATGGGTAATAAAAACCCTTGGCTTTGAGGGATCCCCTCAACACCATCTCGTCACTAATTAAGAGGGAGATGTCCGCGTCCCGCTGTACAAAACACCATGTTAGAAGTGCCCTATTAAAATTGACATCCGTGGTGTTACTGGAGGGCAAGAGACGGTTACATATGATAGAAAACCAGCATTTAGCAGTATGTGTAAAGCAGTTAGAATTGAGTGTTTTATTTCTTATCCAAACAGGGATGCCATCAATACATAATTACTCAATTAGCATGTCCCAGGTGACACCAGGCCTATCGTGGTAGTAGTCCACGTCACTATTATGATTCGGAAGTCTAAGTGCCTGCCTAATAGTATGAGCATGGGCGTAGACATACTTACCTCGGACGAATACCCTCCTAGCCATCACGTAGGGAGCATTGGTATAAAACTCCCTAACAAGCATCTTGTTCACTAGGGACAGTGCGTCAAATAGGAACTCCATTTCGCGTCGGTGAATTTCATCATATATTTCTGGCTTTTCAGACCGTAGGGCCAACCTGTCAACTTCAACTTCCTGGAGCCAGGACTTAGCCGCCTTGTTGTGGAAATCCCCTTCTGCCTCCTCGTTGGCGACCCTTGACTCGTCATATGTAGGTCGTCTCGAAGAGCTAGCACCCTGCCGTGATCTTTTGGGGGCCATGATCCTTCACCAAATAGACAACCAAAAATTTGCATAATGTTAGAACACCGGTTGGCTACTCAGACTTCGCCATCCGTGGAATACACAATTGTCTCTTTAGTGCAATCATCTCATAACTCCTATACTTAACCACTTATCTAACAATTTCACCCATCCATATTTAAACACCCCACACTTATTTATTTTGGCACTCTAACCTGACCAAATTACCATAAACCATCTCCAATAATATATAACAACAAGCAACTCACTCTTTGGGCATTATTTCCCCTAAAAATTCATTAATCAATTACTACAACAACAATTTGCCCAACTTGGCCAACCAACCAATAATTATAATCACCAACAATTTTGGGTCTCCAAAACAACAAAATTAGCATTATAATCTCTATTGGAGACCCAACAACACAACCTCTACCATAATTCCATCCATATCACAAGGTTCTTAAAAACAAATTCATATAACATTCAACTACAAAAAAAACCAAGTAATATATATGGATTCTACTAAACAAGAAATATATACTACATATTATACAAATTAAACTACAATTAACTAATTAAGTCTACAAAATTAAAAATTCAAGAAATAAAAGAAGAAAGAAATTAAAAGAACAAGAAGAAGAAAACTTACTAGTGAGAGTGGCAGATGAGTAAGATTGAAGAGTGATTTGGAGAAGAAAGGGAGAGAGACTGTAGAGAGAAGGAGGAGAAAATTTAGAGAGAGAGAGGACGTTGGGAGGAAGGAGGGGCGGCTGTTGTAGGGGAAATAAGGGGGATTTAGGGTTTTAGGGTTATTAAAGAAGAGGGGGGGGGGAGAAAATAATTTTTTTTTCTGTCGACTGCGGAGTTGACCGCGGTCGTTCGGGGTTCATTTGCGGTCGCGGACGAACCGTGTATAGTCAAACTTCGGAGAGGTCATTTTTTCGCGGTTCATCCGCGGTCACGGATTAACCGCCAATAGAGGCCCTCTCTGAAATTTTTTTATTTCGCTGGTCAGAATTTTTATTTTATTTTATTATTTTTTTATATAGACTAACTATAATGAGAATACTTACAACATGTTCGTGGGTTGCCTCCCACGTAGCACCTGATTAAACATCGCGGCACGACTCGTCTTAGCGCATTTTAAGGCTCGCTAGACCTTTGAGGTTCATCTAACTGTAATTCCACTTTGTCCTCGATGTCATCCATGCCTACATAAGGTTTCAACCGCTGTCCATTTACCTTGAATGTGCGTGAACCATCAATGGTCTGAATTTCCATAGCGCTTGAATTAAATGCCTCAATTACCCTAAAGGGTCCTGACCACCTTGATTTCAATTTGCCCGGGAACAACCATAATCTTGAATTGTATAACAGTACCTTGTCCCCGATTTTGAAATTTCGCTCAATGATATTCTGATCGTGAATCTGCTTCATCCTCTCTTTATATAGTCTAGTGCTTTCAAATGCCAGATACCAGAATTCTTCCACTTCATGCAACCCGGTCATTCTAGATTTCCCCACTTCATCCCAGTCGAGATTCAATTGCTTCTGTGCCCACCATACTTTGTGCTCAAGTTCCACAGGTAGATGACAAACTTTCCCAAACACCAATTTCTGTGGTGACATGCCGATTGGTGTTTTGAATGCTGTCCTATAAACCCATAATGCGTCATCAAGCTTCCGGGACCAGTCGGTCCTTGTGGCGTTCACTGTTTTAGTTAATACACCCTTTATCTCCCTGTTGGAGACCTTAACTTGCTCGCTAGTCTGTGGGTGATACGGAGTGGCCACTCGGTGTTTCACATCATACTTGGCCAATAATTTCTCAAACGCCCGGTTGCAATAGTGTGTGCCTCCGTCACTGATGATAGCTCTTGGAGTCCCGAAACGGGTGAAAATGTTCTTCTTCAAAAATCCCACCACCACCTTAGCATCATTGGTGGGTAATGCTGCAGATTCCACCCATTTGGACACGTTGTCTACCGCAACAAGTATGTACTTATTGTCGTATGAACTGATAAAGGGCCCCATGAAGTCTATTCCCCAGACATCGAACACTTCCACTTGCCGGATTGGGTTCATTGGCATTTAATGACACCGGGAGATGTTCCCGGTTTGTTGAAATTCGTTGCAACCCTTCACCCACAATTGTGAATCTTTAAACACCATTGGCCAATAGAAACCAGCCTCAAGTATTTTTGCGGCTGTACGCACTCCTCCAAAGTGACCACCATATGCTGAAGCGTGACATGCCTGCAAAATAAAAGATTGTTCTATCTCGGGGATGCATATCCGGATCATGTTATTGAGACATATCCTAAACAAATAGGGTTCATCCCAATAATAAAGCTCGCTTTCACGAAAGAATCTTTTCCTCTGGACCGACGAGAGGTCGTAAGGAACAATATCGCTGGCCAGGTAATTAGCATAATCGGCATACCATGGCGCTTCAAGGAGAGTGGTGGTGAGCAGCTGCTCGTCTGGAAAGGTTTCCAGAATTTCCCCACTCTCTTTGACAATTTCAGCTCCTTCAAGTCGTGACAAATGATCACGGACTTGATTTTTAGTGCCCTTTCTATTACGAATTTCAAGGTCGAACTCTTGGAGAAGCATCATCGAATGAATTAGGCGCGGCTTAGAGTCCTTTTTATCAATTAAGTATCTTAAAGTAGCATGGTAAGTGTATACAATTACATTGGATCCTATGAGATAGCACCGAAATTTGTCAAATGCGAACACGACCGCAAGTATCTCCTTTTCCGTCACTGTGTAGTTTAGCTGTGCTCCACTCAAGGTCCTAATTGCATAGTATATTGGATGCGTCATCTTGTCTTTCCTTTGGCCTACCACTACCCCCACTACATAGTCACTTGCATCGCACATTAGCTTAAAAGATTGCTCCCAGTTGGGGGCAATGATGATGGGTGTTGTGACCAACCTCTTCTTCAGTTCCTCAAAAGCAATCCTGCATTCATCAGAAAAACAAAGGGGTGATCTTTTTCAAATAACTTACAGAGAAGGATTGATATTTTGGAAAAGTCTTTGATGAACCTCCAATAAAAACCGGCATGTCCAAGAAAGCTTCTTATGGCCTTGATGGATGTTGGTGGAGGCAGCTTTGGAATGACATCAACTTTGGCTCGGTCTACCTCAATGCCCTTGCTTGAAACTCGATGCCCCAATACTATACTTTCTTGTACCATAAAATGGCACTTCTCCCAGTTTAGCACTAAATTTGTTTCCATGCACCGTTTTAGCACTCTTGTCAAATTGATAAGGCATTCATCGAATGAATTCCCTACCACTGAGAAATCATCCATGAACACCTCCATAATGTCTTCCACCATGTCGATGAAAATGGCCATCATGCACCTTTGGAATGTGGCAGGTGTATTGTATAGTCCGAATGGCATCCTCCTGAAGGCAAAAATGGCATTAGGGCATGTGAAAGAGGTCTTCTCTCTATCCTTGGGGGCTATGGAGATTCGATTGTACCCCGAGTATCCACCCAGAAAGCAAAAGTGTGACCTCCCTGCAAACCTGTCAAGCATCTGATCCATGAAGGGAAGTGGGAAGTGATCTTTGCGGGTGGCTAGATTCAGCTTCCTGTAGTCCATGCATATTCTCCATTCGGTGACAGTTCTAGTTGAGATCAACTCATTATTCTCTTTTTCACCACCGTCATGCCACCTTTGTTTGGCACAGATTGAACTGGGCTAACCCAGCTGCTATCAGAGATTGGGAAAATGATTCCTGCGTCTAGCCACTTTATTACCTCTTTCTTCGCCACTTCCTTCATATTTGTGTTCAGCCTTCTTTAATGTTTCCTGGAAAGTTTGTGTCCCTCTTCCAGAAGAATTTTATGCATGCAATATGCGGGGCTGATCCCCTTTATGTCTGCCATGGTCCACCCAATGGCAATCTTGCATTCTTTTAGTACCTGAATAAGTTTTTTAGCCTACACATCTAACAAACTAGATGAGATAATAACATGTAAAGTGGAGTTAGGATCTAGAAATTCATACCTGAGATGAGATGGTAATGGTTTAAGCTCAAGCTTTGGTGGCTCTTCTATGGATGGTTTTGCAGGAGGGGTCTCTCTTTTCTACTAAACTTTCACCATTTACCTCTTCCATGCTCATCAGGCATGCTTGAAGTGGGTCTTCAATGGTCAACTCTGCATCGTCGGTCGCCACTATCACATCAACCGCATCAATAAGAGAGCAATTCGCGAACTCACTAGGGCGCCTCATGGATTTTTGCTCATTGAATAAGATCTCCTCATCATTCAACCTTATCTTGAGTTCCCCATTTTCACAATCAATTAGAGCTCTCCCGGTGGCTAGGAATGGTCTTACTAGAATTATAGGAATTTCCTCATCCACCTTGCAGTCAAGAATCACTAAATCTGCGGGAAACACGAACTTCCCTACTTGGATAAGCACATCATCTAAAATACCAAATGGACGCTTAACCGTCCTGTCAACAAGCTGTAATAACATAGAGGTAGGTCAGACTCTCCCAATGCCTAGCCTCTTATAAATAACCAAGGGCATGAGGTTAATGCTCGGCCCCAAATCACACAATGCCTTTGCAAAGGCATAATTTCCTATAGTGCATGGGATGGTGAAGCTACCTTTATCAGATAGCTTCTCAGCAATGGGTCTGGAGACCACTACACTACAAGTTCGGGTAACGGTCACGGTGGCCAAGTCTTGGAAATCAAATTTCCACGACATCAAGTCTTTCATCATCTTAGCATACCCATGCATTTCTTTTAAAGCTTCAATTAAAGGAATATTTACCTAGATTTGCTTGAGCATATCAAAGAACTTTTTGTATTGCTCTTCTTTCTGGTGCTTGGCCAACCTTTGGGGGATTGGTGGTGGAGGCCTCTTCTCCCTATGACTTGAGAACTTTCCTTCTCTATCACTTTTTCTTCAACCTGCTACTTTGCCTATTCAGCTACTTTCTCCATTCCCTGCTGCTCCTCTTTGTTTTCAGCAACTGGCTGGACTGTAGGTTCTGTCACCCCTGTGGACTCATCCTGTTCAATGGGCACTGGAGTGAGTGTCTCAGCATGTGTGTTGCTTTTCTCATATTCTTTCTCATCATCAAGATCTCTACCACTTCTCAGAGTCACTGCTATCAGCTTCTTTGGGACTTGGTCTTTTGGGTTTGTTTGTGTATCAGCAAGCAATATCCCTTGAGGACGATTATTAAGTGACATAGCAATCTGGCCCATCTGTACCTCCATATTTTTGATCGCTGCATCATGTGCATCTATTCTTTCATTGGTTTTGGCATTTGATCCAATTATCTGCTGCATCATAACTTCCAGCCTTGCAAAGCCATCATCATGTCTACCGCCATATTACGGTGGAGGTGGATGATATGTCTGCTGCTGATTGCTGAAATTCTAAGGTGTAGGATATGGAGCCAAGTTGTGCGGTGGCCTCATACCTGTTGCATTATATTGTGGCTAAGGAGGCCTATACTGCTGTGGAGCCTGGTGACCCCAACTCTGGTTACCCTGTCGCTGCCCTCCATAGTTAGCCACATAATTCATGTCTTCATGCTGATGATGATGTTCTTGGTCTGCAGCCCATGGATTACATATGGGTTGGCTAATGCAAGATGTGCATAAACTACCATTGGTAGTGTCTACAATATGAACCTGCTGCTTAACCCCTGATTTTTCTACCTTCTTTGTCAGGATGCTCATTTGTGTCAATAATGCTGCCACGTTCTCCTCTAGAGTGTTGGACGGATTCAGAGGTACAAAGTGTACCGCTAGAGTGATAGGAGCATTCCTGGTCGTCCACCTGGAATTTTGAGCCATCTTGTCTAGCAAATTTTGACCCTCTCTCCAAGTCTTGCTCCAAAAAGCCCCTCCTGCTGAAGCATCTACAATATTTTTCATACTGTCTGAAAGCCCCATGTAGAACCTTTGACCCAACATCAGCTCAGGAATCCCATGGTGAGGACACATAACAAGCATACCCTTGAATTTGCCCGATGTTTCATGTAATGTCTCCATTAGTTTCTGCTTGAAGCTCACAATCTCATCAATTTGTTGAGCTGTTTTGTTAGGTGGATTAAACTTGTTGTGGAATTGCTTGACTAACTCATCCCAAGTTGCAATATAGTTTATGGGGAGTAAGTTTAGCCATACCTGTGCAGCCCCTGTAACTGAGAACGGAAAGAGCATTAGTCTGATGGCTTGCGGAGTCACATTCGGTTGCCTCTGTGTCTTGCATATCGAGAGATAGTTCTTCAGGTGCTGCTATGGATCTTCAACCTGAGACCCAGAGAATAATCCCTTGTTTTCCAACAAGTGTAGCATGTTGTTAGTAATCTGGAAAGACTCGGCTTGAATTGCTGGCACAATGATGGCAGTTGCCAAATTATCCGTTGTGGGTTGTGCCCAGTCATATAGTGCACCTTCCTGTGCCTCATACGCCTCTTTCATGTTTAACACAGCTTGCTAGATTGGTTCGTTTACGTCACAAATGTCGAAGTCTAGTTTGATTGGTTGTTGAGATTGCTGAATTTGTTTGATAGACTTGTTACGTGCCCGGAAAGTTTGCTCGGTGTCTGAGAGTCCTTCAATTAGTTCTCCAGTCCTTGCAGATTCTCTAGGCATGCACATGAGTACCCAAATCAAGAACCATCAAAATATTTAATGTAAAGTGTAGAAAAACCTGACTACACAAGAATCTTGAAGTTCTGTCAATGGCAATTGATAATTCCGTTAATTCCCCAGCAACGGCGCCAAAATTGATTCACATCCAAGCAACTGTCGTAGTCAATATAACCTAGTCTAATAAGTCCAGAATCGATCCCACAGGGAATTAACCTACGAATTACAACTTTCACAACCCAAGAACACTTTCGAATCAAGTTCCCAAAATTTCGAGTATGTGTTTGAGTGATTATTCGACTAACTACTTTTGCAAGAATTAAAAAGGCTTAAAAGAAAGAATTGAATGTTGGGTAAAATAATATTGAAAAAGACTAAGGTATTGATTTCACCTATTGATGGAATCCCTTATCATTATGCTCATACAAATTGTTAATATATTTTATCAATCATGAACGCTATTTGTATCGTAACCCTCTCCCAAGCAATTACAATAATTTACTAGTGCACTCTCCCGAGCGACCCTAGATAGCTTTAATTTGAATAGTCCACTCAAGATTGCACCCAAGACTTTGTTATTCCTAACTCCATCTTTACGCCTAAAGTTATAGATTCCTCCAATAACCTAGGTGTGGTGTTGTTCAACAATATACCTAAATATGCACTCTTTTCCAAGTTATGCGCACTAAATAGGCACAGCTAATCGGGAGCACTACCAATTAACTACAATAAGAACGAAGTTGAACAAATAGAAATCTAGATAACAATTTGTAATCACATAAACGATAAGTTCATCACTCAATAGGTTCCATCAAAACCTTAGAAAAGGATTTAGCTACTCATGCTCAAAGAAACAAGAATAATAATTGAATTCATAAATAAATACTTGATATAAAATAAAGGAATGAGTTGAGAGAGTTCTCTCTTACTAATTGTCTTGCAAAAGTAGTGAAAAACAGATAACTTGGCTCTATTGGGCGAACTAGGAGTTTATATAGAGGTTTTAGGGCTATAAAACTTAATTTGTACACAACTAGGAAAATATTTTGCCGTGCCTTCCGCGGTTCGTCCGCGGGCGTGGGCGAACCGCGAACAGAACTGTCCTCTGATTCTTCCCAAAGGTTCAGAGAGCTTGATTTTTTGCGGTTCATCCTCGGTCGCGAGTGAACCGCGGATGAACAGTACTTCAGATTCTTCTTCAATTTTTCAAGCTCACTTCACTTCAACTCTTCACTTGGCCTTTTCATCAACATGTGACTCCAAAATAGCTCCTTTAGCATCCAATGGTTCATGTGTACCTATAACACACCAATAAAGACTAGTCAAAGCATTTTTTCATCATAAACAACACTAATTCAACAACAAAGTGTGATTATTTAGGACATAATTATGGTCAAATTCACCTATTATCATGCCACTTACCTTGAACTGGTAGAAAACCGCTAAGAAACAATACCCTTGCCACGAGTATCCGACCCCGAGTGGCCCAAATCTGTTAAAACCAATTACATATTGTAAATAACATCGCATGGTAATAATTACACTGTTAAAATTAAAGCTAAGGCGTGAAAATGGATAAAAAGACCAAATTGCCCCTCCATCCATCGTCTCAAAATCGAAATATTTTTACATTTTCAGAACCTCGTACTCTCACGAGTCAAACTGTATAAAAATATCCCAAATAGGAGGTCAAATGCCCACTAAAATCATCACAATAGGTCTAAGAATTTTACCCTAAGTTTCATTCAAATTCCGAAATTAAAGGTTGAATTCGAGATTAGATTAGTGGGTATTAATCATAAGAGAGTAAGGAATCGTTACTCAATAGTTGCCTCTGAAAATCCCTCGAAAAATCTCCCAAAACCGAGCTGTCTAGGTTGAGTTTTAGTAAAAATGGTAGAACCCTCATTTTGAAATGTTATATTCCACCCAGGCTTTTAAACCACCGCGAACGTGGACCAACTCACGCGTTTGCGAAGAAGATCAATATGGGGGTCAAAATTTAGCCTACGCGATCGCGAAGGCAGGGATGCGAACGCGAAGGCCTGAGGTCTTTGTCCTACGTGAACTCGAGAACAAGGGACGCGAACGCGATGAGTAATGAGGTGAAGCCACGCGAATGCGAAGAAACGGCTGCGAACGCGACGAAGGAATTGAAAACCTTCCAGAAATGAACTATGCAAACGCGTAACTCGGGAGGCGAACGCAATGAGGAGCAAACTAATGCATCACGAACGCGATACCTTCTGCGCGTTTCTGCTATGAACTTAACTTCAAATTACTCCGTTGAGCACCCGAAACACACCCGAGGCCCCTAGGACCTCAACCAAACCTACAGACATGACCCAGAACATCATTTAAACACGTTCAAATCATTATACCACCTAAAACAACACTGGAAACACGAATTAATCAAAGATTAAAGCCAATGAACTTCAAATTCTAACCAAACACACTTTCGATCAAAAACTTATGCAAAACTTGTCCGAATGACCTAAAATTTTGCACGCACATCTAAAATGACAAGGCGAAGCTACATCAACTTCCGAAATCCCAAACCAGCCCTTGGATAAAAAATTCACTATCGGACCGAAACTTCAAAAATTTCAAACTTCGGCATTTCAAGCGTAAATCAGCTACGAATCTCCAATGTACATTTCGAACACACTCCCATCCCCAAAATCACCTAACGGAGCTAACAGAATCATCAAATTTCAATTCTGAGGTCGTATTCACACAGTTCCGAATATGGGCAATTTTTTAACTCTTAAGCTCTTATTTATGAACTAAGTGTCCCAAAACACTCTGAATCCTAGAACCAAACATCCTTGAAAACCAAAATAGCATAAATGAACTTAGGAAAAGCAGTTAAAGGGGGATCGGGGCATAAATTCCAAAAATGACCGGCCAAGTGGTTACATACTTCTACACTTAAACATTCGTTCATCCTCGAACGAGCATAGAAAACATACCTGAGGTAGCAAAGAGGTCAGGGTACTGGCTGCGCATATCCTGCTCCGTCTCCCAAGTTGCCTCATTAGCCGGCTAACCCCGCCACTAGACCTTCACCAAAACGATGATCTTTGACCTACACTTTCTGATTTGTCTGCCCAAAATGGCCACTGGCTCCTCAACATAAGATAGATCGTTGTCCAGCTGCTGAACTGAAATCCAATATGGGCAACGGGTCACCATGATATCTCTGGAGTGTAAAAATATGAAATACTGGATGAACTCCGGCTACGCTGGGAGGTAAGGCAAGCTCTTATGCAACATCCCCAACTCGCCTCAAAATCTCAATAGGCCAAATAAATCTCGGACTCAGCTTCCTGTTCTTTCCAAATCTCATGACACCCTTCATGAGCGAGACCCAAAGTAGAACCCGCTCGCCGACTATAAATGCCACTTCGCGAACCTTCTTGTTCGCATAACAGTTCTGTCTGGACTGGGCTGTACGGAGTCTATCATGAATCACCTTGACCTTGTCCATCGCGTCCGACACCATCTCTGTACCTAATAACCTGGTCTCGCCCGGCTCAAACCAACCCACCAGGGATCTGCATCTCCTACCATATAAGGCCTCATACGACGCGTTCTGAATGTTAGATTAATGGTTGTTGTTATAAGCAAATTCCGCTAGTGGCAAGAGGTGATCCCATGACCCTCCAAACTCAATCACGCACGCACGGAGCCTATCCTCAAAAATTTGAATAGTGCGCTCAGACTGCCCATCCGTCTGGGGGTGAAATGCCATGCTCAGCTCCACCCGAGTGTCTAACTCCTATTGCACAGCTCCCCAGAACCGTGAAGTAAATTGAGTGCCTCTGTATGAAATTATCAAAACTTGAATCCCATGCAACAGGACTACCTCCCTGATATAGATCTTTACCAACCGTTCCGATATAGATCTTCGCCAACCATTCCGATGAATAAGTAGTGAACACAAGTATGAAAAGGGCGGTCTTGGTTAGCCGATCCACGATGACCCAAATAGAATCAAACTTTATCATAGTCCGTGGACGTCAAAGATAAGACGTCTATGGTGATGTGCTCCCACTTCCGCTCTGGGATCTTTATCTACTGCAACAACCCGCCCAGACGCTGGTGCTCATAGTTCACCTACTGGCAGTTGAGGCACCTAGAAACATAGTCAACTATATCCTTCTTCATCCACCTCCACTTATAGTACTGCCTCAGGTGTTGATTCATCTTCACGGCACGCGGATGGATTGAATATCGCGAGCTATGTGCCTCATCTAGAATTAATTCTCGAAGATCATCCACATTGGGCACACAAATCCGCCCATGCATCCTCATCACCCATCATCACCGATAGTGAAATCTCGAGCATCACCATATCGAATTTTTTCCTAAAGATCATAAAATATAAGGGTCATCAAACTACCGCTCCCTGATGCGATCAAATAGAGAAGACCGAGAAACCACACCAGCCAGAACCTGGCTGGACTATGAAAGATCCAATCTAACGAACTGCTTGGCGAAGGCCTAAACATCCATCGTCATAGGTCTCTTTGAGGCTGGTAGAAATTCCAAACTTTAGCTGTCAGAACCTGTAGGCAATCACCCTACCATCCAGCATAAATACCGCTTGAGGCATCACAATAAGCTGTATAAGATAGGCAACATCAAGATTGGGGTCGACGTCAAAGCTATCTCTAGCTTTTCGAAGCTCGCTCACACTTCTCTGTCCACGGAAAAAGAGCACCCTTTGTTATAGGTGCTGCGATCGAAGAGAACCCCTCCACAAAGCGACAGTAATAACCCACCAAACCAAGGAAACTACAGATCTCAGTAGCTGAGGGGGGCCTAGGCCAACCCTGCATGACCTCCACCTTCCTCGGATCCACTCGAATGCCCTCACTCGACACCACATGAGGAATGCTAGAGAACTCAGCCATAATTAACATTTAGAGAACTTTGCATACAATCTCCACTCCCTTGCAGCCTGAAGCACTATCCTCAGAAACTGCTCATGCTCTTCTCGACTCCGGGAATATACCAAAATATCATCATTAAAAACAATCATGAATGAATAAATATATGGTCTGAATACGCTGTGCATCAAGTGCATTAAAGCTGCTGAGGCATTAGTCAGCCCGAAAGACATAACAAGGAACTCGTAATGACCATACCAAGTCCTAAAGGCAGTCTTCCGGATATCTCTCTCTCGAATCTTCAACTGATGGTAAGCAGAGTGCAAATCAATCTTGGAGAACACCTATGCGCCCTGAAGATGATCAAACAAGTCATCACTACGTGGCAAATGATAGCGGTTCTTTACTGTAACTTTGTTCTACTGGTGATATTCAATGCACATACGCATAGAATTGTCCTTCTTATTCATAAAAAACACAGGAGCACCCCATGGCGAAATACTGGGTCGAATGAAACCCTTACCCAACAACTCTTGTAACTGATCCTTCAACTCCTTCAACTCAGGAGGAGCCATGCGATATGGGGGAATGGAAATGGGCTGAGTGCCCGACAACAAATCAATGCCAAAATCTATATCTCTATCGGGCGGCATGCCCGAAAGATCAACTAGAAACACATCGGGGAAATCTCGTACCACTAGGACTAAATCAATAGAAGGGGTTTCAACACTGACATTCCTCACATAAGCTATATAAGTAGCACACCCTTCTCAACCATACATTAAGCTTTAAGGAAGGAAATACCCCAGCTGGGGGTATGATCTAGAGTACCACTCCATTCAATACGTGGAATGTCTAGCATAGCCAGTGTCAATGTATTGGCATGATAATCAAGAATAGCATGGTAGGGCAACAACTAGTCCAAGACCAGAATAATATCAAAGTCAACCATACCAAGAAACAAAAGATCAGTCCTCGTCTCAAAAAAACAAATAGTGACCAAACACGACCGATACACACGGTCCACAACCAGAGAATCTCCCACAGGAGTAGAAACATAAACGGGGGCACTCAAAGAATCCCGAGGCACACCCAAATATGAAGAAAAATAAGAGGACACATATGAAAAAGTAAAACCAGGATCAAATAGAATCGATGCCTCTCTATGACTAACCAATATAATACCTGTGATAAAAGAATCAGAGGTGACAGCCGCAGTACGACCAAGAATAGCATAAAATATGGCCCGGCTCCTCCCTCAAGGGCGGCCTTTATCACCCTAATCACTGCCCTTGGCTGGCTGGGCAAGTGGGGTGGCAGCTGGAGCTGGAACGATGGCTTGCTGACCCAGTGCAGCATGCTGAGGCTGTAAAAGTATGCTGAGGCTGAGGCCAAAGTAGTTTGCCTGCTCATAAACTAAGCCTGAGTCTCCTAGAGTGCTGGTGTCGTAGTTGTTGTAGTAGGTGTACCAGGTGCCTGTGCTCAAACTTGATCCCCCGGTGGTGCCTCAAAGGAAGCACGTGCAGGTACTGTAGCTGTACATTAAGCGCATCCTCGACCTCTACCCCGGCCCCGACCTCTTGTAGCGGCAGCAGGGGGCGCGGGTACCTAGTCCTCATGTATAGCACGTGTCCTCACCATCTGTGAGAGAATTGAAGACAAAAGTTAAGAATTGGTGTCAAAACATCGCACGACAAGGAATTCAAAAGAAATGAAGGTTTTTCCTAAATAGTTACATAGCCTCTTGTAGATAAGTATGGACATATCTGTATCGAGCAGCGAGACTCTAATAAACTGGCATGTGTCCTATGACTCCTATGAACCTAGAGCTCTGATACCAACTTGTCACGGCCCTAGTTCACCAATCATGAACCTGTCATGACGGCACCCTATCTTCGTGACTAGGTAAGCCTAACACAATTGCAGAATTTAACAACCTTTACGAGACAACAAAAAAATGCTGAATAACATAGGAAAAATGTAATAAGTGCCGCCTGGCACATACACTTCATCACAAGTACCGAAATACAACCTCCAAGACCCAGAAATTCACGTGCAAACACAGGCTAAAAATTTAAACTATATGTCAATCATCCAAAAAAATCTATACAACCGAACAAAATGAAATGGTCTACTATCTATAAGGAAGAGTGGAAGGAGACTCTTCGGATCTGCAGACGCGGCAAATGCATACCTCAAGTCTCTCAATGTGGCTCTGCGATGATTGATAATACGCTTGCTTAGTTGTACCTGGATCTGCACAATAGAAGTGTGCAGAAGAGTAGCATGAGTACACCACGACGGTACCCAGTAAGTGCTAAGCCTAACCTCGATGGAGTAGTAACGAGGAAGGTCAGGGCCCTACTGAGAATAATAAAATAACAGTATCGAACCGTGTATAAAGTAAATAATCTGTAATGACAAAAAAAAATCGAAACTACAAGTCACTAGCAATTAATACTAACAAGGAAAATAACATAACAAAGTGTCCCTCAAATGCCCGTGGATCTCCCGAGAATGGAACCCGTAGTCCACTCATATTAGCAACAAGGATCTTTGGGAATCGAACCTGCAGTCCACTCATCTCAATAACAGGGATCTCTGGGAATTGAACCCGTAGTCCGCTCACCTTAGTAACAAGAACCTCCAGGAATTGAACCCGCAGTCCGCTCATCTTATTAACAAGGATCTTCGGGAACTGAACCCGCAGTCCACTCATCTCAATAACAGGGATCTTCGGGAATTGAACCCACAGTCCGCTCATCTCAATAACAAGGATCTGCGAGAATTGAACTCGCAATCCACAATACCAAAAAACAATCATAACAAGGAAAATACTCAGAGAATGGAATACATAACTACAATTAATAGTTAAGTCCTAACCCAACATGTTCCACGTAATTATAATTAAGGCAATTAAGCATTTAGATAGTTAATTGTATCTAGTCATACTCCTCTAACTAACATAGGATTAATCTTGCATTTAATACAGTCAAATAACCGGGTTAACACATTTTAAGCAATTCAAGTAAAGCGGATTTTTAGCAATTTGCACAAGTACACGCTCGTCACCTCACGTAAAAGGCATTTAAATCAACACATAAGATATCCTAAGTAGAGAGGTCCCTCACACAAGGTTAGACAAGCCACTTACCTCGAACCGGTACAAAACCGCTAAGAAACAATGTCCTTGCCACGAGTATCCGACTCCGAGTGGCCCAAATCTATTCAAACCAATTACATATTGTAAATAACATTGCAAATAACTAATTACACTGTTAAAATTAAAGCTAAGGCGCGAAAATGGGTAAATTTAACAAATTGCCCATCCAGCCATCATCTCGAAATCAAAATATTTTTACATTTCAGAACCCTGGCACTCTCACGAGTCTAACCATATAAAAAACTCACAAATCAGAGGTCAAGTGCCCCCTCAAATTATCAAAATTAGGTCTAATAATTTTACCCCAAGTTACATTCAAATTCTGAAATTAAAGGTTGAATTCGAGACTAGATTAGAGGGTATTAATCATAAGTGAGTACGGAATCCTTACCCAATAGTTGCCTCTAAAAATCCTTTGAAAGATCTCCTAAAACCGAGATCTCTAGCTTGAGTTTTTGTAAAAATGGTAGAACCCTCGTTTTGAAATGTTATATTATGCCCAGCCTTTTAAAACATCGCGAACATGGACCAACTCACGTGTTCGTGAAGAAGAAAAATATGGGGGTCAAAATTTGGCCTACGCGATTGCGAAGGCAGGGATGCGAATGTGAAGGCCTGGGCTCTTTCACATATGCGAACGCGGGACAAGGGGATGCAAACACGATGAGTAACAAGGTGAAGCCATGGGAACGCGAAGAAACGACTACGAACGCGAAGAAGGGATTGAACACCTTCTAGAAATGAACAACGTGAATGCATAAGTGGGGATGCGAACGCGATGAAGAGCAAACTATAGCATCGGGAATGCGATACCTTCTACTCGAACACGTAGAGGGATATCAGATCTGCAATTATGCATACCTTCTACGCGAACACGTTGAGGGATATCAAATCTGCAATTATGCTATGAACATAACCTCAAATTGCTCCATTCAACCCTATAGACATGACCCATAATATCATGTAGAGGGATGTCAGATCTGCAATACGGGACCTCAAACAAACCTACAGACATGACCTATATTATCATTCAAACTTGTTCAAATCCTTAAACCACCTAAAAAAACGACACAAACATGAATTAATCAAAGATTCAAGCCTATGAACTTCAAATATTAACCAACACACTTTCGATCAAAAACCTATCCAAAAATTGTCTGAATGACTTGAAATTTTGCACGCACATCCAAAATGATAAGATGAAGCTACAGCAACTTCTACAATACCAAACCGACCCTCAGATTAAAATTCACTATCGAACCGGAACTTCAATATTTCAATCTTTGGTATTTCAAGCTAAATGTGCTACGGACCTCCAATTTACATTCGAAACACGTTACCAACCTAGAAATCACCTAACGGAGCTAATGGAACCATCAAATTTCCATTCTGAGGTCATCATCACACTATTCCAAATACGAGCTTTTTTTTTAACTCTCAATCTCTCATTTAGGGACTAAGTGTCCAAAAACACTCTTAATTCCAGAACCGAACATCCCGACAAACCAAAGTAGCAGAAATGAACTTAGGAAAAGAAGTTAATGGGGGACCGGGGCGTAAATTCCAAAAACTACCGGCCGGGTCATTACACTCCATCACTCACCCTCCAATTACCTCTCCCCAAAATTGTCCCCTTGTCGCGTCCATTATCCTGAACAATGAATACTCATTCAAAGTTCATGATGCCCAATTTTACCCCTCAAAGGTTGCCCACAAGGTTCCTAATTCGTACAAGCAGAGCCCTCGGGATGAGCTTCATGCTAAAAATGAAAAGGTTACAGGAAAATCAAGGCAAGATGACATAATTATGAAGCTGAAAGGCATAGAACAATCCTTAAAGATCATGCAAGGATGGGAGACGAGGGTAGCATGGCTTGCAAATAACTGTATATGTCCCCTGACGTTCGCTTGCACGTGGGGTTCAAAGTGCCAAAATTTAAGTTATATGATGGGTGTGGAGATCTGTTAGCTTACCTGAGGGTCTATTGCAGTAAAATGAGAAATGTTGGAGAGAAAGATGACTTGTTGATGGCATATTTCAGTAAGAGCTTGACTGGGGCAGCTTTGGAATGGCATAATCCTCAAGATGTCGGTATGTGGCTTAAATTGGGTAACATGGCTCAAGATGTTTTGCAACATTTTCAGTAAAATAAATACATTGTCCCAAATTGCTCCTCCCTATCTCAGACGGAAAAGAAACCCAAGTAGAGTATTAAGGAATTTTAGCTCAAGTGGAATGAACAGGTTGCTCCGGATGGTCATGCCATTGATAGAAAAGGTGCTACTGAGCCCCACCCAAGATAGGGTCCGGTATTCGTTCTTTCAAAACATGCTCAACCTTAACATCAACCCCAAACCTATCCCCAAATCTACATACTCCATCGCATTTCTATCCATTGAATAATACCTGATATTTTATCCAACCATCAGCTCATTGCCTTCGCCAATGACAGAGTCTGTTGGCCGTTCTTACTAAATGCTTTCAGCCAAAATACCGACTCTGAGAATGTCCCCAAACTCCATATAAGCCACTATATTATTATCCACCAATCAACATCCAGCCATCTGTCCCACCACCAGGTCACTACCTGGAGTAGGCACCAACAACCCAAAGCTCTCGTATGTCGTCACCGCACATTCAAGCATCCATCAATCCTAGAAAACTAAGGCATGGAGGGTTAAGATGTCGTGAAACTCAGTGGCTAAGATGTGGTGCGTGGTAATTGGAAAGACATTCCATCTCTTGGTTATCGGAGTAGAGTTTTGGTGGTTTATTTTGGTGTCATTTCTGTTGTTCGGGTTATTTCAGGGTTATAATCCGCATATTGTCTTGTGAGTCAAACCCTTCTATCTTTTCACTTTTTATTTGTTTAGTCATATTAGCTTGTTTAGTACCATCTAGGTTTGTTCAAGGGCTATAACTAGTTAGTTTGCGTGTTTTATTGTTGAAACCCTTCCATCGTCAATCTAATATAGTTCTCCATTTCCCATTATTTCTATTCATTGTATTTGTTTCCCTTCTCCTTTTACAATTCTTTTCATGCTGGTTATAACGACATGACATGCACACATAATTATCAGCCTGGTTTTAAAAGTTAGTTTATTAATAAAGAAATGAAACAATGTTTAAGATATAAGGGCACTTGAAGTACATAAAAACATATTGGGACTTTAGGGTTATAATCCAGATTATGTGTTCGGGTTATTTTAGGGTTATAATCTGGATATTGTCTTGTGAGTCAAACACTTCTATCTTTTAACTTTTGATTTGTAGTCATATTAGCTTGTTTAGTACCGTCTAGGTTTGTTTAGGGGCTATAACTAGTTAGTTTGCGTGTTTTATTGTTGAAACCCTTCCATCGTCAATCTAATGCATTTCTCCATTTCCCATTATTTCTATTCATTGTATTTGTTTCCCTTCTCCTTTTACAATTCATTTCATGGTGGTTATAACGACATGACATGGACACAAAATTCTCAGCCTGGTTTTAAAAGTCTGTTTATTAATAAAGAAATGAAATAATGTTTAAGATATAAGGGCACTTGAAGTATATAAAAACATATTGGGACACTTCCAGCCCAAACCAAGTTAAACTGCGGGGAGGGGCAAACAGAAAATAAAGATATACTGTTGAAATGTGTCATGCCGCATTGGTGCGATGCCAAGGCATGTTAGCCCCAAGTCTATAGGGATTTTTCGTGGTACAGAGATTGTTTTCTAATGGTTCAAGGTAATTGACAAAAACAAAAGGCAAATATGCCAATCAATCAAAGGGTGTGATGTATGTTTCCTTCAGCTTGCTTAAGTTCGTAGTTTGTACTCGTTATGTTTTGAAGATTGGAATGACGAAAGCATTTTTATTCTGCTATCGAAACACTTTATCATTGGTTACCCCATTGAGCCTTGATTAACTTCTTGCATACCCCTCTCTCGGAATCAACAACAAACTCGAGAACCCGAGTGGGTAAATTAAGTAGGAAACAAGAGAAACATAGTGAAAAAGAAAAAGAAGGGAAAAGAAAAGAAAAGCAAAAATAGCAAAGAAAAATAAGTAAAAGAAAAGAAGAGAAAACAAAATAAAATCAACAATAAAAAAGGAAAAGAAAACAAAAAGCAAAAAGAGAAAAGAAAGAAAAGAAAGAAAAGGAAAAAAGTTGAAGAATGGAAGATCGCAACAACAAATGTAGTCGCCCGAACTACGTTTGAGTTGATCCCAAAAGGGTACGTAGGCAGCCTCTCCCTGAGGTTCAGTCACACAAAAACAATCCAAAAGTCCTCAAAAAGCAAAATGGGGCAGAATTTGTGGTTGCTGTGAGAAATCTGATTCTGAAAGTTATAATATCTGAACCTAGGTCGAGTTGATTTGAGCCTTTGATAACCTTTCTTCCTAACACTGTCCAAAGACTATATTACGGTCCAGAGAAAGACCTTCTGATCAGTCTTCAATAAATGCCGAGTCAAGCGAGCAGAGGTGAATCATATTAGGGGCAACACTCCAGTCCAAACGAAGGAAATGAAGAATGAGAGAGTCTTGTTAATGAGAACCACCACGGGTACCCCAAGATGAGAGAACTAAATAATGAAAGAGTGTTATTGGTGAAAACCTCTACATGCACCATAAGGCGATGGTAAGATGAGAGAAAAACCAAAATCAGAGAGGCTTGATGGTTAAAACCCTCCGGGTACCACAAGTTGACAAATGATGGTGAATCAGATCGAGCAAGTGGAGCATTGAAGCCTAGTTATGCGGTAAAAAGGTATAGCAAGAGCTGAGAATCAGATTTGATAAACATAGTAGGCTGCAGGTACATGTCAAGGTCTCTAGATTTGGTATCCACATCCGATGGTTTACTACTCTGTAGGTTCTTGTTAGGAATCGTCTCTTTCCATTATCCTTTACTTTTTTCCTCCCACGATGTTTTATTCCCTACTCCTGGGTTGGTTGTTCAGAGCAAGTGAGAAATGACTTCAAATTTTGCCACAAAGCTTTCCAATTGCACGAAATTCAATCTGGTTAATACATTAGAATGTTATAAGTCAGGAAAGAATAGCAAGCATACTTAGTTGGTAGTAGTCAACATGCATTGGGGATCCGTGTGAAATACAAAGGCTCGATATATGTCAATTCATGAATAACAGAACAGATGGAGGTTTAGGGTGAACAAATCAAATGTGTTCTCTGTGATGAGAATGAAAAATAGAGTGGTTAACAAGTAACAAGCGAGGTATTCCAAGCAGAAATCAAAGTTGTTATGGAAGGAGCGGTAGACTTCAAGGCCAAGGCTGGTGGTTTAAATCAGGAAAGAGCAACATGTGCACTGAAGTTGGTAACAATTAATATTCTTTGGGGGTTCATGTGAGACCCAAAGGTTGGTAAATGTCACTTTAGGAGCAATGCAACTAAAATAAGGTATGGGGTTTGAACGGAGAAGAGGTATATTCTGACAAAGAAAGTGGTTAGTCAAGGAACGATTAAGGTCTTCGAATGGGAATCAGTTATCATGACAAATGAATGAGCAATATACCTCAAGGCCAAGGCCATTTGTTAAATCAAGAAAGAACAACATACACCTTGAGTGGGTGGCAATTGACATGCTTTAAAGGATTCATGTGAAATACAAGGGTTTGGTACATATCAACTCATGAACAATGCAACAAAGAGAGAGGGGGAGGTAAACGGATCAGAGATATTTTCTATGTCAAGGGTAACAAAGGAAGTGGTTAGTCAGAAAACAAGCAAAGTCCTCGAGTGGGATTCAGTTATCACGGCAAGTGAAAGAACAATGGACCTCAAGGTCAGAGCTAGCGGTTTTAGTCAAGAAAGAACAACATGCGTAATGACAACAACAACAACAGCAACCCAGTATAATCCCACAAGTGGGGTCTGGGGAGGGTAATATATACGCAGGCCTTACCCCTACCCGGGGGGCAGAGAGGCTATTTCCAAGAGACCCTCGGCTCAAGACATCAACAAAAGACGATAAATTAGTACTATCAATAGACTCATATTAAAATAACATAAAATAACGACATAACACAAAATAATAAAGTAGCAGCAGTATAATAAATATAAGAAATACGAAATAGATGAAATTTATACTAATATCCAATACATAACTCCATGTATTGATCCATAACCTCCTACGATTACCTCCTAACTAGCTAATATCACTCTAGTGCGCTGTGGAAACATGCGTAATGAGTGGGTGACAATTGTCTTTCCTTGAGATTCATATGACAAACAAAGGTCATGAGCGATGCAACAGATAAAAGGATGCGGATCTAAACAAAGAAGGGGTATTTCCTGTGACAAGGACGGCAGAGAAAGTGGTTAGTAAATAGGCATGGTCTTAAAGTGGAAATCAGTTATCATGGGAAGTGAAGGAGCAATTGCCCTCAAAGTTCAAGGCCATAAAACAACCACAATTTTAAACTAAAAAGATTTTATTTGATTAAAACAGGGGGAGAAGTTTCGTTTTCTTTGGAGAAACCCTCCTTAGGGAAAAAGCAAGCACCAAAATGGTAAGACCGAAAGTTGTGAGGACCCTCCTGGAAAATTGGCCTTTGTTTAAATTTGAAACAATCATGAGAAGCATAACTTAACATAAATGTACCCTAAAGGAATATAAGTTTGTTCTGAAGTTTTCATGTTATAGATATGTTTCAATGAAGAGTTTCCATGACCCTCCTGGATAATGGGACGTAGTTTTAAGGTTGGTTTAGATAACAAGATATAGTAGAGGTCGTACCTTTAGTAGATATAACTTAGGTTAAAATTGTCGTTTAACTAGAAGCTATCAGGACCCTCCTGGATAATGAGGAGTAGTTTAAGACCCTTTTGATAACAAATGTAGTAGGATTAATACCGTTAGAAGAGATAGTATAGGTTCGTAAACTGTTAGGAGTTGTCAGGACCTCCCTGGATAATAAGACTTAGCTTTTAAATTCTGATTATAGTTGGTAAAATAATTCAGTTTAACACACACCCATGTGCCCAGCCATCAAATTGGGGCAAAAAATTTTCTTTGTCTTGTCTGTTCTATTGCAAGCAGGAGCCCACATGGAGAACAATGGAATATTTTTCAAAGTCATCAAGCAGGAGCCCACCTGGAGAACAATGGAATATTTTTGAAAGTCAGTAAACAGGAGCCCACCTGGAGAACAAATGAATATTTTTCAAATTCAGCAGCTAGGAGCCCACTTTGAGAACAAGGGAATTCTTTTCAAATTCAGCAATCAGGAGCCCACCCGGAGAATAAGGGAATACTTTCAAATGCAGTAAGAAGGATCACACATGGAGAACAATGGAATACATTCAAATGCTGCAATCAGAAGCTCACCTAGAAATCAAGGGAATACATTTCAAAGTTTCAGTAGTCCGACACCTACCTGGATAACAAGGGAATTATAATGCAAATTTTATCTTTCAAGTCGAATATTTGGTTACATAACGCGCCCAGTTATCAAACTGGGACAGAAAATATTCTTTGTTTGTCTATTTTGTTTTAATCAGGCACCCACCCAGAAAATAAGGGAATACGTTTCAGCAATCAGGCACCCACTTGGAGAACAAGGGAATACCTTTTAAAACTTCAACAGTTAGGCACCCACATAGATAACAAGGGAATTATAATGCAAATTTTATCTTTCAAGACTAATATTTGGTAACATAACGCGCCTAGTTATCAAACTGGGGAAGAAAATTTTCTTTGTTTGTGTAGTTTGTTGAAATCAGGCACCCACCTGGAAAACAAGGAATACTTTTCGGCAATCAGGCTCCCACCTGGAGAACAAAGGAATACATTTCACAAGTTCAACAGTCAGGCACCCACATAAAAAACAAGGAAAGTATGATGCAACCTTTATCTTACAATTTTTAATATCTGGTAACATTACGCGCCCATTCATCACACTAGGGCAAAAAAATTTCTTGGTTTTGTTGCAATCAGGAGCCCACTGGGAGAACAAGGGAATAATTTTCAAATTCAACCATTAGGAGCCCACCTAGAGAACATGGGAATAATTTTCATATTAAGTAATCAGGAGCCCACCTGGAGAACAAGGGAATAATTTTCAAATTCAGCAATCAGGACCACACCCGGAGAATAAGGGAATACTTTTCAAGATTCAGCAATCAGGCGCCCACCTGGAGAACAAGAGAATACATTTCAAAATCAACAATTAAGAGCCCACCTGAAGAACAAGGGAATACTTTTCAAGCATGGAAGTTAGGCATCCACCTGAAGAACAAAGGAAGTACAATTCAAATTTTAGCTTTTAATATTTGATTACATGATGTGCCCAGCCACAAAACTGGGGCATAAATTTTTCTTTGGATGTCTATTCTATTGCAATCAGGAGCCCACCTGGACAATAAATGAATACTTTTCAAGTTCACCAAAAAGTAGCCCAGCTGGAGATCAAAGGAATACTTTTCAAGCATCGCAGTCAGAAGCCCACCGGAGAACAAGGAAATATTTTTCAGCAGTCAGCAATCAGTTGCCCGCTTGAAGAACTGAGGAATACGTTCATGTTTAGCAGTCAAGCATTAGTTAGAGAAATGGAAAAACATCTCAGATCACAATTCAAGTCAACAACAAAGGAGGCTCTCAGAAAGAATACGAGTCAACAGTCCGAGACGACCAGCGGAAATTTTTCACAATCCAAAATAATCAAACGATGAGGAGAAACAAAAAGAATACAAAAGAGAATCCAAATGCAAAAGTAGAGAAAAATGTGAATTTCTCAAGACATGGCTGAGGTCACAAACACTAAATACCTGGTTTTGGTCCAAAAAGCAAAAGAAGAACGAGCTAGCACATGCAGCTAACAAGTGCCAATGTTCAAATCTAATGTCTGCATGACGAACCATTCAAGCCTCCAGATCAAGCTTCAGAAGACTTATAGATAGGAATCTTGTAACTCATAGTTGACAGGCTTACCTAGTCTTTTGCATTTATTTTGATTTTTGATGTAATAACACGACCGTGGACCGGAACCTTAGCGGAATGGCACCTTGCTCAGCTCTAAACCTCTCCATCACTTCATTCACTTGTGAACTACACTTGGCCTAATTTATTTATAGCCAAGGATATATAGGCAGCTCAGATACTAGGGCTCGGTCACATTCATCTTTCTTTTGGTCTCCTTAAATTAGGGTCGGGTCAAAAACATGTCTAGTCATTCTTTGTCTGAAAGCTCTTAGCATTTCCTCTCAAAGAGGGGCAGCTGTTGACATGTAATTTTTGACCCTCCTCAAAATTTACCCATTTTCGCATGTAAATATTTAATTTAGGCATAATATAACTAGTTCAACTATTTTTGATTTCATTACCTTATTTTCATCATAAAATGAAAAAATACAAAAATGGTTGCTTATTAATCTATTTTAATCAGGTATTAGTTATTTTTAGAGAGATATGTTCCTTTGAACCTATTTTTATTTTAATATAATCTTGAAAAATACAAAAAAAAAAAATAGAATCTTATTTTTTATCTTTACATAATTTTGAAAATATAAAATAGTCTCACTAATGTTTTGTTGTCATTTTAATCTTTAAAAAAATAAAAAAATAATACTTTATATTTTATCCTTATATAAAACATAAATTTAAAAAATAGTTTTAGTAATATTTTGTAGTTACTTTAATCTTGAAAATATCCAAAAAATATTTTTATTTTAATTGTCAGTGTCATTTTAATAGTTGTTTTACCGGCGTAGGATTAATTAAATATGATCGTATTTTTATTCTCGGTTGCGGTGGAAAAATAATATTTGGGTTCAAACGACCCAGTTTTAGGCCCAAAACAACCCAAGACCAATACTCAAAACCAAGCCCACTGCCCTAAAACCCTAAACTAACCAAGACCTATTAATACACTACTACCTATTCAGCCGCAAGGGGGGAGGGGGAACAGAATAGACACTCTATGATTTTTTGAACCCTAGGACACATAACACACATTTTAAATAGAAGAAACATATCATCTTATTCATCGACGGCACTCAGCAAACGACCACCTCACCCAATACCGACCACCAGCTGGAACAGCTCCACCACGCCACTAGCAACCCTCCTACCAGTCCACCACCAACGAACCACCATCACTAGAGAACTTGAGATTTCTCTCCTAATTCCAAAACAAACCCAACTACCCAACCTTCCATCAACGTTAAGTTTGTTTGAGGACGGTTCGATTCGCCTTCTAAGTTTCGAGTTCGTGGTTCTGGTTGGAGTGTGTTTCATTTTGCTGTTTGGTTTAGTTCATCGCTGGAATGTACATTTTATTAGCCTTGTCACTGAATTTATTAAACTCATGTTTTGATACGAAAAGTTTTGTCATGGGGTTCATTTGAATTTTAAAGTTTTTTTTTGTTGTTTCTTCTGATTTCAGTGGGAAGTGGTTCAATTTTGCTTATCGAGCTTGTTTGAGTATTGTGGTTGCTTCGTGGTTTGATATTGTTGTTCAAGTCTAATTATGTGGTTCGCGATCGAAGCTTTTGTTACTATCTTGAATTTCCAATCAAATGTAGTTTGTTGTCGAAGTGCAGAGAAGAAGTATAAGTTGCCGTTCGTTGATCCCGATCGGAGTGTCATCCATTATTTCTGGTCAATGGCATCCAGGCTATGTCTGTTGTTCACCGCTCAAGTTTTCTTGGCTTTGCTCTACTGTAAATCTCAAGTTGTCTACTAGATCAAGTTTATTTGGCTTAAAGGTCCACTCTCTTGTTACTATCCTTTTACTTTATTAATTTATGATGTTTCGTAATAGTAGATTTAGTTTATTTGATTTGTTATCATGGTCTTATTTCAAAGTGATCCCATATTCTCTAAGTATATCCTTGTTCATATTAGTTGTCTAGGGGTTCTTATATTGTATCTCTGATTTTGTTACTTAGTTGGGTATATACGGATAAGTAATTTGAGGTTGGGTACAAGTCTGCATTTTCCCACATGAATTTGTTACCCATTGTTCAATAGCTTCACCAATAATTTCAAAATTTTGAATGAAAAAATCATGACACCGTAGCTCTCTTTAGACGCGTAATTATATCACCATGATAACGGGTATGGTTCCCGTAGCGTAGTTATGATACTTAATTTCGAATTAGTTTTAAATATGAACATCCGTAGTTTGCTTTAGTTGAGTGAAACCCTTTGAAATTAGAACCGAGGTGTACCATTTAGTTTAATTTCCCATGGCCCTCGCAAAGGTGAAAGTGCATAGTTTCATTATGCGTACTATCTAAAAATTATCTTCCTAAACTCGGGTGCACATATATGTGACCTAAATCCAAATGTCAACGGAGTCGAAATGTGTTGACAACCACAGGTGCGCTGCTGCGACGTGGTTCGAGATACATTTTCACGACATTGCAATTATTATTTAAAAATAAATATATAATAAAAGAGGACTATTAATAAAAGGCACATAGGTTAGAACATGTACTAAAATCAAATAAATAGGACAAATATGACAGTTGAGCGACCGTGCTAGAACCACAGAACCCAAAAATGCCTAACACCTTCTCCCGAGTTTTTGGTTTACAGATTGTTAAACAGAGACAATAATATCCTCGGTTTGGGATTCTAAACCGGTGACTTGGGACACCATAAATTCCCCGAGTGGTGACTCAGAATTTTAATAATAAATCCCGTTCGGATTGTCCTTTAATTGGAAAAACTTCTTTATGCTCTCACGGATATAGGAAAAAGGAGGTGTGACAAATTGCACACAAACCCAAGAAATTACTAAGGTGTTGTGTTGGATCATTATCTATAGAGATTCTGAAAAATACTTCTGCCTTGAGCATCAGAATTAGATCGTGTTCCATTTTAAATGTTGCAAGCCAACAGCTAGCGGTACAATGGATTTAGTATCCTCAATGCACTCCTCGATGTCTGCAAAAGGATTCTTTCCCATTTATGTTTCCGCATCATAACCATATTCAGACATGTTTTCCTACCCAACACAAAGCAACGGTGCAAAAAGTTGATACTCTCAAATTACACTTATTAAATAGTGTAAGGCGGTTGGTGTCAGATATAATAATCCAACAAGGTTGGGATTGAATCCCACAGGGAATAGATGTGAGAACTTTACTCTTATAGTGTGTTACTCGACTAAAGTCATATCTCTATTCGGTAAATAGTAACAAGAGGATAGTTTTATAGTAACAAGAGTATGAATTGACTTTGTTTTGAAGTAACAACTAATTGGAATATTTATACAGTAGCTAATTGGATTAAAAAATCAAGGTTATGTTCCTTTAATGAAGTGTAATGCTATCGGTATTAATATGATATATTTCTAATGGAAGGTTCTTTTGATATGCAAATGATGCCTAAATGACTACACAATATTTTCCATTAGTTGGGTAGTATTTCCTCTTTATAATTTTCTCAAATATAAAAGAGCTGCAATCAAGAACCATCAATATATGCCAAATAAAACCCACTTATTCCTAAGCGATTGCATTAAACAAGGTTTAATGCCTCGAGTCTTCGTTATTTACTTCTACCACATTATAACCCACTTTCCCAAGCAAAGTAAGAATTTAATGGCACTTGTTAGTGTTTGCAACAACTAACAATAAATGAAGAATGAGAAGTAGATAAATATCAACCAACCATTATATATATATATATATATATATATATATATATATATATTCAATGTTTAACACCCATTTAGGATCCACAACCTTAGTATTTAAAGTTAGCTACTCATACTACAATACAAAAACCAAAAAGTATTTAATATCATAAAAGCTTACAAAGTAGAGAATCGTCTGTAGCTCAAAGACAAGACAAGATGATCCCACAAAGACATTATAAAACTATTTATAGTGGACTCAAAATCGGGGTGGAAAATAGATAAAAATGCCCTTTCAAGTCTGATATGCGACTGCATTTTTGTCGCAGAGCACGTATGCGATCTCCATCTTGAACATCCTCATCATAGACTGGAACCCTAGTTTACAGGTCTTCTTCGCATTCTTATTATATGGATCGTATTGAAGATATACGATCGCATTTTGCATCGCATCTGCATCCTTCAGTGACCTTTATTGTTGGTTCGCGATTCATTCTGCGGCTCGCATGTTGGTTCTGCGGTTGCATAATGGACCACATTATTGGCATGAGATTTAACCCAGATCTCTACTTTTGTCTACTATTTGACGTGCATTATGCAGCTCGCATGTCTGATATGTGATCGCATAGTGTGTCGCAGACCAGCATTTTTGCTACACTTTTCTCTTTTCTTTTCTTTTTGCTTCCATTTCCATGTTTTTGGGTTCGCAATCCTTATGTACTGTAGAAACAACAAAACTACATAAGTAACACATATAATTGCACTAAAATAAGCAAAAAATCTAAGCAATTAGTATTTACATGAGCCGAAATTCTTTGGCACATCAGTACTTTGCGAGATTCAATTTTAGGTTCTACATTCTCAGTCTATTGAATAAATTCCTCAAAAATTCCATATGATCAGTGACTTCCTTGGACTTGATGAAGACATCATATACATATACCTCAATCTCATTGTGTATCATACCATGAAAAATGGTAGTCATGGACCTCGTGTAGGTGGCCCCTACATTCTTTAACCCAAACATAATTATCTTGTAATAGTACATTCCCCCATGACATAATGAAAGCTGTTTTCTAAGTATCTTCTTCATCCATCTATATTTGATGATATCCAGCAAAACAATCTACAAATGATTGCAACTCATGCTTGGCAGAATTGTCAATCAGGATATGTATATTCAGCTAGGGGAAGCCACCTTTTAGACTAGACCGATTGAGATCCAGGTAGTCAACAAAGACTCGGACCTTCCCATCTTTCTTCGGCACTAGCACAATATTGGCTAACCATGTCGGATATTCTACTACTCTAAGAACCTTAACTTTGACCTACTTAGTGACTTCTTCCTTGATTTTCAGACTCATATCAGGCTTGAACTTTATAAGCTTCTGCTTTACTGGTGGACATGTCGGATCAGTTTGAACTTTGTGTGGCACAATAGATGTACTAAAAGCAGTTATTTCATCATATAACCAGGAAAATATGTCTTCATATTCCCTTAGGAATTCTGTGTATTCTTCCTTTTCTGACGGTGACAAATGAATGCTAATTTGTGTTTATTTGATGTTTTCTGCATCTCCCAAGTTAACAATCTTAGTCTCGTTTAGGTAGGATTTAGGTCTGTTCTAAAATTCTCGACTTCTTTATCAATCCCTTATGGTATATCATCATCCTCTGAATCTATGTATGTTTGTTGCGTTGTCCTGTTGCATGTCAAAGTCATTGGTTCATCAAGATAAGTAATAGTAATGCCGTATAAGTAAAGTATTTAGAGAAAATAATGAGAGTAAGATTTATAAGGAAAATTGGAATGCTTTGATAAATTCAAAAACCCTATTGAACATTGAAATATTATTGCGAAATTTAAAGTGCTAAAGGAAATTCAACTAGTATAAAAAAGATAGTGCATGATGCTTGTTTAGCCTTGCTACCCCAAGGATTTCTGGGCTTTGGGTGTTATGATGGTCCAGTTATTGAGGCATGCTCCTCAGCTTACTTCTGTGACGACCCGGACTGTTGTCACGGGAATTACCACCTCGTTACCTTTGATTTATATGTTTCATGTGTCTATATCGTTGTTAGAGTCTATCGGGTGAGTTAGAAGCAATTCTGGTTAAAAATGAGGGAAATGAAGCTTGGTTATAAAAAGTTAGCCTAGAGTTGACTATTTAGTTAGACAGCTCAGAATCAAATTATGATGATTTGGTTAGTTCCGGGAGGTGATTTGTTACTTAGGGGAGTAATCAGAAATGAATTTGGAGGTCTGGTGTAGAAATAGGCTTGAATTAGCTAAGGTTGAATTTTGGCGAAAATCCGAATGGTAGGTGAGATTTTGATCCGGGAGTCAAAATGGAATTTCGACAATTCATGTACCTTCGTTATGTGATTTTGGATATGTCTACAAATTTTCAGGTCATTCGAATGTCGTTTGTTTGGGTTTTTGATTAAATGTTAGTTTCGGAAGTGTGAGTTGAATCCTAGGCTTGGATCCGCTATAATTTGATGATTCGTGTGTTTAAGAGTGTGTTTTTATGATTGGAACAAGTTCGTATGGTGATTTCGAGTAGAATTATATTTTAGGGTGAGGTCCCGTGGGCCTCGGGATGAGTTCGGGAAGTTAAACAGAAGGATTTCGAGCTGTGGGAGCTGCTGTCATAAATTGCAGCAGTATTCTCGCTTCCGCAGATGGGGAACTGTAGAAGCGGAACCGCATGTGCATATTCTGGCTCGCAAATAGCAAAATTGGGCTTGGTCAGGTAGTTACGCAGAAGCAAATTTATTAGCGTAGGAGCGTGCTCGCTTCTGCGAACCAGAGGTCACAGAAGCGGAGGCAGGCGACTGGGTGAACAATCGCAGGTGCAAAGATGATTCCACATAGGCGGTCTCGTAGGTGCGAGACGTGGACTGCAGATGCAAAATTGGTCGGATTAGTGGCGGATCGCAGAAGCAAACATTTTGTCGCAGGTGCGGACTCGGTGATGCGAGTCTATGTCCGCAGAAGCGGAAATCGCATAAGTTATTAGAAATCAGAAGGTTAAAAATTTCAGAAAGGTTTTAACACGCTAAGGAATCTTCTATGAGGCGATTAAGGGCGATTATAAGAGAAATCGAATGTATTCTTCATGTAATCATTCATGGACCTAAATTATGTCATTTCGTTGCTAAATTATGGTGATTTTACCTGAAATTCGAGGAATTAGGGGTGTATTAATGGAGGTTTTAACCCTAGGCCTAGATAATGGAAAATCAACGATTTGAATGGGCAAATGGAGTCCGATTTTGGTAAATTTTATATGCATGGACTCGTGTTGAGATGAGGATTTCGAATATATGACTTTTGTAAATTTTCGAGAAGCGTACTGAAAGTCCGGTTTTGGCCACTTTGTAGTAATTAGTGTAATTTGAATTGTTTTGATTGGGTAACATCTCATTGGCATATTTGATGTATTTCTACTGAATTTGATTAGATTCTACACCTATGGGGGCCGATTCTCATGGTAAGGGCATCGCGGACTAGTCGTCGAGTCGAATCGAGGTGAGTAATGGGTGTGGGTGATGACCAACGGGTTCAAAACCCAAGTATACCACTTTGTGACGCTGTATTGTGGCAAGACACGTACTCTCCTGTGAGTGCGTGGTCGAATGTGATTGGGGACTATGGCTTAGTCTGACTTGTTATTACTATATTGTATCATTAGCTACTATTGAGCCGGTGAACCTCCTTCTCGGATGGTTATGTACATTTATGGGCTGTGAGCCAGTTATTGGGATCATGTGAGGATCGTTACTATTGTCTCTGTGATATTGACATGCTATTTTACTACCAATCCTGAGCTATTACTATCATAAAGGTTTTCCAAACTCTAGAATTTCTGATATACTATTTTTACTGAAAAAAATAAAAAGAGTTTTCAAATACTACTTTTGAGCCTAGGAGGCTGCGTTGCATATTAGCTGACTGGTAGTAGATCGGGCTGCGCACCGCAACGTATCATGATATTGTGCTTGGGCTATAGGAGCCCCTCCGGAGTCTGAACCCCCACAGTGAGCACGGGTACCAAAATGGATCGGGCTACGCTCTATAGCTGTCATATTCATGCATTGCATTGCATTTAGCTACACCTGTTAGCTGTTATATTGTTTTGCTGGTATTAGTTGTACAGATACTGTCATGTTGATACTGTTGTAGGGTATTTCGATTATAGATTTACTTAGTGCTATTTTGTGAATTCTTACCTTTGCTGTCTTACCCCTGCTTATTACCACTAAGTCTGGAAGTACTCACTTTACTCACTGTACCTTGTGTGCAGATCTAGATACGTCACAGCAGACTTGACCAGTAGCTGCTCAGAGTTATTTTCTGGATAGTCAAGGTAGCTTCTGCATCCGCAGGACCTAAATCTCTTTCCAGCTTACTTTTATTCATGTTGTTATCTGTTTCTGCACTTGAGCACTATTATAGAAACTATTGCACTTTGTATACTCTGTAGAGGCTCATGACTCCTGACCCTGGTCTTTGGGGAGTTTTTATTGTTTTGGGACGTGATCCCCGTACTTGGTTATTCCATTACTATTGTTCTATCTTTGTTTATGCCTAAAATGGTTAAAAGTGAGCTAATAGCTCTGTGAGTTCTGTTGATTGGTCGGGCTGGCCTAGCAGTGTGCTGGGCGTCATCACGATCGGGTTTGAGGATGTGACAAGTTGGTATCAGAGCCTAGGTTACTAGGCCTCATGAGTCTTGAGCCGGTTGGTCGAGTCTTGTGGATCGGTACGTGGACGCCTGTACTTATCCTCGGGAGGTTGCGAACCTTTAGGAAACACTTTGCATTTATTGAACTCTATTGTGCGATCTTGTTGTTCTAAGAACTGAACTTCTGTATTCAATTCTCTCGCAGATGGCGAGAACTTGAGCTTCAGGACGAGGTGGACGACCTCTATTGCCACCTGCTAAAAGCCATGGGCACGGCCGTGGTAGAGGTAGGGCACCTGAGGCAGTGCTAGGTGACCAGTCTGTTGTACCTATTCAGGGGCAACCCCCAGTAGTTGATGCTCCAGCAGTCCTAGCGCAGGCCCAGACGGTGTCTATTGCTATTCCTGGTCTTCAGGAGACTCTAGCCTAGATATTATCAGTGTGTTCTGAATTGGCTCAAGTAGAATCAGCTACCGCTACTGCAACGACATCCTAGACAGGGGGTGGTCAGCAGACCCCTGCAGCTCGCACACCTGAGCACGTGGTTCAGGTACTTCAGATGCCGGAGGCGGACCCCCCTCAGGCAGTTGCACCAGTTATTCCTCCAGCTCCACCAGCTCCAGAGCATGTGGTTCAGGTTATGCTCGACGACGAGGAGTGTCATCTAGAGAGATTTGGTAGACTCCAGCCACCTCATTTTAGTGGTACAGAGGGAGAGGATACCCAGGGTTTCTTAGATAAGTGCCAGATGATGCTACGTAGAGCTGGTATTCTTGAGTCCAGCGGGGTTTCATTCACTACTTTTCAGTTTACTGGTCCAGCGTTTGATTGGTGGGAGGAGTTTGAGAGGTGTAGGCCTGCAGGAGCAGCACCTCTTACCTGGCAGCAGTTTTCTACTCTCTTCTTGGAGAAGTATGTACCTTAGTCCCGTCGTGAGGAGCTTCATCGCCAGTTTGAGTGGTTGGAACAAGGCGACATGTCAGTGACCCTGTATGAGCTGAGATATACACAGTTGGATAGGCATGCCATATGGATGATCCCGACTTATTGGGAGAGGATTAGGAGGTTAACTAGTGGCCTCAACTACTCAATTCATATTCTTATGACCAGAGAGAGAGAGTCCTATCATCATATTTTGAGCAGGTTGTGGATATGGCACGCTCCATTAAGGCGGATCATCATCGGGAGTGGGAGGAGAGGGAGGCCAAGAGGCCTCGAGGTTCTGGTAGCTTCAGCGGTGCTCCATCTAGAGGACATTTTCAGCAGGAAAGAGGTCACTCATCTAGACCTTCTCAATCAAGCCGCTCTGAGCAGAGCGGAGTTTCTTCTAGTCATGGTCGACAGGGATTCCAACAGGGCCAGTATTCACTTAGTGCCCTCCCAGCCCAGAGTGCAGCACATACTACTTCTTCAGCCCCGGGTTCATCTGCAGAGAGGTGTTCCCTTCAGTCCCCTTCTCTAGCACTAGGTAGCTATTTTGGGTGTGGCGAGTTTGGCCACATGAGGAGGCAGTGCCATCGACTTCATAGGGACAGAGCTCAGCAGAGGGATCGACCCTCCTCTTCAGCACCATCTCAGGCTACTAGAGGTGGACGTCAGTCTTCTCGTAGTCGCCCCAGGGGCGAGGAGCAATCCGGTGGAGGCCAGGCACGATTCTATGCACTTCCTGATAGGCATGATGCAGATGCCTCCGATGTAGTGATTACAGGTATCATTTATGTCTATAACAGAGATGCCTCTGTTCTATTTAACCCCAGGTCCACATATTCGTATGTGTCTTCTTATTTTGCACAACACTTGGGTGCGACCCGTGGTAGTCTTGATTTGTATGTTCATGTATCCACCCCCGTGGGTGATACGCTTGTTATGGATCATGTCTATAGATCCTATGTTATTTCTATTGGGGGTCTGGAGACCCAGGTGGATCTGTTATTGTTACGGATGGTGGACTTTGATATGGCATGGACTGGCTGTCTCCGTGCCATGGTATATTGGAATGTCATGCTAAGATAGTTACGTTGGCTATTCCTGTTAATCCTCAGATAGAGTGGCGGGGTTTGACTGATTTCATCCCTAGCCGTGTTATTTCATTCTTAAAGGCTCATAGAATGGTGGAGAATGGGTGTTTGTCGTATTTAGCATTTGTGAGGGATATGGGAGCTGAGTCTCCTAGCATTGATTATGTACCTGTTGTGAGGAACTTTACAAATGTATTCCCCTCAGACCTGCCGGGTATGCCACCGGACTGGGATATTGATTTTAGCATTGACTTGGTGTCGGGCACTCAGCCTATTTCCGTTCCTCCTTATCGGATGGCACCAGCTGAGTTGAAGTAATTGAAAAAATAGCTTCAGGAGCTTTTGGATAAGGGATTCATTTGCCCTAGTGTGTCCCCGTGGTGTGCGCCGGTGTTAAGAAGAAAGATGGTTCCATGCGGATGTGTATTGATTATAGACAATTGAACAAGGTAACAGTGAAGAACAAGTACCCTCTACCGCGCATTGATGATTTGTTTGATCAGTTACGGGGTGTGAGAGTGTTTTCTTAGATTGATCTTCATTCAGGCTATCATCAACTGAATATCAGGGACTCTGATATTATGAAGACTGCATTCATGACTAGATATGGCCACTATGAGTTCCTTGTAATGTCTTTTAGGCTGACCAACGCCCCAGCAGCATTCATGCATCTGATGAACAGTGTGTTCAGGCCGTATTTGGATTCATTCGTGATCGTGTTCATTGATGACATTCTAGTTTACTCTCGTAGTCAGGAGAAGCATTCTCAGCATTTGAGCAATGTGTTGCAGAGATTGAGGAGGAGAAGCTGTATGCTAAATTCTCCATGTGTGAGTTTTGGCTCGAGTCAGTAGCATTTATGGGTCATGTGGTGTCTCGTGATGGTATTCAGGTTGATTTGAAGAAGATAGAGGCGTTGTAGAGTTGGCCTAGACCGACCTCAGCTACATAGATCAGGGGTTTTCTTGGCTTGGCAGGTCGCTGGTTTGTTCAGGGATTTTTATCCATTGCTTCTTCTTTGACTAAGTTGACTCAAAAGGGTGCACCATTCTTGTTGTCGGATGAGTGCGAGGAGAGCTATCAGAAGCTCAAGACAGATTTGACCACAGCTCCAGTATTAGTGTTGCCATCAGCTTCAGGCTCATATACTGTATATTGTGATGCCTCGAAAGTGGGGATAGGTTGTGTATTGATGCAGGAGGGTTGAGTGATTGCTTATGCTTCTTGGCAGTTGAAGCCACATGAGAAGAACTACCCTGTTCATGATTTGGAGTTAGCTGCCATAGATCATGCCTTGAAGATTTCGAGGTACCATTTGTACGGCGTGTCCTATGAGGTGAATACTAATCATCGTAGTCTCCAGCATTTGTTCAAACAGAGGGATCTTAATTTGAGACAGCGGAGATGGCTTGAGTTGCACAAGGATTATGGCATTACTATTCTATATCATCTGGGGAAGGCCAATGTGGTGGCTGATGCTTTGAGCCGGAAGGCGGTCAGTATGGGTAGCTTGGCATACATTTCAGCTGAGAAGAGATCATTTGCTTATGATGTTCAGGCACTAGCCAATCAGTTAGTGAGGTTAGACATTTCAGAGCCCAGCAGGGTGTTGGCTTGTGTTGTATCTCGGTCTTCTTTATATGATCGTATTTGTGAGTGCCCGTATGATGATCCACACTTGCTTGTCCTTAAGGACAGAGTTTAGCAGTATGATGCTAGAGATGTCACCATTGATAGTGACAGTGTATTGAGGATGCAAGGCTGGATATGTATGCCCAATGTTGATGGCCTTCGTGAGTTGATATTGGAGGAGGCCCATAGCTCGCGGTATTCTATTCATCCAGGAGCCGCGAAGATGTACCAAGACGTGAAATAGCATTATTGGTGGAGGAAGATGAAGATGGACATTGTTAGACATGTAGCACGGTGCCTCAACTTTCAGCAGGTTAAGTATGAGCATTAGAGGCCCGATGGCGTGTTTCAGCGTATTGATATTCCCGAGTGGAAGTGGGAAAGGATCTCTATGGACTTTGTTACTGGACTCCCTCGGACAGCGAGGACGTTTGATTCAGTTTGGTGATTGTGGATAGGCTGATCAAGTCAGCTCACTTCATTCCTATGTGTATGTCACACCCTAGTTCACTAATTGTGAACATGTCGTGATGGCACCCAGTCCCCACGACTAGGTAAGCCTAACACGTTGCGGAATATACAAGCTATAAACACTTAAATAAGAAACAGCGAGAAAATAGCATAAAAAGCTATGTAATCCGTGCCGCTTGGCGCATACATTCGTCACACAATGAATAAAACACTACCAAGATCCGAGAATCCCACGGTAACACAGACTAAAAGAGAATATACAACTGTGGCTCTATGTGTAAAGAGTATATAACAACGAAATGAAGAAAAATGTCGACTAGTACTATTAGAATAGAAGGAAAGCCTCCGGGTCTACGGACGTAGCAGATCATACCTCGAGGTCTCCAGAAAGCTGCAAAAATCACCTAGCTCGAGCCTGCTCTGATGTACCTGGATCTGCACAACAAAAGTGTGCAGAAGAGTAGCATGAGTACACCACGGCGGTACTCAGTAAGTGCCAAGCCTAACCTCGATGGAGTAGTGACGAGAAAGGTCAGGGCCCTACTGAGAAACAATAATATAATGATGATAACAAAAATAAACAGTTTGAATGATAATAATTTCCGAAATAACAACAATAAGATGATTACTGCGAATGTCTACATTTAATCTAACAACAAATAACCAACTCAATAAAACAAATCCAGGACCTGTGCGAATTGAACCCACGGTCCCATTCTCAGTACCCCTGGGTCTCCGGGAATCGAACCCGCAGCCCATGTCTCAATAATATCTCAATAACTCGGGATCTCCGGGAATTGAACCCGCAGTCCCTACGAATAATTCAGGATCTCGGAAATCAAACCCGTAGTCCCTTCCAATAACTCAGGATCTCGGGAATCGAACCCATAGTCCCTTCCAATAACTTAGGATCTCGGGAATCGAACTCCTAGTCCCTTCCAATAACTCAGGATCTCGGGAATCGAACCCGTAGTCCCTTCCAATAACTCAGGATCTCGGGAATCGAACCCGTAGTCCCTTCCAATAACTCAGGATCTCGGGAATCGAACCCGTAGTCCACAGACACAGCAAGTAAAGGAATACACAAAGAGAAGTATAATATGCTTAACTATAACTTCGCCGATAAACAGCGCCAGCGATTACCAAGAAAACTCAAGTAAGACAATTAGGCAACTAGACAGTTAAATACTACCTAATCATGCTTTTCTAACTGCTACCGGGTAGGAATATCGAATTTAACAACTAAAAACAGGAATATCACTCATCGAGCATTTTAAGTAAAGTATGTGTTCAACAACCAGCGCATGTACACACCCGTCACCTCGCGTACAAGGCATTTAAAGTATCACATAATATCCTAGGGGTGAAAGTCCCACACACGAGGTTAGACAAGCCACTTACCTCAACTCCGGTACAAAACCGCTATGAAACAACTCTCTTGCAGCGAATGTCAGCCTCCAAAAGTGTAGAATCTGATAAAAATCAATAGAATCACATCAAAATAGGCCAATTGGGCATTACCCAATCAAATTAACTCAAAATTCACCAAAACCCACAAGTTGCCAAAACCCGACTTCCGGTACGTTTATCGAAAAATCACAAAAATTATATATTCGGGTTCCTTATCTCAATACGAGTCTAGGCATATAAATTTTACCAAAATCGGACTCCATTTGCCCACTCAAATCGGTGTTTTTCTTCAATTTAGGCCTAGGGCTCAAACCCACCTTTAATCTTCCATTTACAGAAATTTAACCAAGGATTTCATGTTAAAATGATGTAATTAAGCCACAAAACATACCTCCGACGAATCCCAGATGAATTCCCAGCAATTCTCGTGAGTTTTTCTTTCTAGAACTCAAAAATGGCATTTTGGGGTATGAAACCCGCGACGGGTTCTGTTCTGTAATTAAACTCACTGCCAGACCCCATTACTCTACGCGTTCGCATTACTGTTCACGCGTTCGCGATGAACAGCCCAACTTCTTCTACGCGCACGCGAAGTAACTCACGCGTTCGCGATGACCTGTAAAAATTACCCATCGCGAACACGACGCTCCCCATGCATCCGCGAAGCACAAATTCCCCTTCCTCAACACGAACGCGACGACTCCCACGTGTTCGCGAAGAACAACCTTCCAATCGACCGTTTTTCTTCTACGCATACGCGACACCTGGGACGCGAACGCGGTGCTTCCTCTTTTTCTTCTACGCGATCGCGACTCAAGGGACGCGAACGCGATGCTTAGCCTACCATGCCTACGCGAACGCGGCCATTGCCACGCGAACGCGAAGGCTTAAAGTCTGCTGCACTGCTGCTGCATTTTCTGCAGAATTTCCAAGTTCCAAATGCCCGCTTGATGGTCCGAATTCATCCCGAGGCTCCCGGGACCCCAACGAAAACCACCAACATACTCCAAAACACGATACGAACTTATTCCAATCATAAAAAACGTCTAACAACATCAAAACCCATAATTCACATCGAATTCAATCCAAAATTTCTTAAAACTTTCCGAATTTCACATCCGATCTAAAACCCAACCAAACGACGTCTGAATGACCTGAAAATTTGCGGACATATCCAAAATTACATAACAAAGCTACAGAAATTGTCGGAATTCCATTCCGACCCCCGGATCAAAATCTCACCTATCATCCGGATTTCGCCAAAATTTCAAACATCGGCATTTCAAGCCTAATTGAGCTAAGGACCTCCAAAATACATTCCGAACGCGCTCCCAACCCCGAAATCGCCCAACGGAGCTAATGGAACCATCGGATTTCCGTTCCGAGATCGTCTTAACACTGTTCCGGTTACGGACCATCTTCTATCTTTAAAGCTCTCATTTAGGGACTAAGTGTCCCAAAATACTTCAAATTTCAAGGCCGACTCTCCTCGCAATCCACAATAGCAGAATTGTACTTAAGGAAACAATTAAATTAGGGATTGGGGCGTAATTTTTCTAAAACGACCGGCCGGGTCGTTACATCTTCCCACCCTTAAAAGATTCGTTCGTCCTCGAACGAGCATAGAAAACATATTTGGAATAGTGCAAAGATGAGGGTACTGGCTGCCCATATCCTGCTCGGTCTCCCAAGTCGCCTCCTCGACCGGATGGCCCCGCCACTGAACCTTTACCGAAGCGATGTTCTTTGACCTTAGCTTTCTGACTTGCCTGTCTAGAATGGCTACTGGCTCCTCAACATAAGACATATCCTTGTCTAGCTGAACAGAAGTGAAATCTAACACATGCGACGGGTCACCATGGTACCTCCGGAGCATGGAGACATGAAATACGAGGTGAACTCCAGCTAGACTAGGAGGTAAGTCTAACTCATAGGCAACCTCCCCAATACGCCTCAAAATATCAAGCCAATAAATCTGGGACTCAGCTTCCTTTTCTTCCCAAACCTCATAATGCCCTTCATGGGCGAGACTCGAAGCAGAACCCGCTCACCAACCATAAAAGCCACATCGCGAACCTTCTTGTCCGCATAACTCTTCTGTCTAGACTGGGCCGCACGAAGTCTGTCCTGAATCACCTTGACCTTGTCCATAGCCTCCTGAACCATATCAGTACCTAGCAACCTAGCCTCACCCAGCTCGAACCAACCCACGGGAGACCTGCACCTCCTACCATATAGGGCCTCGTACGGTGCCATCTGAATACTAGGCTGGTAGCTATTGTTATAAGCAAACTCCGCCAGTGGCAGGAAGTGATCCCATGAACCTCCAAAATCAATCACGCATGCACGGAGCATATCCTCCAAAATCTGAATAGTGCGCTCGGACTGCCCATCAGTCTGGGGGTGAAATGCTGTGCTCAGCTCCACCCGAGTACCTAACTCCTGCTGTACAGCTCTCCAGAACCGTAAAGTGAACTGAGTGCCTCTATCTGAAATGATGGAAACCGGAATACCATGCAGCCGAACTACCTCCCTGATATAGATCTCCGCCAGTCGCTCCGATGAATATGTAGTGCTCACCGGTATAATATGGGCGGACTTGGTCAGCCGATCCACAATGACCCAAATGGAATCAAACTTCCTAACCGTCCGTGGGAGTCTAGATACAAAGTCCATGGTAATGCGCTCCCATTTCCACTCGGGAATCTCAATCTGCTGCATCAATCCACCGGGACGCTGATGCTCATACTTCACCTGCTGGCAGTTGAGGCATCTGGAAACATAATCAACTATATCCCTCTTCATCCGCCTCCACCAGTAATGCTGTTTCAAGTCCTGATACATCTTCGCGGCTCCCGGATGGATGGAATACCGCGAGCTATGGGCCTCTCCTAGAATCAGCTCTCGAAGATCATCTACATTGGGCACACAGATACGCCCCTGCATCCTCATAACTCCATCATCCCCGATGGTAACATCTCGAGCATCACCACGCCGAACTCTATCCCGAAGGACAAGCAAATGAGGGTCGTCGAACTGACGCTCCCTGATGCGGTCAAATAGAGAAGACCGAGAAACCACACAAGCTAGAACCTGGCTGGGCTCCGAAAGATCCAGTCTAACCAACTGTCTGGCCAAAGCCTGAACATCCATCGCCATAGGCCTCTCGAAAGCTGGTAGATATGCCAAACTCCCCAAACTCTCTGCCCGACGACTCAAGGCATCGGCAACCATATTAGCCTTGCCCGGATGATAGAGAATAGTAATATCATAGTCCTTTAGTAGCTCCAACCATCTCCTCCGACGCATATTCAGGTCCTTCTGCTTAAGCAAGTGCTGCAAGCTCCGGTGATCAGTGTAGATCTAACAAGAAACCCCTTATAAATGATGACGGCAAATCTTCAAGGCGTCAACAATGGCAGCTAGCTCCAAATCATGAACAGGGTAATTCTTCTCATGCACCTTCAGCTGTCTCGACGTGTAGGCAACCACCCTACCATCCTGCATCAATACCGCACCGAGTCCAACTCGTGAGGCATCACAATATACAGTATAGGACCCCGAACCTGTAGGCAACATCAATATAGGGGCCGAAGTCAAAGCTCTCTTGAGCTTCTGAAAGCTCGCCTCACACTCGTCTGTCCACTGAAAAGGGGCACCCTTTGGGTCAATCTAGTCATAGGTGCTGCAATCGAAGAGAACCCCTCTACGAAACGACGGTAGTAGCCCGCCAAACCAAGGAAACTGCGAATCTCAGTAGTGGAGGAGGGTCTGGGCCAACTCTGCACGGCCTCCACCTTCCTCGGATCTACTCGAATACCATCACTCGACACCACGTGGCCCAAAAATGCCACCGAACTCAACCAGAATTCACATTTAGAGAACTTGGCATAAAGCTGCTTCTCCCTCAGAATCTGAAGCACTATCTTCAAATGCTGCTCGTGCTCTTCCCGGCTCCGGGAATATACTAGAATATCATCAATGAAAACAATCACGAACGAGTCCAGATAAGGCCTGAACACACTGTGCATCAAATGCATAAATGCTGCTGGGGCATTAGTCGACCCAAAAGACATCACGAGGAACTCATAGTGACCATACCGGGTCCTGAAGGCAGTCTTCGGGATATCTGGCTCCCGAATCTTCAGCTGGTGATACCCAGAGCGCAAATCAATCTTAGAAAACACCTGTGCACCCTGTAGCTGGTCAAATAAATCATCAATACGGGGCAAAGGATACCGGTTCTTCACTGTAACCTTGTTCAGCCGACGATAGTCAATACACATACGCATAGAACCGTCCTTTTTCTTCACAAACAATACATGAGCACCCCAAGGCGAAACACTGGGTCGAATAAAACCCTTGCCCAATAACTCCTGTAATTGATCCTTCAACTCCTTTAACTCAGGAGGAGCCATACGGTACGGTGGAATAGAAATGGGCCGAGTGCCCGGCAACAAGTCAATAGCAAAGTCAATATCTCTGTCGGGCGGCATGCCCGGAAGATCAGCTGGAAATACATCAGCAAAGTCACGTACCACATGAACAGAATCAATAGAGGGAGTGTCAATACTGACGTCCCGCACATAGGCTAGATAAGCAGCACACCCCTTCTCAACCATACGCTGAGCTCTGAGAAAAGAAATAACACGGCTAGGGGTGTGATCTAGAGTACCACTCCACTCAATACGTGGAATGCCTGGCATAGCCAGCGTCACGGTCTTGGTGTGACAATCAAGAATAGCATAATGGGGCGACAACTAGTCCATGCCCAGAATAATATCAAAATCGACCATCCCGAGCAACAATAGATCCGCTGTGGTCTCACACTCACAAATGGTAACCAAACACGACCGATATACGCAGTCCACAGCCAAAGAATCACCCACCGGAGTGGAAACATAAATGGGGGCACTCAAAGAACCCCGAGGCACACCCAGATGAGAAACAAAGTAAGAAGACACATATGAAGAAGTGGAACCAGGGTCGAATAGAACCGATGCCTCTCTGTGACTAACCAGAATAATACTTGTGATAATAGAATAAAATGCAACAGCCGCAGCGCGATCAGGAATAACATAGAATCTGGCCTGTCCCCCTCTCGAGGGCGGCCTCTCGAACCCTGACCCCCGCCCCTGGATGGCTGGGCAGATGGAGTGGCAACTGGGGCTGGAATGATAGCCTGCTGGCCCTGAGAACCACGCGGATGCTGTGATGACTGATGAGGGGCTCCTCTCCTGCGCCCGGGGCACTCCCTAACCAGGTGGCGAGTATCCCCGCACTCAAAACAAGCTTTGGGAGGACGCGGTGGCTGAGATCGACCGGCCTCACCCCCACTAGTCTGACCCCTGGAAATACCCCGCGCAGGAGGTGCACTAGAAACTGGGGAGCATAATAAGGCTCCTGAGGTGCTGGAAGAGCCTGGAGTACTACCGGCTGCGGGCAATGCTGAGTGAACTGGTCGGCCGGAATAACCCCTGCCAAAACGACCGGCTGATGAAGTGCGGGCACCGGAGAAATGGCCCGACTCACGAGACCTTTTGGCCTCTCTCTCTCTCTCCGCTCTCTAGGGAGCATACTCTCGATCCTCTTGGCAATGCTAACTGCCTGCTGATAAGATATATCTGTCTCAAGCTCTCTGGCCATGCCGGATCGGATAGGCGGAACAAGGCCCTCAATAAATCTCCGCACTCTCCCCCGAACCGTGGCTACCAAAGCCGGTGCATGCCTGGCTAGATGGGTGAAACTGATAGCATACTCCGATACTGATATGGAGCCCTGTCGCAACCGCTCAAACTCCGAGCGCCAAGAATCCCTAAGGCTCTGTGGAACAAACTCCCTCAAAAACAGATCTGAAAACCGCGTCCAAGTCAATGAAGCAGACTCCTCTGGACTATCTAACTCATACGTGTGCCACCAATCATAAGCGGCCCCACAAAACTTAAAAGCAGTGAAGGAAACCCAGATGGTCTCCACGATCCCCATAGTAGGAAGAATACGATGACACTTCTCTAGGAAACCCAATGCATCATCTGAAGCCAAACCACTAAACACTGGAGGGTCATATTTCTTGAACCTCTCCAATCTACGCTGCTCGTCCTCGAAGGCAGCTGGCCCACCTCCGGGCTGTGCTGGGGCAGCAGGAGGCATAACCATAATCTCTGGAACCTGTCCCACTGGCACTCGCTGCTCAGGTGTAACGGCTGCGGGAGTCTGGGCCCCTCCCCCGGCCTGGGATGTAGCTGCAGCGAGAGGAAGCAGTCCTGCCTGAGCTAAAGTGGTATACATACTCATGAACTGGGCCAGGGTCTCCTGGAGTGCTGGAGTAGTAGCAGCTGTAGTCGGTGTACCAGGTGCCTGCGCTCCAACCTGGTCTACCTGTGGCACCTCAGTGGCAGCGCGCGCGGGTGCTGTGGCTGCACCTCGGGCGCGTCCTCGTCCTCTACCTCAGCCCCGGCCTCTGACGGCGGCAACAGGGGGCGCGGGTACCCGATCATCGCGAGTAGCTCGTGTCCTCACCATCTGTGAGAGAATAGAAAGCAGTAGTTTAAATTTTTGATGCCAAAAATGTCGCACGACAAGGAATCCAAAAGAAATGAAGAGTTTCCTAAACGGTTACATAGCCCCTCGTAGATAAATACAGACGTCTCCGTATCGATCAGCGAGACTCTAAGTAACCGGTCTGTGTCCCGTGACTCCTATGAACCTAGAGCTCTGATACCAACTTGTCACGACCCTAGTTCACCAATTGTGAACATGTCGTGATGGCACCGAGTCCCCACGACTAGGTAAGCCTAACACGTTGCGGAATATACAAGCTATAAACACTAAATTAAGAAACAGTGGGAAAATAGCATAAAAAGCTATGTAATCCGTGCCGCTTGGCACATACATTCGTCACACAATGAATAAAACACTACCAAGATCCGGAATCCTACTGTAACACAGACTAAAAGAGAATATACAACTGTTGCTCTATGTGTAAAGAGTATCTAACAACGAAATTAAGAAAAATGTCATCTAGTACTATTAGAATAGAAGGAAAGCCTTTGGGTCTGCGGACGTAGCAGATCATACCTCGAGGTCTCCAGAAAGCTGCAAAAATCACCTAGCTCGAGCCTGCTCTGATGTACCTGGATCTGCACAACAAAAGTGTGCAGAAGAGTAGCATGAGTACATCACGGCGGTACTCAGTAAGTGCCAAGCCTAACCTTGATGGAGGAGTGACGAGGAAGGTCAGGGCCCTACTGAGAAACAATAATATAATGATGATAACAAAAATAAACAGTTTAAATGATAATAATTTCAAAAATAACAGCAATAAGATGATTACTGCGAATGTCTACATTTAAGCTAATAACAAATAACCAACTCAATAAAACAAATCCAGGACCTGTGGGAAGTGAACCCACGATCCAATTCTCAGTACCTCTGGGTCTCCGGGAATTGAACCCGCAGCCCATGTCTCAATAATATCTCAATAACTTAGGATCTCCGGGAATCGAACCCGCAGTCCCTACCAATAACTCAGGCTCTCGGGAATCGAACCCGTAGTCCCTTCCTATAACTCAGGATCTCGGGAAGCGAACCCTAGTCCCTTCCAATAACTCAGGATCTCGGGAATCGAACCCGTAGTCCCTTCCAATAACTCAGGATCTCGGGAATCGAACCCGTAGTCCCTTCCAATAACTCAGGATCTCGGGAATCGAACCCGTAGTCCCTTCCAATAACTCAGGATCTCGAGAATCGAACCCATAGTCCACAGACACAGCAAGTAAATGAATACACAGAGAGAAGTATAATATGCTTAACTATAACTTCGTCGATAAACAGCACCAGCGATTACCAAAAAAAAACTCAAGTAAGACAATTAGGCAACTACACAGTTAAATACTACCTAGTCATGCTTATCTAACTGCTACCGGGTAGGAATATCGAATTTTACAGCTAAAAACAGGAATATCACTCATCGAACATTTTAAGTAAAGTATGTGTTCAACAACCAGCGCATGTACACACCCGTCACCTCGCGTACAAGGCATTTAAAGTATCACATAATATCCTAGGGGTGAAAGTCCCCCACACGAGGTTAGACAAGCCACTAACCTCAACTCCGGTACAAAACCGCTATGAAACAACTCTCTTGCCGCGAATGTCGGCCTCCACAAGTGTAGAATCTGATAAAAATCAATAGAATCACATCAAAATAGGCCAATTGGTCATTACCCAATCAAATTAACTCAAAATTCACCAAAACCCAATAGTTGCCAAAACCCGACTTCCGGTACATTTATCGAAAAATCATTAAAATTATATATTCGGGTTCCTTATCTCAATACGAGTCTAGGCATATAAATTTTACCAAAATCGGACTCCATTTACCCACTCAAATCAGTGTTTTTTCTTCAATTTAGGCCTAGGGCTCAAACCCACCTTTAATCTTCCATTTACAGAAATTTAACCAAGGATTACCTGTTAAAATGATGTAATTAAGCCACAAAACTTACCTCCGACGAATCCTCGATGAATTCCCACTAATTCCCGTGAGTTTTTCTCTCAAGAACTCAAAAATGGCGTTTTGGGGTATGAAACGCGCGACTGGTTCTGTTCTGTAATTAAACTCACTGCCAGACCCCATTACTCTACGCGTTCGCATTACCGTTCACGCGTTCGCGATGAACATCCCAACTTCTTCTACGCGCACGCGAAGTAACCCACGCGTTCGCGATGACCTGCAAAAATTACCCATCGCGAACGCGACGCTCCCCACGCGTCCGCGAAGCACAAATTCTCCTTCCTCAACGCGAACGCGACGACTCCCACGCGTTCGCGAAGAACAACCTTCCAATCGACCGTTTTTCTTCTACGCGTACGCGACACCTGGGACGCGAACGCGGTGCTTTCTCTTTTCCTTCTACGCGATCGCGACTCAAGGGATGCGAATACGATGCTTAGCCATACCATGCCTACGCGAACGCGGCCATTGCCACGCGAACACAAAGGCTTAAAGTCTGTTGCACTGCTGCTGCATTTTCTGCAGAATTTCCAAGTTCCAAATGCCCGCTTGATGGTCTGAATTCATCTCGAGGCTCCCGGGACCCTAACGAAAACCACCAACATACTCCAAAACACGATACGAACTTATTCCAATCATAAAAACACGTCTAACAACATCAAAACCCATAATTCACATCGAATTCAAGCCTAAATTTCTTAAAACTTTCCAAATTGCACATCCGATCTAAAACCCAACCAAACGACGTCCGAATGACCTGAAAATTTGCGGACATATCCTAAATCACATAACGAAGCTACAGAAATTGTCAGAATTCCATTCCGACCCCCGGATCAAAATCTCACCTATCGTCCGGATTTCGTCGAAATTTCAAACTTCGGCATTTCAAGCCTAAGTGAGCTAAGGACCTCCAAAATACATTCCGAACGCGCTCCCAACCCCGCAATCGCCCAACGGAGCTAATGGAACCATCGGATTTTCGTTCCGAGATCGTCTTAACACTGTTCTGGTTGTGGACCATCTTCTATCTTTAAAGCTCTCATTTAGGGACTAAGTGTCCCAAAATACTTCAAATTTCAGGGCCGACTCTCCCGGCAAACCACAATAGCAGAAATGTACTTAGGGAAACAGTTAAATTAGGGATTGGGGCGTAATTTTTCTAAAATGACCGGCCGGGTCGTTACAGTGTACTATGTACTCCTCGGAGCGGTTAGCTGAGATATTTATTTGGGAGATCGTTAGATTGCATGGAGTTCCAGTTTCTATCATATCAGACAGAGGTACTCAGTATACTTCACAATTCTGGAGGACTTTTCAGCGGGAGTTGGGCTCCCAGGTTGAGTTGAGTACTGTATTCATCCTCAGACGGACGGACAGTTCTAGCGTACTATTCAGATCTTGGAGGATATCTTGAGAGCTTGTTTTATTAACTTTGGTGGTTCGTGGGCTGATTACTTGCCTCTCGCATAGTTTGCCTATTACAATAGCTACCAATGAAGTATTTAGATGGCGCCGTATGAGGCTTTATATGGGAGACAGTGTATATCTCCAGTTGGTTGGTTTGAGCCCGGTGAGGCAACGCTATTGGGGATAGAGTTAGTCAAGGATGCTTTGGATAGGGTGAAGGTTATTTAGAGACTTCGTATAGCTCAATCGCGTCAGAAGAGTTATGCAAACCGAAAGGTTCGGGATGTGTCTTATACTGTGGGTTAGAAAGTCTTACTGAAGGTTTCGCCGATGAAAGGCATCATGAGATTGGGGAAGAAAGTGAAGCTTAGTCCGAGATTCATTGGCCCTTTTGAAATCCTCACGAGGATTGGAGAGGTGGTTTATATTCTTGCTTTGCCACCTAGTCTATCGGGAGTTCATCCAGTGTTTCATGTATTTATGCTCCAGAAATATGTTGGCGACCCATCGCATGTGTTGGACTTTAGCACTATTCAGCTTGATGATGACTTGACCTATAATGTGGAGCCTATAGCTATATTCGGTCGTCAGGTGAGGAGATTGAGGTCCAAGGACATTGCATCAGTTAAGGTTCAGTGGAGAGGTCAACCCATGGAGGAGGCCACTTGGGAGATCGAGCGGGAGATGCAGAGCAGATATCCTCACTTGTTTGAGACTTCGGGTATGTTTCTTGACCCGCTCGAGGACGAGCGTTTTCTTAAGGGGGGGAGAATGTGACGACCCGGCCCGACGTCACGGAAATTACCACCCCGTTACCTTTCATTTATATGTTCCATGTGTGTATATCATTGTTAGAGTCTATCGAGTGAGTTAGGAGTGATTCTTGTTAAAAATGAGGCAAATAGCTATCACGACCCAAACCCCGGTTGTGATGGGGCCCAACACAATGCTAGGCAAGCCTGACCATATCATCTCTTAACCCAGTCAATTATTAATTCCAATTAATCAAATTAAACTTAAACAGAAAGTGATCATATCAAATGATAAGCGTGATAGTAAAAGCATACAAAATACCGCCCCAAACATATTGTGGTGTCAAGAGTTTGAGCCTCTACAGGATGATAAGGAAAGATAAAATAGGCTCTGCGGACACTGGCAGCTTGATAATAGGTGAATTTGACTATAATTGTACCTTAAATAATCACACTTTGTTGTGGAATTAATGTTGTTTATGAGGACAAAATGCTTTGATTAGTGTTCGATTGTGTTTTACAGGTACATGTGATACATTGGATGCCATGAAGAGCTATTTTGGAGTCCTAGATTGATGAAAAGGCCAAAAGAAGAGCTAAAGTGAAGAGGTCTGGAAGAAGCAGTGAAGAATCAGATGTCCTGTTCATCCGCGGTTCACTCGCGGCCGCGGATGAACCGCGAAAAAAGAAGGCCTCTGAAGTTTGACTGTGTGTGGTCCGCTCGCGGCCGTGAACGAACCGCGGAAGGCTCCGCGTCAGTAATCCCAATTGGACTCAAACTTAGTTTTTAAGCCCTAAAACCTCTATATAAACTCCTAGTTTGTCCCATGGAGGCATGTAATCTATTATTCAATACTTTTGCAAGGTTTTAGTAGGAGAGATTCCTCTCAAACTCTTTCTTTTATTTTATAGCAATTATTTCTTTATGATTTCAATTATTATTCTTATTTCTTCAAGCATGAGTAGTTAAATTCTTTTCTAAGGTTTTGATGGAACCTATTGAGTGATGAACTTATCGTTTATGTGATTACAAATTGTGACTTAGATTTCTATTTGTTCAACTTCATTCTTATTGTAGTTAATTGGTAGGATCCCCAATTAGCTGTGCCTATTTACTGTGCATAACTTGGAAAAGAGTGCATATTTAGGTTTATTGTTGAACAACATCACACCTAGGTTATTTGAGGAATCTATAAATTTAGGCGTAAAGACAGGAGTAGGAATAACGAAGTCTTGGGTGCAATCTTAAGTGAACTATTCAAATTAAAGCTCGCTAGGGTAGCTCGGGAGAGTGCACTAGTAAATTATTGTAATTGCTCGGGAGAGGGTTACGATACACATAGCGTTCATGATTGATAGAATATATGAACAATTTGTATGAGCATAACGATAAGGGATTCCATCAATAGGGGAAATCAATACCTTAGTCCTTCTCTATATTATTTTATTCAACATTCAATCCTTTCTTTTAAAGCATTCTTTATTATTGCAAAGTAGTAGTTCAAAAATCTTACACAAAAATATTCTAAATTTTGGGAACTTGATTCGGAAGTACTCTTGGGTTGTGAAGGTTGTGATTGATAGGTTAATTATCTGTGGGATCGATCTTGTACTTATTAAACCAAGTTATATTGACTACGACCATTGCTTGGACGTGAATCAATTTTGGTGCCGTTGCCGGAGAATTAGCGGAATTATCAATTGCCATTGCCAGAACTTCAAGATACTTGTGTATTCAGTTTCTTTCTACACTCTACATTGAATATTTTGACATTTGTTGATTTGGGTATTCAGGTGCATGCCTAGAAACTCTGCAAGGACTGGAGAACTAATTGAAGGACTCTCGGACCCCGAGCAAACCTTCCGGGCACGTAACAAAGCCATCAGGTAAATTCAACAATCTCAACAACAAATCAAATTAGACTTCGACATGGGTGACATGAACGCTCAAAACCAGCAAGCCGGGCTAAATATGCAAGAGGCGCAGGAGGCACAAGAAGGTGCATTATTCGACTGGGCACAACCCACAGCGGATAATTTGGCAACTGCCATCGTTGTGCCAGCAATTCAAGCTGAGTCTTTCCAGATTACTAACAACATGCTTCACTTGTTGCAAAACAAGGGATTATTCTCTCGGTCTCAGGTTGAAGATCCACAACAACACCTCAAGAACTTTCTATCAATATGCAAAACACAAAGGCAACCGAATGTAACTCCGGAAGCTATCAGATTGTTACTCTTTCCGTTCTCAGTTACAGGAGCAGCAGAGATATGGCTAAACTCACTCCCAATAAACTCCATTGCAACTTGGGATGAGTTAGTCAAACAATTCCACAACAAGTTTCATCCACCTAACAAAACAGCTCAACAAATTGATGAGATTGTGAGCTTCAAGCAGAAACCACTGGAAACACTACATGAAACTTGGGGCGGATTCAAAGGTATGCTTGTTATGTGTCCTCACCATGGGATTCCTGAGCAGATGTTGGGTCAAAGGTTTTACATGGGGCTTTCAGACAGTATGAAGAATATTGTAGATGCTTCAGCAGGTGGGGCTTTTCCGAGCAAGACTTGGAGAGAGGGCCAAAATTTGCTAGACAAGATGGCTCAAAATTCCGGGTGGACTTCCAGGAATGCTCCTATCACACCAGTAGTACACTCTGTACCACTGGATCCATCGAGCACTCTGGAGGAGAACGTGGCAACTTTATTGACACAAATGAGCATCCTGACAAAGAAGGTGGAAGAATCAGGGGTTAAGCAGCAAGTTGACATTGTAGATACTACCAATGGTGGTTTATGCACATCTTGCATTAGCCAAAGCATAGGTAATCCATGGGCTGCAGACCAAGAACATCATCATCAGCATGAGGATACAAACTATGTGGCTAACTATGGAGGACAGCGACAAGGCAATCAAAACTGGGGCCAACAGGCTCCAATGCAGTATAGACCTACACAGCCACAATTTAATGCAGCAGCTATGAGGCCACCACACAACATGGCTCCATATCCTAGACCTCAGAATTTCAGAAATCAGCAGCAGGGATACCATCCACCTCCACCACCACATGGGGGTAGACAGGACGATGGGTTTGCAAGGTTGGAAGCTATGATGTAGCAGGTAATTGGGTCAAATGCCAAAACCAATGAATGAATAGATGTACATGATGCAGCGATCAAAAATATGGAAGTGCAGATGGGTCAGATTGCTATGTCACTTACCAATCGTCCTCAAGGGACATTGTCCGCAGATACACAAACAAACCCAAAGGACCAAATCCCAAAGCAGATGATGGCAGTGACTCTGAGAAGCGGTAGAGATCTTGATGCTGAGAATGAAAGTGAGAAAATTGACACACAGGCTGAGACACCTACTCCATTGCCCATTGAACCAGATGAATCCATAGGGTTGACAAAAGTCACAGTCCAGCCAGTTGCTGAAAATAAAGAAACACAACAGGGAACGGAGAAAGTAGCTGAAAAGGTAGAGCAACAGATTGATGAGAAAGCGATAGACAAAGATAAATCCCAAGTCACCGGGAAGAAGAGGCCTCCACCACCATTCCCCCAAAGGTTGGCCAAACACCAAAAAGAGGAACAATACAAAAAGTTCTTCGACATGCTCAAGCAAATCCAGGTAAACATTCCATTAATTGAAGCTTTAAAAGAAATGCCTGGTTATGCTAAGATGATGAAGGATTTGATGTCGCTGAAATTTGATTTCCAAGACTTGGCCACAATTACACTTACCCATACTTGTAGTGTAGTGGTCTCTAGACCCATTGCTGAGAAGCTATCCGATCCAGGTAGTTTCACCATCCCATGCACTATAGGGAATTATGCCTTTACTAAGGCCTTATGTGATTTGGGGGCAAGCATTAATCTCATGCCCTTAGTTGTCTACAAAAGGTTAGGTATTGGGAGAGCCAGACCCACCTGTATGCTTTTACAGCTTGCTGACAGGACGGTTAAGCGTCCATTTGGTATTATAGATGATGTGCTAATCCAGGTTGGGAAGTTCGTGTTTCCCGCCGATTTTGTTATTCTTGATTGCAAGGTCGACGAAGAAATTCCCATAATCCTGGGAAGACCATTCCTAGCCACTGGGAGGGCCATACTTGATTATGAAACTGGGGAACTCAAGATGAGATTGAATGATGAGGAGATCATCTTCAATGTGCAAAAATCCATGAGGCGTCCTAGTGAGTTTGCAAATTGCTTTCTCATTGATGCGGTTGATGTGATAGTGGAGACCGACGATGCAGAATTGACTATTGAAGATCCACTTCAAGCATGCCTGATGAACATGGAAGAGGTAAACGGTGAAAGTTTGGCCGAATGGGTATTGTCTCTGGAAGGCAAGGGATTCTGGCAGAGAGAGCTCGAATTCGAACTTCTACACTTAGAGAAAAGAGAAAGCCCACCAGCAAAGCCATCCATAGAAGAGCCACCAAAGCTTGAGCTTAAACCACTACCATCACATCTCAGGTATGAATTTCTAGATCCTAACTCCACTTTACCTGCTATTACTTCATCTGGTTTGCTAGATGTGCAGGCTCAAAAGCTTATACAGGTACTAAAAGAATGCGAGACTGCCATTGGGTGGACCATGGCAGACATAAAGGGAATCAGCCTTGCATACTGCATACACAAAGATTCCCCGAGAAGAAGGGCACAAGCCTTCCAGGAAACGCAAAAGAAGGTTGAACCCGAATATGAAGGATAAGGTGAAAAAGAAAGTGATAAAGTGGCTAGACAGGGGGTAGATCCCAGGTAAGTTGTCTCACCCTTCTGTGCTATACATGTATTATTATGCCATGAGGACATGGCATGATTTTAAGTGTGGGGTGGGAGACTTATCTTGTATTGTATATTGTATATAGTAGATGTAGTTGTAAATTATATTAGCTGGCTTGGCCCGATGATGGACACTTGGCGACGGGTTTCTTAAGGGTCTAAGTCGGAATAAAAACACAAAAAAAAAAAGAATTTAGAAAATTTGAAAAAATACAAAAATATGAGTAGAGGACTCTTCCTTATGACGGACTATTTAGGACAAGTACTCTTGAGGGAAGTAGTCCACGTAGGAATTTTTCTTTCTTTTATTTTCTTTTACTAGATAGTGTATCATCTCCCCCTTGGTTTTTCTTTTGACCACGGTTCTTTTCCAAAGGTTTTTATTGAATCGGGTTAGCTAGATTTTTTTTTCTTTCTTTTGTTCTTAGGATTAGAGGTAAAAGGGCAACATGTAACCCCGAATATGCACATTAGCAAAAGCGTAAATTGAACTTGAGAATGTATCTTCTAAGCTTGACTGTAGAATCTTAATATGCCTTAAATTGCACAATAATGCTTGCTTGAACATCGATAGGACTTTGTAGATAAACCGGATTCCAAATGAGTTGCATGCCATATGTGTGTGTGAGGTTTTTACTTACATTGTATGTTGTACATGATACCTAGAACGTGCCCTGTGTGTTTGCGAAGTGAAATAGAAGTTGTTCGGTTGTAGAAAGGATAGAGGCATTTCTTTGTGTAACCCCATATATCAATAGACATGAATTCACCCATACATTATATCTTAGTTAACCCCTTTGAGCTTAAAGCCAATTCTTTGATAACCCTTGAATGTTCTTCAAATTATTATATGTGTTCTACTTTACCTCCTAGACGCACTTGTATTGTAATGAATATGCAAAAGTTTAAGTGTGGGGTGAAGGGAAATTGAAAAGGGAAAATCAAGAATGAATGGTAGAAAATAGTGAACTTGCCAAAATAATGTAAATGTATTGCAAAGCAATGAAAAGATGAGCTATATTGAATAAAATCTTAGAAAAGCCAGTCACATCAATAAAAGAAAAAGTGGGGGTAAAAGTGAAGTAAGGTGAAGGTATGTTTGTGGGAGACATAAGGAAGTAAACAAAAAGGGAAGTTGTGAAAAAGAAAAGAAAAGTGCTTAGGGAGGTTAGTCACTATAACCAAAAGTATCCTACCCGTCCCGTAGCCATCATTACAACCTTTAAAGACCTTTTGATCTATGATAGAATAACTCGATTAGTGGAGTATTACACTAGGGGCAAGCCTATGGTGTGTCTGTATGCATATTAATGTTCTTTGTTGAGAGTGAGTAAATTTTTTCGATATTTATAAGTTCCATGTTTTTGAATTGTTAATGTGTGGGAACTTCTCTCAATAAATTTGGTGAGGGCATGTAATTCAAGAGGACAAAGGTAAATTTGCAAGTTTTTGGTAATAAGTAGAGTAAGTAATAATGTGCTGCCATGAGAGTTTACGGTTAAGTAAAGATCATGCATATCTTAGGTTGTTCAAGTATAATAGCTTTTGTGACATAATTTGGGGGAGACAAATTTTTGTTAATTGGCCTAAAGTGTGATTAAAAATTGCTCGAGGACGAGCAAAGGTTTAAGTGTGGGGTATTGATAATAGGTGAATTTGACTATAATTGTACCCTAAATAATCACACTTTGTTATGGAATTAATGTTGTTTATGAGGACAAAATGCTTTGATTAGTGTTCGATTGTGTTTTACAGGTACATGTGATACATTGGATGCCATAAAGAGCTATTTTGGAGTCCTAGGTTGATGAAAAGGCCAAAAGAAGAGCTAAAGTGAAGAGGTCTGGAAGCAGCAGTGAAGAATCAGAAGTCCTGTTCATCCACGGTTCACTTGCGGCTGCAGATGAACCGCGAAAAAAGAAGGCCTCTGAAGTTTGACTGTTCGCGGTCCACTCGCGGCCGCGAACGAACCGCAGAAGGCTCCGCGGCAGCAATCCCAATTGGACTCAAACTTAGTTTTTAAGCCCTAAAACCTCTATATAAACTCCTAGTTTGTCCCATATAGGCATATAATCTATTATTCAATACTTTTGCAAGGTTTTAGTAGGAGAGATTCCTCTCAAACTCTTTCTTTTATTTTATATCAGTTATTTCTTTATGATTTCAATTATTATTCTTGTTTCTTCAAGCATGAGTAGTTAAATTCTTTTATAAGGTTTTGATGGAACCTATTGAGTGATGAACTTATCGTTTATGTGATTACAAATTGTGACTTAGATTTCTATTTGTTCAACTTCATTCTTATTGTAGTTAATTGGTAGGATCCCCAATTAGCTGTGCCTATTTAGTATGCATAACTTGGAAAAGAGTGCATATTTAGGTTTATTGTTGAACAACATCACACCTAGGCTATTAGAGGAATCTATAACATTAGGCGTAAAGACGGGGTTAGGAATAACGAAGTCTTGGGTGTAATTTTAAGTGAACTATTCAAATTAAAGCTAGCTAGGGTAGCTCGGGAGAGTGCACTAGTAAATTATTGTAATTGCTCGGGAGAGGGTTACGATACACATAGCGTTCATGATTGATAGAATATATTAACAATTTGTATAACGATAAAGGATTCCATCAATAGGGGAAATCAATACCTTAGTCCTTCTCTATATTATTTTATTCAATATTCAATCCTTTCTTTAAAAGCATTCTTTATTATTGCAAAGTAGTAGTTCGAAAATCTTACACAAAAATATTCTAAATTTTGGGAACTTGATTCGGAAGTACTCTTGGGTTGTGAAAGTTGTGATTGATAGGTTAATTCTCTATAGGATCGATCTTGGACTTATTAAACCAAGTTATATTAACTACGAGCGAACGTGAATCACAACTACCTCGTAGTCTCCGCAAAAGTAGATAATGATCAGCAGCTACAATATCTCAACTGCTCTCGGGCACCTGTGGATCTGCACAGAAAGTGCAGGGGAGTGGGGTGAGTATATTTCAACTCAGTGAGTAATAATAATAAGCAATAACTTAAAGTAAGAACTCCTGTACTATCACTAAACAGTTCTAAGGCAAACCCTCACGGGTAAGTCATCACTACAATGAGTACTCTGATCTCCAGTCCATATCTACCTCGACAGGGTCCCACACTGACCGGACCCTCACTCGTACCACTACGGTGTATAGTCATCTCATTACATGGAGATATATACATATGTCTATAATGTATAAGTATTTAAGCATGTATAAGGGTATGAGTAAGGATAATGCTGCGGCGTGCAGGCCGATCCAATATATATACCGCTGCGGCGCGCAGCCCGCTGTATTTAACGTCGACGGCGCTCACTGGGTGTGTATACAGACTTCGGAGGGGTTCCCTAGGCCCAAGCGCTATGATACTGCGGTGTGCAGCCCGATCCACATATATATTACTGCGGCGTGCAGTCTGATCCAATATATATATATACATATATGACTATAATGCTGCGACGTGCAGCCCGATCCCATAATATACACCAGCGCTCACTGAGAATGTGTGCAGACTTAGACTCCGAAGGGGACCCTATAGCCCAAGCGCAATAATACTACGGCGTGTAGTCCGATCCAACATATATATTGCTGCGGCGTGCAGCCCGATCTAATATATACATATATATATATATATATATATATATATATATATATATATATATATATATATATATATATATATATATATATACGCGTGGCGTGCAGTCCCAATATCTATACTGCTGCGGCGTGTAGCCCGATCCAACATAGGTATATATATATATATATATATAATACCTTATAACGGTTCTCGACCCTATCCCAATTATTATAGGATTGGCCTTCCAGGCCCACTGAGCTAAATCAGGGGGCTTCCACCCTAAGTGATCAGTCCCTCACAGTACACACCTAGTATTGTCTCTTAATATGCTGTTCAGCTAGTTTTACGGCTGAGTGTAAGTTTCAACACGATACAAGGGTCACCTAGCTCTACAGGTCCCCTAGCGATCTACAGATCGGCACAAGGCCCCAAACATGGCTTTTAGCCCCATTTAAAAAGTTATAATCTCATCAACAGTCATAAAAACAGTATACTATCAGTTAGGAGGACCAAGTCCAATTTCCCAGTCACAATGTCACCACGCCAGTCACAAGATGCCTGTCTTATCTCAACATAGCATTGTGAAGTCCTAGTACGGGGTTTCAAACCCTTAGTACATTAATTACTATCACCACTCACCTCGAACCGGTAGAAGCCTCAGTCCGTCTTGCACTTGTCTCGCAAATCAATCTCCTTGGCTGCCAAATTTGCTCAAAATCAATGATAATACATCAATATATGCTAAATTCACGTAACCAATTCGAAATAACCCAAATTGCATCAAAACCCACAAAGTTGTCAAAACCCGACTTTTGGTGTGCTTCTCAAAAAATTATAAAAGTTACATATTCGGAACCCTCGTCTCAATATGAGTCTATGCATATAAAGTTTTCCAAAATCGGACTCCGATTGCCCACTCAAATCGACAACTTACCATAACCCTGGCTTAGGCTAAATTTCCTCACAATTTGATCCAATTTCCGCGAAATAAAGGAGGATTTTCAAGATAAAAATGCGTAAAAGAACCATAAAACTCACCTCCGATGATAACCCAATGATTTCCCAGCAATATCTCATCCAAATCGTCCAATTCTCCTCTCTAAACCGAGCCCAAATGTTTTTACAACTTATGAAATTTTAACCCTTATGTTATTTTTAACACAGGCGCGATTTCCGCTTCTGCGGACAAAAATCCGCCTCTGCGATGCCGCCTCTACGACCAAATGGTCACTTCTGTGAGATCACACCAAACCGTCCAGTTCCACTTCTGCGGCCCAGGTCTCGCTCCTGCGAGACCGCTCCTGCGAATTTTTGCTCTGCACCTACGATCCTCCCCAGTCGCCCGCCTTCTGCTTCTGCGGCCTAGGACTCACAGAAGCGAGTCCGCTCCTGCAACTCATCATCCGCTTCTGCGGAACCTTCTGGCCAAACCCCCTTTCGCTTCTGCGATGAAAACTTCGCTTCTGCGGTTCCACTCCTGCTGTCCCCAATCCACATGAGCAAAAATGCTGCTGCAATTCATCACAGCAACTCCCAAACTCCAATTCCTCCCGTTTAACCTCCCGAAACCACCCCGGGTCCCCCGGGACCCCAACGAAAGCCACAAACATACTCCATAACACCATACGAACTTGCTCGAATGATAAAATCACATAGTTTAACATGGAATAACCTTGAATTCAAGCAATTCAAGCCTAAGTTTCCATCCAAACTTCCACAACTGACCTTCGATCAAAAACCTGATCAAACGACCTCCGAATGACCTGAAATTTTGCAGGCACATCAAAAATCACCTATCGGAGCTACTGCAACTGACAGAATTCCATTTTGACTCCCGGATAAAAATCTCGCCTATCGATCGGATATCGCCAAAATTCAACTTTAGCCAATTCAAGCCTAAATCTACTTCGGACCTCCAAATTCACTTCCGATCGATCTCCTAGCTCACAAATGACCTCCCGGAGCTGACCGAATCATCAGAATTCGATTCCGAGCTCTCTAACTCACAAGTCAACATCCAGCTGACTTTTCTCAACTATTCCTTCTTCTAAGAGACTATTAGTCTCAATTTCAACAAAACTCAACCCGGATTGACTCAAACTTACCCAACATGTATATTACAACATCAACAAGCATATAACGAGGATAACGGGGTGATAACTTGCATGATGACGGGCCGGGTCATCACATTCTCCCAAACATAAGAAAACGCTCGTCCTCGAGCAGGTCAAAAAACATACCTGGAGACTCAAATAGCTGAGGGTATCTGCTCCGCATCTCCTGCTCGACCTCCCAAGTAGCCTTCTCCACGAGCCGACCTCTCCAATGTACTCTGACTGAAAAAATCTCCTTGGACCTCAACTTTCGAACCTGCCAACCCAGAATAGCCACTAGCTCCACATCATAAGATAGATCACCATAAAGCTGAATGGTACTAAAGTCTAATAAATGAGACTGATCCCCAACGTACTTCCGAAGCATAGACACATAGAATACTGGATGAACGCTGGATAAGCTGGGTGGCAAGGCCAACTCATATGCCACCTCTCCAACTCTCCTAAGTATCTCAAAAGGACCAATGTACCTGGGACTCAGCTTCCCCTTCTTCCTGAACCTCATGACACCCTTCATGGGTGAAACCTTCAGCAATACTCTGTCACCAACCATGAAAGACAACTCTCGAACCCTACGGTCCGCATAACTCTTCTCGCGAGACTGTGCTGTGCGAAGCCTCTCCTGGATCAACTTTGCTCTATCCAGAGCATCCTGAACTAACTCAGTCCCTATCAATCTATCCTCACCAGGCTCAAACCATCCGACGGGAGATCTACACCGTCTGCCATACAATGCCTCGTACGGGGCCATCTGAATACTCGATTGATAACTATTGTTGTAGGCAAACTCAACAAGTGGCAAGAACTCATCCCACGAACCACCAAAGTCAATCACACATGCTCGCAACATATCCTCCAGGATCTGAATAGTGCGCTTAGACTGCCCGTATGTCTGGGGGTGAAATGCGGTGCTCAACTCCACCCGCGTACCTATCTCTCGCTGAAATGCTCTCCAAAACTGAGAAGTGAACTGAGTGCCTCTGTTAGATATAATAGATCCAACCTAAAAATCTCCCAAATAAAGATCGCTGCTAACCGTTCCGACGAGTAACTAGTACTAACTGGGATGAAATGTGTGGACTTAGTCAGCCGATCAACAATCACCCATACAGAATCAAACTTCCTCACTGTCCGAGGGAGTCCAGTAACAAAATCCATGGTGATCCTCTACCATTTCCACTCGGGAATGACCATACGCAGAAGAACACCGCCCGGTCTCTAATACAAATACTTGACCTGCTGCAATTGAGGCACCTGGCTACATGCCTAACAAGATCCATCTTCATTCTCCTCCACCAGTAGTGTTGTCTCAAGTCTTGGTACATCTTCGCGGCACCTGGGTGAATAGAGTACCACGAACTGTGTGCCTCCTCAAGTATCAACTCCCGTAAACCATCTACATTGGGCACGCATATACGGCCCTGCATCCTCAGAACACCATCACTGTCGATAGTCACATCTCTAGCATCATTACGCTGCACTCTGTCCTTAAGGACAAGCAAATGTGGGTCATCATACTGTCGCTCCCTGATGCAATCATATAAGGAAGATCGAGAAACAACACAAGCCAACAATCGACTCGGCACCGAAATATCTAACCTCACTACCCAATTGGCAAGGGCCTGAACATCATAAGCAAATGGCCCCTCCCCAACTAGGATGAAAGCTAGGCTGCCCATACTAACCGCCTTCTGACTCAAAGCATCGGCCACAACATTGGCCTTCACCGGATGGTACAAGATAGTGATTTCATAATCCTTAAGTAACTCCAACCACCTCCGTTGTCTCAAATTAAGGTCCTTCTGTCTGAATAAGTGCTGAAGGTTGCGATGATCCGTGAACACCTCACATGAGACACCATACAGGTAATGCCTCCAAATCTTCAAAGCGTGGTTGTTAGCTCCAAATCATGAACAAGGTAGTTCTTTTCATGGGGTTTCAACTGACAAGAAGCATAAGCAATGACCCTACCCTCATGCATCAACACACAACCAGTGCCAAATCCTAAAGCATCACAATACAAAGTAGAAGGATCTGAAGCTGACGGCAGAATCAAGATTGGTGTTGTGGTCAGTGCTGTCTTGAGCTTCTGAAAGCTCTCCTCGCACTCCTCGGACCATATCAAAGGAACACCCTTCTAAGTTAATCTAGTCAAAGGTGAAGCAGTAGAAGAGAATCCTTGAACGAATCGGCGATAATACCCTGCCAATCCCAGAAAGCTACAGATCTCAGTAACTGAGGTTGGTCTGGGCAAACTCTACACTACCTCGACCTTCCTCGGATCTACCTGAATACCATCACGGGACACCACGTGTCCTAAGAATGCCACGGACGCAAGCCAGAACTCACATTTGGAGAACTTGGCATACAACTTCTCCTCTCTCAATCTCTGCAATACAATTCTCAAGTGCCGAGCATACTCCTCTTGGCTACGAGAGTAGACTAGAATGTCATCAATGAACACAATCACAAATGAATCTAGATAGGGCCTGAACACACTGTTCATCAGATGCATAAATGCTGCTGTGGTGTTGGTCTGCCCAAAGGACATCACAAGGGACTCGTAGTGACCATATCTGGTCCTGAATGTAGTCATCATAATATCAGACTCTCTAATCTTCAGCTGATGGGAGCCTGAACGAAGATCAATCTTCGAGAACACCCTAGCTCCCTGGAGCTGATCAAATAAATCATCAATACGAGGCAGAGGATACTTGTTCTTCACTGTTACTTTGTTCAGCTGCCTGTAGTCAATACACATCCTCATGGATCCATCCTTCTCCTTAACAAACAGGACCGGTGCACCCCACGGCGACACACTCGGCCGAATGAACCCCTTATCTAGGAGTTCCTGGAGCTGCTCCTTAAATTCCTTCAGCTCAGCTGGTACCATCCGATATGCAGGAATAGAAATAGGCTAAGTGCATGGCACCAAATCGATCCCAAAATCAATATCCCTATCCGGCTGCATACTCGGCAGGTCTGAGGGAAACACATCAGGAAAGTCTCGTACAATGGGAACAGAATCAATACTGGGAGTCTGGGCCTCGATCTCCCGCACAAATGCTAAATAAGAGAGACATCCCTTCCCAACCATTTGTTGGGCCTTGAGGAAAGATATTACCCTGCTAGGTACATACTCAATCGTGCCTCGCCACTCGATCCCCTGAATACCCGGCATAGCCAAGGTGACCATCTTAGCACGACAGTCCAGAATAGCATGACATGGAGATAGCCAGTCCATGTCCAATATGACATCAAAATCAATCATACGGAGAAGCAACATGTCCACTCGGGTCTCCAGACCCCCAATAGTGACCAAACAGGACCGATATACATGGTCCATAATAATAGTATCCCCTACCAGGATAGATACATGCACTAGAACTCGAAGAATCACGGGGTAGGCCTAAGTACGGGACAAAATAAGATGACACATAAGAATAAGTGGAGCTTGGATCAAATAAGATTGATGCATCTCTATGATAGATCGAAATAATACATGTGATAATATAATCAGATGCAAATGCCTTTGTCCTAGAAGGAAGAGCATAATATCTGGCATGGCCTCCCCTTCTCGGTCTCCCCCTCAAGGGCGACCCCTAGTTGACTGACCCTCACCCCTAGCTTGCGGGGAGGGTGCTGAAGTAGAAGGACCAAATGACGAGGGCTACCCCCGCTGCTGATAAAATCTGGAAACAAGGCGGGGACACTCCCTATAGTGGTGCCCAAGCACTCCGCACTCGTAGTAACTCCCCGGTACTGGGGGCTGAGACTGATAAGGACCCCTGGTGTTGGAGTGGCCAGCTGATGAACTAGGCTGAGATAAACCCTGAGCAGATGGGGCCAGTGAAGAACTCTGAGCTAGCATGGCACTGAGAGATGGTTGGCTCTAGTGCGAACCCTGATAACCCTGTCTAGAAGACAATCTGCGACGATCTGAGCGACCGGATTACGAATATCTGAAAGAGCGACCTCGGCTCTGCTGACTCTGGCCTCTGGTCTGAGTGCCACTGGAACTAGCTGAACCTCGAGGCCTCTTGGCCTCCCTCTCATCTCGCTCTCTGCGACGATCTGTCTCTATGTCACGAGCAATATCCACAGCATCCTCAAATGTATGACTCAAAACCCTCTCCCGAGTCATCAGAATATGAATGGGATAAATGAGGCCGTCCACAAAACGTCCAATCCTCTCTTTGTTGAAAGGAACCAACCACGGTGCATAGCTAGACAACTCAGTAAACCTAATCTCATACTCTGACACTGACATGTCCCCTTGACAGAGACCCTAAAACTGCCTGGGCATCTCCTCACTCTGAGACCGAGGCATCCACTTCTCCAAGAACATAGTGGAGAACTCTGGCCATGATAGTGGTGTTGCCCCTGCTGGACTACGACACTCATAATCCTCCCACAGGCGAAGGCTGGCCCCCTGGAACTGAAAGGTAGTGAAAGATACCCCACTAGACTCCAATATCCCTGCCTTACGAAGCATCCGACAGCACTTGTCCAGAAAACCTTAGGCATCCTCACCCGGAGCACCAGTGAACACTGGAGGAGATAACCTAGTGAACCTCTCTCGATGATGCTGCTCATCGTCCATCATAGCTAGGACCCTGTCCCTCTGAATCTGATCCGCTGGCTGAACCGAAACTATAGGCTGAACTGGAGGAGCCTCTGGTGTCTACAAGCCCTACACTGCTGGCTCTAGAGTGCGTGCTGCGGGGGTCTGATGACCACCCCTGATCCCTGATGCAGCTGCTGCGGTAGTAACTGAAACCGCATGTGCTAGGCCAGTGCAAACTGCTAGTATCTGAGCCAGGGTCTCCTGTAGACCCGGAATGACAATGGGCACAGCTGGTGCCTGAACTGGTGCTGCTGACACCTCTACAACTGGGGGTTGTGGGTCAGCTGGTATTGCATCTGCTGCCTAACCTCCGCCACGACCACGGGCGCATCCACGGCCTCTAGTAGCTGGTAGTGGTGGTCGTCCTCCCCGTCCGGAAGCTCGAGTTCTTGCCATCTGCAAGAGAATAGAATGTCAAAGTTTAGTTCAAGTCAAAAGTAATCGCACAACAAGAATTACAAGAATTGAATCTTTTCCTAAAAGGTTTGCAGCCTCCCGAGGATAAGTACATGCGTCCCCGTACTGATCCACGAGACTCTACTAAACCGGCTCATGACTCGCGAGACCTATTAACCGGGTTCTGATACCAACTTGTCACGACCCAAACCCCTGTTGTGATGGCGCCAAACACAATGCTAGGCAAGCCCAACCATATCATCTCTTAACCCAGCCAATTATTAATTCCAATTAATCAAATTAAACTTAAACAGCAAGTGATCATATCAAATGATAAGTGTGATAGTAAAAGCATACAAAATATGGTCCCAACCATATCGTGGTGTCACGAGTTTGAGCCTCAACAGAATAAACATCCTAATACAAACAAGTCTAGGAAAAATGAAAACAACACGATGATAAGGAAGGAGAAAACAGGTTGTGCGGACGCTGGCAGCTACCTCGTAGTCTCCGCAAAAGTAGATAATGATCAGCACCTACAATATCTCAACTACTCTCGGGCACCTGTGGATCTGCACAGAAAGTGCAGGGGAGTGGGGTGAGAATATTTCAACTCAGTGAGTAATAATAATAAACAATAACTGAAAGTAAGAACTCTTGTACTATCACTAAACAGTTCTAAGGCAAACCCCCACGGGTAAGTCATCGTTACAATGATTACTCTGATCTCCAGTTCACATCTATCTCGACAAGGTCCCACACTGACCGGACCCTCACTCGTACCAGTATGGTGTACAGTCATCTCAATATATTGAGATATATACATATGTCTATAATGTATAAGTATTTAAGCATGTATAAGGGTATGAGTAAGTATAATGCTGCGGCGTGCAGCCCGCTCCAATATATATACCGCTGCGGCACGCACCCCGCTCCATTTAACATCGACAATACTCACTGGGGGTGTATACAGACTTCGGAGGGGCTCCCTACGCCCAAGCGCTATGATACTACGGCGTGCAGCCCGATCCACACATATATTACTGCGGCGTGCAGTCCGATCCAATATATATATATATACATATATAACTATACTGCTGCGGCGTGCAGCCCGATCCCATAATATACACTAGCGCTCACTGAGAATGTGTGCAGACTCAGACTCCGAAGGAGCTCCTACAGCCCAAGTGCAATAATACTGCGGCGTGCAGTCCGATCCAACATATACATTGTTGCGGCGTGCAGCCCGATCCAATATATATATATACTGCTGCGGCGTGTGGCCCGATCCAATATCTATACTGCTGCGGCGTGCAGCCCTATATAACATGGGTATATATATATATGTAATACCTCATAATGGGTTCTCGACCCTGTCCCAATTAATATAGGATTGGCCTTCTAGGCCCACTCAGCTAAATCAGGGGGCTTCCACCCTAAGTGATCAGTCCCTCACACTACACACCTAGTACTTGCTCTTAATATGTTGTTAAACTATTTTTACGGCTGAGTGTAGGTTTCAACACGATACCAGGGTCACCTGACTCTACGGGTCCCCTAGTGATCTACAGATCGGCACAAGGCCCCAAACATGGCTTTTAGCCCCATTTAAACAATTATAATCTCATCAACAGTCATAAAACACAGTATACTATCAGTCGGGAAGGACCAAGTCCAATTCCCCAATCACAATGTCACCACGCCCGTCACAAGACGCGTGTCTCATCTCAACATAGCACCGTGAAGTGCTAGTACGGGGTTTCAAACCCTTAGTACATTATTTACTATCACCACTCACCTCGAACCGGTAGAAGCCTCAGTCCGTCTTGTGCTTGCCTCACAAATCAATCTCCCCGGCTGCCAAATCTGATCAAAATCAATGATAATACATCAATATATGCTAAATTCATGTAACCAATTCGAAATAACCCAAATTGCATCAAAACCCACAAAGTTGTCAAAACCCGACTTTTGGTGCTCTTCTCGAAAAATTATAAATGTTACATATTCGGAACCCTCATCTCAATACGAGTCCATGCATATAAAGTTTTCCAAAATCGGACTCTGATTGCCCACTCAAATCGACAATTTACCAAAACCCTAGCTTAGGCAAAATTTCCTCACAATTTGATCCAATTTTCATGAAATAAAGGAGGATTTCAAGATAAAAATGCGTAAAGGAACCATAAAACTCACCTCCGATGATAACCCCATGATTTCCCAGCAATATCTCGTCCAAATCACCCAATTCTCCTCTCTAAACCGAGCCCAAATGTTTTTGCAACTTATGAAATTTTAACCTTTCTATTATTTTTAACACAGTCATGATTTCCACTTCTGCGGACAAAAATCCGCCTCTGCGATGCCGCCTCTGCGACCAAATGGTCACTTCTGCGAGATCACACCAAATCGCCTAGTTCCGCTTCTGCGGCCCAGGTCTCGCTCCTGCGTGACCGCTCCTGCGAATTTTTCTTCCGCACCTGCGATCCTCTCCAGTCGCCCGCCTTCCGCTTCTGCGGCCTAGGACTCGCAGAAGCGAGTCCGCTCCTGCAATTCTTCATCCGCTTCTACGGAACCTCCTAGCCAAACCCCCTTTCGCTTCTGCGATGAAAACTCCGCTTCTGCGATCCCACTCCTGCGGTCCCTAATCCGCAGGAGCGAAAATGCTGCTGCAGTTCATGACAGCAGCTCCCAAACTCCAATTCTTCCCGTTTCACCTCCAAAAACCACCCCGGGTCCCCCGGGACCCCAACGAAAGCAACAAACATACTCCATAACACCATACGAACTTGCTCCAATGATAAAATCACATACTTTAACACGAAATAACCTCGAATTCAAGCAATTCAAGCCTTAGTTTCCATCCAAACTTCCACAACCGACCTTCGACCAAAAACCCGACCAAACGACCTCCGAATGACCTAAATTTTTGCAGGAACATCCAAAATCACCTAACGAAACTACTTCAACTGACGGAATTCCATTTCGACTCCCGGATCAAAATCTCGCCTATCGATCGGATATCGCCAAAATTCAACTTTAGCCAATTCAAGCTCACAAACGATCTCCCGAAGCTGACCGAATCATCAGAATTAGATTCCAAGCTCTCTAACTCACAAGTCAACATCCAGCTGACTTTTCTCAACTATTCCTTCTTCTAAGAGACTATTTGTCTCAATTTCAACCAAACTCAACCCTGATTGACTCAAACTTATCCAACATGCATATTACAACATCAACAAGCATATAACGGGGATAACGGGGTGATAACTCGCATGATGACGGGCTGGATCATCACAATAGCCTTTTGAAATAAAGCTTGGTTATGAAAAGTGAACCCGGAGTTAACTATTTAGTTAGAGGGCTCGCAATCAAATTCTAATGATTTGGTTTGTTCCGGAAGGTGATTTGTGAGTTAGGGGAGTAATCGAAATTGAATTTTAAGGTCCGTTGTAGAAATATGCTTGAATTAGCTAAGGTTGAATTTTGGCGAAATCTGAACGGTAGGTGAGATCTTGATCTGGGAGTCAGAATTCAATTCTTGTAGCTTAGTTCTGTGATTTTGGATATGTCTACAAATTTTCAGGTCTTTCGGACGTCGTTTGGTCGGGTTTTTGATTGAATGCTACTTTCGGAAGTTTGAGTTGAATCCTAGGCTTGAATCCACTATAATTTATGATTCGTGTGATTGAGGGTGTGTTTTTATGATTATAAGAAGTTCGTATTGTGATTTAGAGTAGAATTGAATTTTTTATTGAGGTCCCGGGGTCCTCAGGATGAGTTTGGGAGGTCAAACAGAAGGATTTTGAGTTTTGGGAGCTGCTATCATAAATTGCAGCAGTGTTCTCGCTTCTGCGGATGGGGAACCGCGGGTGCGTATTATGGCTCGCAAAAGCAAAATTGGGCTTTGTCAGGCAGTTCTGTAGATGCGGATTTATTAGCGCAGGATCATGCTTGCTTCTGCGAACCAGAGGTCGTAAAAGCGGAGGCAGGCGGCTGGGTGAACAATCGCAGGTGCGGAGATGATTCCGCATAGGCGGTCTCGCAGGTGCTAGACCTGGATCGCAGATGCGAAATAGGTCGGATTAGTGGCAGATTGCAGAAGCGACCATTTCGTCGCAGGTGCGGACTCGCTGGTGCGACTCTATGTCCGCAAAAGCGGAAATCGCATCAGTTATTAGAAATCAGAAGGTTAAAATTTGCAGAAAGGTTTTAACACACTATGGCATCTTCTAAGAGGCGATTACGGGTGATTTTAATAGAAATCAAAGGGATTCTTCACATAATCATTCATGGACCTAAATTATGTCATTTCCTTGCTAAATTATAATGTTTTTACCTGACATTAGAGGAATTAGGGGTGTATTAATGGAGGTTTTCACCATAGCCCTAGGTTATGGAAAATAAATGATTTGAATGGCAAATGGAGTCCGATTTTGGTAAATATTATATGCATGGACTCGTGTTGAGATAAGGATTCTGAATATGTGACTTTGGTAATTTTTCGAAAAGTGTACCAAAAGTCGGTTTTTGGCAACTTTGTAGTAATTGGTGTAATTTGAATTGTTTTGATTTAGTAATGTCTCATTGGCCTATTTTAATGTATTTCTATTGAATTTAATCAGATTCTACACCGGTGGAGGCCGATTCTCGTGGCAAGTGCATCGCGGACTAGTCGTCGAGTCGAGTCGAGGTGAGTAATGGGTGTGGGTGATGACCAGCGGGTTCGAAACTGTCACGCCCCAAATCGAGGGACATGACCGGCGCCTGACCGGGTTGCCCCAGTCAAGCGGACCTGGGTGCCTTTCATTCCCACGCGTTAACCCCGTGTTGATTGTTTCTCATTAACCAAATATTTTACCAATAATGACTGATTTCATAATGCATAAACATAACCATGTGATTGATTCACTAACAAGTTCATAATTTATATTTAGAACGCCCCATACATATACATAGGCCACAATCCCACGGTTTACATGTCTATGGAGCCTCTAGGATACAAAAAGGGAAATACAATACTTGTCGGTAACAAGGCTCCGGCTATACCTTACAAAACCAAAATGAAATCTAAACCGAGTGGCATGAACCACACAAGGCCCCGAGGAAGAAAGGGGCTCACCAAAACGGGCGGTGGAAGGAGAAGGATACTACTGCCGATGAGCTGAAGTGCCTGCTACTGATCCACCTACAATCATGACACGAATGTAGCGCCACCGGCAAAAGGGACGTCAGTACACTTGAATTGTACTGGTATGTATGGACAAACTTTGTCCCAAGTAAACTCAAGCCATTAAATTACATCAACAATTAATTAAGCCAGCCAACCATGTTTCCACATTTTCCTCATTTCAAATAATTCTCACACAAAGCACTTTCTATGATCAACCAATTTAACAATAACCAATCAATCACGTAAAGCACAAGTAGTCAAACAAAGGGGCAATCGGTGCCCCACAGGTTGCAAACTCTCCTGCTGTCTCCTTTCACAATTTCACATTATTGATTTTTGTATCAATTTTCAATAGCGATTTCGATCGCTTTCCATCCTTATTGCCCCCGACCACCCTTATTACCTCGGCCACCCTTATCACCCCAACCCACACCTTATTTCCCCACGTTGCGGCGCGCAACACGACCCCGCCTTACAGTTGAAAACACAACAATTTCAAACAGCGCAGATAAGGTACTACACACAATTTCAACAAGTTCAAATAAGCAACTTACACATTGGTTCATGTTCTCAATTTCTTCTCAAGCCAATATCAAAACCAAGTTACAAGTATTCCAAAATCGAAAATGCCCACATAATCATGTTCAACAATTTACCACAATTAAGGTGTTTCAAATTCCTTCCACAATAAGCCAAATATGCCATCACAATGGTTGTTCCCAATTCTTTACCAAACTCGATTACCTTTTTATCTTTCAATTCATATTTCATACCACACCACGCGTAGTTCAACATCAATCAAATGCTCAACAAGGAAATCAAAGAATTACGTAAAATTTCTCAATGTGACACATGCCAAAACAATTCGCACACATTTAGGCGATTTTAAAAGAATCAAAATTAGCCATACATACCTGGTGATGATTTTTCTTCCTACTTTATGCTTACCCACGCTATCTTACTCTTGCCAACCTTGTTCTTGAAGACTCTTACTTCTACTCACTTCTTTTTACTAAAAATCAAGTTCAAAAATCATGCATGAGTGTAAAAATTCTATTTTCAAAAGCTATTATATGCAAACCTCTCTTTACCCAATTAAAACTGAAAGTCAAAGAAAATAATTAGGGTTTTTACCTTGAAAAGATTGGGGAAGTTGAATCCTTGTCCTAAGATCCCTTGGAATTATGATAGTTGGAACAATCTTTGAAGATGAAAGATTTCTCTCGCTAAAAACCCTCTCTTCTCTCTCTAAATTTGGTAAGATGATATGATAAAATGAAGAAGAAGTGTGTTATATTAAAGAAGAGATCGGGTCAAAATGTTACAAAAATATGGGTCGGGGTCAATTATGCGGTGCACTATGCGACCGCAGAATCAACATGCGGTCCGCATAGTGACCGCAGAATTGCCCCAAATTTTACACAGGTTCTGTTAAGGAATGTGGCCATAATGCGGTCCGCATGCTTGATCTGCGGTCACAAAGTGCACCGCAGATTTGACATGCGATCGCATATCGACCGCACTTTTGACACGATTTTTGGGAAACTCTCTGGAACGTTTTGCGGCAAGAATGCGGTCCGCATGTCAGGTTTGCGGTCGCATTCTTGACCGCATATTTGACATTTTTCAGAAAAATTAATTCTCTACATTTTTAAAACTTAAATCACTACCAAGGGTCCGAACCGCGGCGAGCTTGCTCGCCGCGAAGAATTCTACGCATTCCTAACACATTATTCGGACCATGACACCACAGCTACTAGGTTTTATGCACAAAATTTTTTTACGAGGCCTTACAGAAACCCTAGTATACCACTTTGTGACGCTGTATTTTGGCGAGACACGTACTCTCCTATGAGTGCGAGGTCGAATGTTATTGGGGACTATGGCTTGGTCGGACCTGTTATTACTATATTGTGTCTTTGGCTACTATTGAGCCGGTGAACCTCCTTCTCGGATGATTGTGTACATTTATGGGCTGTGAGCCAGTTATTGTGATCCTGCGAGGATCGTTATCATTGTCTCTGTGATATTGACATGCTATTTTACTACCAATCCAAAGCTATTACTGTCATAATGATTTTCCAAACTCTGAATTTCTGATATATTGTTTTTACTGAAAAATGATAAAAAGAGTTTTCAAATACTACTATTGAGCCTGCGAGGCTGCATTGCATATTAGCTGACTGGCAGTAGAATGGGCTATGCGCCGCAGCGTATCATGATATTGTGCTTGGGCTGTCGGAGATCCTCCGGAGTTTGAACCCCCACAGTGAGCACTGGTACCCAAATGGATCGGGCTACGCGCCGTAGCGGTCATATTTATTCATTGCATTGCATTTAGCCACAACTGTTAGCTGTCATATTGTTTTGCTGGTATTGTTGGTACAAATACTGTCATGCTGATACTGTTGCAGGGTATTTCAATTATAGCTTTACTTAGAGCTATATTGTGAATTCTTACCTTCGCTGTCTTACCCCTGCTTATTACCACTGAGTCTGGAAGTACTCACATTACTGCCTGCACCTTGTGTGCAGATCCAACTACATCCCAATAGACCTGGCCAGTAGCTGCTCGGAGTTATTTTCTGGATAGTCAAGGTAGTTGCCGCGCCCGCATGACCTGACTCTCTTTCCAGCTTACTTTTATTCATGTTGTTATTTGTTTCTGCACTTGACCACTATTGTAGACACTATTACACTTTGCATACTCTGTAAAGGCTCATGACTTGTGACCCCTGGTCTTTGCGGAGTTTTGATTGTTTTGGGTCGTGATCCCCATACTTGGTTATTCCATTATTGTTGTTCTATCTTTATTTATGCCTAAAATGGTTAAAAGTGAGCTAATAGCTCCGTGAGTTCTGTTGATTGGTCGGGCTGGCCTAGCAGTGTGCTGGGCGCCATCACAACCGGGTTTGGGGTTGTGACAACTTCCTATACGGAAGGGCCGTCCTCTCCATCCTCTTCTAAAATGACACAACAATCCAAATCATTGTCTTCTATGAACAAATTCCTTACTACTTGTGAGCACGTGATTTTTGCCCCAAAGAAAATTATTCCAAAAAATATAACAAAAAATGATTTTTGTGTGTAGTTTGTTGCTAAATGTGTAGAAATACCAGTGTTCGTTTTATTGTTGAAAAGAATTAAAATAAAATACATTATTTGTATTAAATATGAAAATACCGAAAATATAATAAGGAAATTACCCTTATTTCTAGAAAATTAGAAAATTAAAAGAAAAATACAAAATACAAGGAATTATAAAATACAAAGAGTAATACAAATACAGAAAAGAAATTTAAAATATAATATGAAAATACAAGAAAATACAAAACATAAAATACAAAATACAATATATTGTAGAAAATATAATTGGGCCAAATAACAAATTCAGCAGCCCAAATGAATTAATACACGGACCAAGCCCAAAGGAAAATCAGCCGGGCTGCCTATACATAAACCAAAACGACACCGTTCCAAGTGGTTGAATCTGGACCATTGAAAAGTTTAATCAAATGGAACAAAACAAATGATCATCTAATAAAGAAAGGATGTCGCCTAAGGTTCTTGATTTGGACCGTTGAAAAGTTTAATCAAAAGGTCTAGGAATAAGAGCGGTTTAAAAATAAAATGACGTTGTTCATCTCAATGATCAGGACCGTTTGATTGCCTAATCTAACAGATGAAATTGAGAGCCTTAATTAAATAACACGACATTGTGTGATATCAATAGATTCTGGCCCGTCATCGGACTTAATCTAACGGCTGAAAACCATCATCACAACTCTAATATATCTCCCACTATTACACCTTATGTCATTATACACCCTACACCTCATAACCCAAACCCTAGCCGCCATCATCTTCCCCCTCCTCTCTACTTGGGCCACCGGAACCCTACCGGTAGTTCAACAGTAGTCATCTTCTCCGACCAACCTCCACACCCTTGAACCCTCTTCTCTTTTTCTCTCACCTCATCACCATAACCCCGGCCAAAAACCACCCTATCATCTTAAATCTAGAAAAATGGTTCGCCGGAACCCTAACCGACGACCATCATCCGTTGAACCACCTTCCACCTTTAACACCCCAGGACCGTCTCTTCACCCTGTTTAACCTCCACTAGGTTGAATCCCTCGAATAAGCCTCAAACTTCTCGAATACTTAAAAGTATGTCGCCGGAACCCTATTCCGGCAAACACTCTCAGTCCAGAAGACCATCCTAATGAACTCATACTCATGTTCTTAGGAGTCTTGGCATAGAAGACTCGATAAGACTGTCGAAAAATCATGAAAAGAAAGAACAATGGCCTCTGGACCTCTGATACCGGAATATCAAGAAAAGAAGAGAACAATGAAAGAAAAACGAAGAAAAGGAAGAAAAATAGAAAGAAAAGAAAACACACAAAAGCTAATTACCCAAAACACTATTTTCTCTACTTGTGCTTCTCTTTCTCACTTCTTCTACTGTTTTGTTTCTGAATTTTCCTGAGTACAAAATGAAGTCTATTACATGCTCAAACCCTTCTGTTCTGTCATGAAAACCTGACTATGTGCTTATATGTTTTCTTTTCAGATTTAATTCATTAGTTAAAATTGCATGCTTTACATCCGTTGAAGTTTCTTACTTGAATAGATCTAACTCTAATTGAACGATTATGTTAATGGATTCAACCTATATCCAATTTGTCTTATGAGTCCTGTTAGTCTAACGTTTAATCATTATGTGGCTATATATGTAAGATGTTTAATACTGGATATTATTGTAATGTAATTTTGACTTTTGACTTCTTTTGAATTTCTGATTAATTAAAATGACTAGTTGATTACTTAGTCGTAATTAGGGCTATGTCTGCAAAGTGGTTATATCTGTAAAAAGGGTTACTTAGCTTTAAATTGGCTATAATGTAAAGTTTACTTAATTATTGTTAAATACAATTCTGATTTTGAATACTCAAGGTCTAATTGACCAAAAAGTTGGTCGGGTAAATAGGAATAAAAGATAGGGGTAAAAGGGGAAGGGATAAGTGATATTCTTGAAATAATTTGAAAAGGGTAAGGGTATTAAAGATAAATCTACTTGGATTTATGTAACTAGATAAATAATAAAGGGCATCTTAGGTATACCTAAAGGGTAAATAGGTAAAAATCACTAGCAAGTGATGGTAATAAAGGCATTTAGGCTAAAATAGAATAATATAGAATATACTAGAACATTCTAGCAAGAGTTCAAGTGTATTCACTGCTAATTCATACATACCAAACTGAAAACAATTAAAAGAGTAGGGGTGGGAAATCTGAATATTTAATTCAAATTCCCCTGTCATTTTTATTCTATAAATAGGCCATTTTAGGCCGCCATTAAAGAGGTTCAGAAGTTTTGAAATCCAATATACACTAAAAAATTTAGTATTACTACTGTTTCATTGTTTCTATTTGAGTGTAAACTTTGGGCTTCTATTATTTCGGTGACTGTTATGTATCATTTGGTTGAAATTGTTGGGTGTTCTACTCTGAAATCAAGTTTGTTGTTGTGTTATATTGAAGTTACTGCTGTTATTACTTCGATTTCTGCTTGTTGCTAATCCTGTTCATCTCCTACCTCCTTAGAACTCATTGATTTTCCTCTCAATTTGACCAGGTACACTACTACCTCTCAAGGATGTAATCAGAATTCTGAAGAAATGAAATGCACTAGTTTTTTCTGTTGTATTTGTAATTCTGATTTACTCATAGCTGTAGACACTTAGAACCTATGTAATTCATTAGGATTTTTATTGTAATATGGACTTGTACTGTAAAAAAACTATGAACTAAAGCTAGTAATATTATTGAATTATTAGCTTAGGAATTAATATAGAGATAACATGGAATAGCTTAGTTAAAAAATGATCACTTATATTAATAGGTTCTAAATTGGTTAATTCTAACTGAACGCTTTTGGATATCTTTTGATTTCTGAAATTAACAAGTGAACATGAAATATTAGAGCATTTTCATTGTTTAAAGTTTTTGAATTATTGATTGTCAATAAAAATAAAGAGGTAGTTAGACACATGCGTTCATAATTCGGAAGTGTTAGATTATGTTTAAATTTGTTTAGATTCAAAAACAGATGTGATACATGAATATAATATGAATGAAGTTCAGGAATTAGTTAAAAAACATGCAAACTGTATAATTAGTTAACCATTTCGAAATAGCAGGTAAAATTAAATAGACTTGAATCTGGATGAACACATGTGTCTCAATACAATTTGATTGATACAGTTTGACTGCCATATGTTGATAGATGAATAAAATCAAAGTTACATTTTAATATGATACTTAAGTAGCAGTATTTGTATGGTTTGCATGATAAATGGTTAAATTTGCTTCAAATTTAGTTGTTAATTTTGATGAGTCCAGGCATAGAAAGTTAGATTCAACCATGAAAGTTTCAAGGCCCAAGAGACTTGAATTAGTAACTGTGGACTGAGCTTTAAATAGCCTTATGCACACTTGTGCACTTCAGTTAAATTAGTCCAAATTCAAGGCCCAATAATGTATAGTGGCCTGCATATGAATAAATGATAATAAGAACTATTAGAAAACTGCTAATATTTATTTCTACTAAGGGAAAAACAAGTGATAGAAAACTTAGTACCATCTGGGTTTAACTTTTAAAATACAATGAGATGAGCCTCGTCATAAAATAGACAAACGAGGCCTTCAAATAACAATTATGATAATTTAGACATCAAAATGACATTTTAGCTAATTCCACGGTCTTTCCCAAAGTAACGAGGAAACATATATCATTAGGAACAATTTCAATATACATTCTCTTGAACGGGTGCACATTTATGTGACCCAAATCCTACTCCCAACGAAGTCAAAAATATATCAAAAGCCACAGGCGTACTGGTATGGTGTGGTGAAGGAATGCATTTTCACGACGTTGCATTTCTTAAAAATTGAAAAGTGGAACATTAATACACATTATTTAACAACATATAATCGGAATCAGATAAAATCAAATACAATAGTTGAGCGACCGTGCTTGAACCACGGAATCCGAGAGTGTTTAAGACCTTCTCCCGAGTTAACAAGATTCCTTATCCGGATTTCTAGTTTGCAGACTATAACAGAGTCAAACATTCCTCGGTTCGGAATTAAATTGGTGACTTGGGACACCATTATATTCTCAAGTGGTGACTCTTAAAACATAAACAACTAATCTCGTTCCGACTGTCTTTAAATTCGAAAAACTCCTCTATGACCTCACAAGTATAGTAGCATATAAGAAAAATGAGGTGTGACAGCTCTGGTGACTCTGCTGGGGATAAGAAACCCAGAACTTCGGTTCAGGGTTTAAGAATTTGAGCTCTGTTAAATTGCTGTTTTTAATCATATCTGATTTCACTATATGTTTTTTATCAATGTGCTATATGTTTACTGCTTTAATATTACGTGGATTGTATATAACAATTGTGCTGAAAACCGTTATCTTCTTACCTCCGGGGATGTGCTTACTTGTTGAGACTCCCCTTTATGTTAAGTCAGTACCAAAATAAGAAATATAGGCCGGAAAAGTTACTAAGTCGGACGATCCCGCGGGTCCCCGGTACATAGCCCCCTCCCAACTCGAGTTGTCCCCTCGGGTACACAGTCTTGAACCAATAAAAAATAAGGATATTGAGACTAGAATTAGGACAATTATTTGCATCATATCTGACTTAGGGGACTCAACACATGGGTTGGATCCGTCTATGATATGTGACCCGGATATAAAAAGACCAAGCATGATTATATGTTGCATTTATCGGTCTTGGGCCATTATGCTGACCGCCTAAATAATTGAGGGAAAGAAAAGAGGAGAATAGTAATTTTAGAAGGAACCGATATCGAAATACTGACGAAACTCTGTCGAAATTATCAAAAATAGTTTGAAATTGTAAAATATAGTTGGAAAATTAAAAAAGAGTTGGACCAAAATATGCTGGTTTGATTCTCACCACTAGGCGAGATACGTAGGCAACTCTTACGGGTCCAACCACCCCTTTTGCAAAAATAACATAAAAATGTTAATTTTGAATAAATCAAAGTGATGCCATTTTTGACAAAACAGTCGAATGTCTCAAAACAATGCCGGAAGGTTGTTTATGAAAAAATGGCCATTTTTGAGTAATTTTCCCTAAGATAATAGGTAAAGCCTTAAAATCTTCGGAGGAAGTGCTTAATGGCCGTATTTGCAAATGGGGACTTTTCGTTTTTTGAAAAAAAAAATTGAAAATATATTTTGTCTTTTTCGGTCAAATAATATGTGATTAAATTACCTTTAATAGATGTGCAGGATTAGCACAATGCAAAATGAAGCTTTTTCATTAATGAATAAAATCCCTTTAGGAGTTGCGTCTATGGTGGAATGACTTGGGCCAGGTGTCACGACCCGGATATTCCCCCAACATCGGGATTGTGATGGCGCCTACTCGTGGTAGCTAGGCAAGCCACTGTATTCAACTTTATCCTATTTTTACCAATATTTCATACTCAATTTTATTAACAAGAACCATAACATTAATTAAATAAGTGTGGAAGACTTATCAAAATAGAATTAAGCAGTACCAAGGTAAAACAATGCTAATATCCTCTACCCAAGACATGGAGTCACCAACTCACGAACTACTACTGAATACTACACATAAAGGGTTGAAGGAAAATAACATAAATATGTTGGTCTCGGAACAAGTAGTCTACAACTAATAATATAAATAAGTGGAAGAGACGCCGGGCCTGCGGATGTCTGCAAGCTACCTCGGTCTCGAAATGCTCAACTCCCATGCAAGACTCTACTGCTGCTGCTCCTGATCAAAACCTGGACCTGTGCAAAAATGCACAGAAGTGCAGTATCAGCACAATCCGACCCCATGTGCTCGGTAAGTGCCTGGCCTATCCCGGCGAAGTAGTGACAAGCATAGGACCAGACACCCACATAAACCTGTGTAGTTCTATATATATATATATATATATACACCAGAACGTAACGAGAAATAATCAAGTAACAAACTCAACAAGGAATATCATAAGAGGAAAGCTCAACAGTTAACAACAATTATTATATCAACAAAGGAAACCAAAGTATAATGGAAACATGTAATATCAAGTCGAGGAATAGCAAATAGTTGCACGGCATCACCCTTCGTGCTTTTACTCTCATCGTCACATTCATGGCACGGCATGATCCTTCGTTCATGGTTCAATAACAAGGCACGTCATTAACCTTTGTGCATAATCAATATCACAAGGCACGACATGATCCTTCGTGCATAATCAATAACAAGGCATGACATTAACCTTCGTGCATAATCAATAATAAGGCACGACATTAACCTTCGTGCAATAACAGTAAAACAAGGCACGGCATCACCCTTCGTGCATTATCACTCTTCCTCACCCAAATAACAATCACAGTTAAGGGCAGAGAATGAAAACAATAATCATAAATCCATCCCGGCAAGGGACACAATAATCATCACAACAAGTCCCGACAAGGGAAAATAATATTTCACTTCACAATAAGTCCCGGCAAGGGAAAACAATGTACAATTTCACAACCCGTCAAGGGTTCAACAATTCATCTTCAAGATATCTCACAACAAGTATCAACAACGACTCACGGTCATGCTAGTCGCCAGTGTATGGATGCTCGTCACCACAACCCATACACCACACTCGATGACATAGCACATAGCACATACTCCTATTCCCTCAAGCTAGGATAGAACAAACACTTACCTCTAGCCTTTAAGTCCAAATTATCCTTCAATTATAGCTTTTTTTCCCGAATTTCCGCTTTCAACTAGCTCGAATCTAATCACAATTGATTCCATTACATTAATAAATACTAAATAACTTGGTTTGAATGCTTAAAAATGGTTTTCTCAAAGATTACCCCAAAAGTTTCCAAAACACCCCTGGCCCACGTGGTCGGAACTCGGGGTTCGGACCAAAATCCGGTTACCCATTCCCCCACGAGTTCAAATATATGATTTGTTTCAAAATCGGACCCCAATTCGAGGTCCAATTACCCAATTCATGAAAACCCTAGGTTCTACCCAAAAACAAGAATTTCTACCATGAAAACCTTTGTTTTTATTGAAAAACATGATTAATGTTGTTAGGAATTGAAAGAATTGAGTAAAAAGTGACTTATAATTGTTTTGGAGTGAATTTGCTCTTGAGGGTTCGTGTGTAGTGTGTGGGTTTTTGAAAGAATAGAAGGAACTGAAAAAATCGTTTAAGTATAAAATTGCATTGCTGCGGATATCGCAATTGCGAACGCATCAGGTCTGGGGTCTATCGGCATCGCATTTGCGACATTATGTTCGCATTTGCGAACAAGACTGGGTTACTGGGGCTTTCGCAATTGCGGCAATAAGTTCGCATTTGCAAACATGGGCTGATTACTGTCAACCTCGCATTTGCGAGGTTAAGTTCGCATTTGCGAACCACTGCTCAACCCTGCCAACTTCAAATTTGCGAAGTATGGTTCGCATTTGCGAACCAAGGCCAGTCTGGGACTTCTCGCAATTGCGAGAAAAGCATCGCATTTGCGAAGATACCAGCTGGGTGAAAAACCAGTTGTGTAAAATTTCAGAAATTGAACCAACGACCTATCAAATCTTTACCCGAGCCCCCCCGAGCTCCAAATCAAACATGTACACAACATCAAAAACATGTTATAGACTTGTTCGTGCGATCACATCGCCAATACAACATAGATTTCATCAAATCAAGCCTCAAGTTCATGATTATCATTCTTTTAGTTTTCATAACTTTCAAATTTGGAACTCAAGGTTCAAAACATATCGAACGACATCCAAATGTCATCAAACTCTGCAGAAAGCACATATATAATATTTAAGACTTATATCGGGCGTCGGAACCAGAATACGAGCACGATACCAAGGTCATTTAATTCATTTTCCTTTTATAATTACAACAAAAACAATTTCACAGAAAAATCCATAACTTAGGCTCTAGGCCTCAAAATTCGACTCCGGACGCATGTCCGAGTCCCATATTTTCCTACGGACCTTCCGGGATCGTCCGTCCTCGGGTCCGGGTCCGTTTACCAAAAATGTTGACCGAAGTCAACTATAACAATATTAATATCATTTTTCTTCAAATTTCTCATAGAATTCATATATTCTATCACAAAATTTTTCCAGCTACATGCTCGGATCATGCACATAAATCGAGGCAACATAGAATAAGGTTTTCAAGGCCTCGGGAGTGCGGAACAAGTAAGGAAAACAGGTGATGACCCTTTGGGTCATCACACCAGGACGGAGAAGACAAGGTCAAGAAGTATTTAAAAGATCTTATCGTGTTGGTTGATATTATACATCAGGGAGACATTATTCGGGCCTTGGTCACCTGCTGGAATCCCGCACACAATGTGCTCCATTTCTCGGACTTTGAGCTCACTCCGACACTAGAGGAGATTGCTAGCTATATTAGGAAAGATGAGGTCCCCCTGAAAGACAGTTATCTAGTTTCTCCAAGAGCCGTCACCGCTCACAAATTCCCGGATTCCTTGAAAATAGCCCGAAGCATCCATAATGAAGATTTGGCCCATGGGTTTTGCACTATAGATTTCATATACAATATATCTGGTCACAATGGAGGATTTAATAACCCGGCAAACAAACTCTGCTACAAAGCAAACCTGGCAAAATGGGAGGAACATAGGCATTTTGCTTTCATGGTGGTTTTTCTGGGTTTAATAATATTTCCAAGGAAAGACGGGAACATTGACATAAGAATTGCCGAAATTGTCAGTACTCTCCTCATGTAGGATAATAGTACTTTGGCGCCTATGATAGTGGCCGATATCTTTCGTGCCCTCACAGCTTGTAAAGCCGGAGTAGATTTCTTCGTGGGATGCAACATTCTATTAAAAATGTTGATAATCGAGCACATATTACATAGCCCTCAGTTTCTGTGTTATGGATCATCGGAAAAGACTTGCATAGAAGAATTCTACACGAGGATAAAAGGGGTCAAGTTGCCAGAGGGGTCTAAAGGTAGGATCACATATTTCCGATATCTTACTGCTAGTCAGATAGAATGGGCATTAGGGTGGTTAGCCGTCAATGAAACCATATATATGCCGGTAGAAGGATTGCACTTCATTTTAGCGGGGCTCAAAAGTATTCAACCTTACGCCCTATATCGAGTGTTACGGCAACTCGGAAGATATCAAATAGTGCCAAAAGATGTAGATCTCAGCATTCAAGTGATAGAGATTAGTCTCGACGGGCAATTTCATGAAGCAAAAGTCTGTCAAATATGGAATGAGTGTCAATGCCTGAAATTGGACACTTGTGTAAGGGATCGGACCAGAGGTGAAGTGTCGCCTTGTTACTCCGCATGATATAGAAGAGATTGTGAGCATGAAAGACAAACAAAGAGACCTCACATCCAACAATTTACTGAGTTGTCAAAGAAGCAACGGGAATGGTTAGCTAGAGAAAACGAATACCGAGCCAAAATATGTATGCTAGAAAAATAGGTTCAAGACCTTAAGTTCGAAAAGAGCTTACAAACAATAGCCGATGAGGGTGAAAAGAAGAATCTGATTAAAGAAAATGAGGCCTTAAAAGCTCAAATTCTAATAATGAGAACAACAACTAAAACACCTATTCGACATGCCTGGGAAGAAAAACTGATTGATAATTTGCGGCGAAAAGTGCAATTATAGATTTGACTTGGATAAAGCCAAAAATACAATTGATCGGGGTTCGAAACAATTGGCTAGGAATGCTGAAGAAAGGGCTCGTATGATCTAACAATTGAAAGAATAGCATAATGGTGAAGTTGCTCGGTTAGAGAAAAAGATTGTCACTGCCGAGGTCAAAATTAGCAAACAGGTAAAAGAGTTTGGCATGGAAAGAGAACATTGCTATATGGCCATGGCCCGATTAGAAATTGGAACTGTAGTAGCTTTAAGAGAAAATCCAACAAACTCTGGATGCTTGTGCCGAACAAATAGGGATGTTACTTCAAGAGAAACGAATGATTATGGAGAGTTTTGTCAGCATTGCTCATTATATCACTCGGAAATGCCAGATATGTGAAGATAGGACCCAGACCACATTTGTCACCTCAGCTATGATTGTAAAGCAAATAATGAGAGATTTAGATAAAATCCAAAGGGGACTTTCATATAGGCTCGCGGCGAGACCGGACGAAGTCCCGCGGGCACTAGGATCTTTAATGTATTTTTCGGTTATGCATTTGGAGTATGTATTTTTCATATTTTCTGCATTATTAGAGGATTGTAGCATAATTATCATGTAGAGTTTATCTTTGTAATCAATGATTGTTTACTAATGAAGTTGAAAATATCTAAATTTTGTCTTTAATATTCTTTTTTTAAAGTACTTATGCGGTAGGCAAACGCATAGGACCGAAAAAAAAGGGAGAAAAAAATGGAAAAACAGAACGTCTGTGGTAAAAAAATAAAAAGAGAGAGGAAATAAAAAAAGCCAAAATAGAAGAATTGGCAAAACAAGAAAAGACAATGTAAAAACAACAAGGTTGGGATGACACATACTGCCAGACGGATATTGTGTTTGTGTTCCTAACTTGTGATTTTTTGACCTATTATGGCCTAATCACTAGCATGTTTTGTTGTTGTTGAGTACCAAATAGGTGGTTAGTAACTGGCATTCTCGCAACCCACCATTACAACACTCGTTCTAAGAACATGACAAAGGCAATTACTCAAGAAATTGAAGCCACAGTTATAGATCCAGTACAAGAAGATGAGGTAGTGGACGTGAGCAGTATGTAAGACGAGATGTATAAGCTCAAACAACAAATGGCCGAGATGTACCAGGCTTGGGCGAAGGGACAACCTTTACCCACATAACCGGCCAATCCTACTTACATCCCTCCACCAATCCAAGCACAAGACCCACCCACCGTAAACTCATCTTCTACTTATCCCACATACCCACCTTAGTATGCAACGACCTCACACACACCACCTCCTCCACCTCCTAAAAAAATTCCACCACCACCACCACATGTTTCTCCTTTATATGTGGCCCATCCACCAGCCACATTACATAAATCATCCAGCGAACCATTATTCCACGTCCAAGACAATCATTATTATCCCTCGGAACCTACATTCCGAAAGCATGGTACCTATACTCCTCTCATCGACATGGCCAAAGAGGAAAAATCCTCTAAAAATCCTGAGCAGGAAGAGATGGTTAGAAAAATGAAATGCCTCGAGCAATCATTCCAAAACATGCAGGGCTTGAGTGGCAGTGAGTGTCGCTTAAAAGGATTTATGTCTAAAGTGCAGCTGCCAGCAGGATTTAAGTTACCAAAATTCGATCTATGTGATAGTCACGTTGACCCGGTAGTACATTTGAGGGGCTTCTGCACCAAAATGCGCAGAGCCAACGAAAATGATGAGTTGCTCATGACTTAATTTAGCCAAAGTCATAGCGGTTCAGCTCTAAAATGGTATACCAGGCAAAACCATGCCAGGTGGTTTATATGGCATGATCTGGCTCAAGCATTTGCAAATCATTTCCAATACAACTTCGAAATTGTTCTAGATAGTCTAACACTGACAAAGATGGAGAAGAAGCCGGGAGAAAGGATTCGGGAATATGGCTTTTGGTGGAGAGAGCAAGCTGCTTGGGTAGACCCACCTATGAAGGAGGGAAAGATGGTAGACTATTTTCTACATGCTTTGGAACCAACATACTATGGGTATTTAGTATTCGCCATTGGGAAAATATTTAGCGAGGTAGTTAAAATGGGAAGCATGGTTGAGGAAGGGTTAAGATCAAACAAAATTATGAGCTATTCAGCCATAAAAGTTACGAACCACGTAATCCAAACATGCACCGATGGAGCTCTCGGGATAAAGAAGAAGGAGAGGTGGCAGTCGTAGAAGGGAGATCTTGGTCCAAGAGTCCCAATCCATACTACCATCAGCCTCGCCCACATCACCAACCCTACCAAACAGCACAATATGGCCCACCAAAACATTACTACCCTTCTCATGTTCCACAATTTTTTGTATAGCATGCTCCAATCTACCCACCACCCCTTACTCCATAGCGAACGCCAGCACCTCAAAATATTTATCACACTCAAAATAGATACCCACCGCCCAAAACATATAAAAATCTCGGTGGAACAAGTTTCTGCCGTAACCATGGAGTCAAGAATGATATGACGCAAAGGAAGAAAACATTTACTCCCTTAGGTGAGTCATGCACCAGCGTTTTCCATAGACTGAGACAACTCGAAATGTTAAACCCCATAGAACCCGAAATACCTAATCCACCACCAAGGAACTTGGACCAATCTGTTAATTGTGAGTAATGTTTAGGAACTCTAGGGCATGACATTGAAAAGTACTGGCATTTGAAAATTGCAATACATGAGCTTATTGATTCTAGAAGAACTGAAGTCCAGGTTCCCGAGGCTCCCAATGTAACACAAAACCCTCTACCTGTGCACCATGAGAACCACATGATAGAAGTCATTCAAGGGGGAGATTGCAAGAAGCCCTCTCAAGCTGTAATGATGATCAAGGCGAGCGGAAGCGAGACAGAGGAGAAAGTAATAAGCAAAGAAAGTAATAATCAAGCCATTAATGAATGAGCCAGCAGTGGTAGCAGAACTCGAGACAGTGAAGGTGACTGTTCCCACAGTTAGTGTAAAGCCTGTATTGATTGTAAGAGGGGCGCAGCTAGAGTCGGTCATTAGCCGGTTACTCAAATGCCCGTAGTGAATGTCAAAACTGTGCCATAAAATTATAACAAGGTGACAGTCATGTATAGAGGAAACAAAATCAAAGATGGAATTTGCAAAACACCACGGGTTGACCAGGTCAGTGAGGTGCTTTGCTCCCGACGAATTAAGAAAAGCAAAAATTATAAGATATAATCCGGCTAATGTAAAGAAAGTTGTCACTGAGGAAGACGCTAAGGAATTTTTGAAGAAAATGAAAGCTCAAGATTATGTGATAGTTGAGCAATTGAGGAAGACGCCAATGCAGATATCCCTATTGTCCTTGTTGATTCATTCTGATGAACACCGTAATGCGTTAATGAAAATCCTAAATGAGGCCCATGTGCCAGAAAAGATTACAGTGAGTCACAAGGAAAAGATCACAAATTAAATCTTTAAGGTTAACAGAGTAACATTTTCAGATGACGAACTATCGATAGAGGGAACAAAACATAACCGTGCTTTATATCATATGGTAAAATGTGAAGATTTAGTAGTGACCCGCGTGGAGATTGATAATGGGTCAAGTGCCAAGATATGCCCTTTATCTACTCTAGGCAAGCCCAAGATTGATCACGAAAGAATCTATAAGAAAATTATATGTGTAAAAGGATTTGACGGAGGCGGGAAAAACATTGTCGGAGACATTATATTGGAGCTTACTATCAGACCAGTAGAGTTTACAAGGGAATTTCAAGTCTTGGAAGTTCCTGTATCCTACAATCTCCTACTAGGAAGACCATGGATTCATGCGACAAAGGCTATACCTTGCTCACTCCATCAGATGGTGAAGTTCGAGTGGGATCGTCAAGAAAAAGTGGTTCACGGTGAAGATAATTCCTGCAATACCATCACACCATTTGAAGAAATTGAGAGCGATAAAGCTCCCTAGGTATACCAAGTGGTGGACACTATATCCATGGATAAAATATCTGAAGGTGAGAATGTTCTAGTGCCCAAGATAGCTTCCGCATCAGTTATGGTTGCTACATAATTGTTGAAAAACGGGTTTCTCCCTGGAAAAGGTTTAGGAGCTGCACTACAAGGAATCATAGAGCCAGTATCTCTTCCGGGAATCATTGACACTTTTAGGTTCAGTTTTAAGCCGACCATTGCCGACCTAAAAAGAGCCCGAAAACTAAAAAAGAAAGGTTGGACCCTCCATATGCCTATCCCTAAACTCTCCAATTCATTTGTCAGGCCTGGTACAAAAAGGCATCCGGTGACGGTCATTCCCAGCTTAGCAGATATAAGACCAGACAAGGAGCTGCTGGAAAGATTTGAAAAGTTGTTTGAAGATGTGAACATGGTAGAAGCGGCCGAGGGCAAAAGTAAAATGGATGTTCAATTTGTTGGATCCCAGACCAAGCTGAATAACTAGGAAGCTACACCTCTTCCAACTAGAAGGGAGTTATGGTAGATAGCTTAGATGTTTCATTTTAAAATATATTTTATTTCAAGGCTATAATACAGATTCTATGATTCGTCCAATGGTACATGTTAAACCTTGTTATCTTTTGAAATATTAATGAAATGCAATTTCTTTCTTCCTCCATTCATAATATTCTTATTTTATTTAATTTTCTTTTCTTGTATAGTCTGTTTTATGCTAATTTCAATGACGTGTCATGCATAAGGAATTCTCGGTCAAGTCTTGACAATCAAATAGTAATACAAGAAATTGAATACGATAATAAGGTGGATTATGTTGACGGGGAAGTTTTGGAAGAAATTAGTAAAGATTTGAAAAAATATGAGGAAAAACCCAAACCAAACTTGAATGAGACGGAGTCCAGTAATTTGGTGGATGAGGAAAATATTTGAGAAACGAAAATAAATGTTCATTTGGAATCTTCACCTAGAGAGGACTTGATAAAATTGCTACATGAATACAAAGATATATTTGCATGGTCATATGACGACATACCGTGGCTAAGTACCGATTTGGTAGTACATAAGTTGCCCACTTACTCGGAATGCCCACCCATCAAGCAGAATTTCACCTGGTTAGCTAATATTGTAACTGTTCCAAAAAAAGACGGAAAAACCAGGGTGTGTGTTGATTATCGACACCACAATAAAGCAAGTCCGAAGGATAATTTTCCATTGCCAAACATCTACATATTAATTGACAATTGTGCCAATAATGATATTGGGTCTTTTGTCAATTGTTATGTGGGTTATCATCATATCCTGATGGACGAAGAATATGAACAAAAGACATCATTTATTACTCCTTGGGGAACATATTTTTATAGGGTAATACAATTAGGATTGAATAATGCTGGAGCCACATATATGAGGGCAATGACTACCATGTTTCATGACATGATACATCGTGAAATTGAAATTTATATGGATGATGTCATTATCAAGTCCATGAAGCAATACGGTCATGTTAGAGACCTAAGGAAGTTTTTTCAGAGGCTTCGAAGATACAATCTCAAGCTCAATACAGCAAAATGTACTTTTGGGGTACCACCAGAGAAATTATTGGGGTTTGTAGTAAGCCGACGTGGTATTTAATTAGACTCGTCCAAGATCAAGGCTATTTAGGAGTTGCCTCCGCTGAAGAGCAAGAAAGATGTGATGAGTTGTCTTGGTAGATTGAATTACATTAGTAGATTTATTGCCCAACTTACGTCAACTTTTGAGCCTATTTTGAAATTGCTTAAGAAAGATGCTGCAGTTAAATGGGCTGATGAATGTCAAGCTGCATTTGATAAAATTAATGAATATCTGGCCAATCCGCCTGTATTGGTTCCTCCAGAGCCGGGAAGGCCTTTGATCCTTTATTTGATAGTATTGGATAATTCTTAGGCTGTGTACTAGGGCAACATGATGAAACGGGAAAGAAGGAGCAAGCAATTTACTATCTTAGTAAGAAATTCACATCTTACGAGGTGAAGTATACATAGTTGGAAAGAACATGTTGTGTTTTGACCTGGGTGGCACAGAAATTGAAGCACTCTTGTCGACTTATACCACTTATCTCATATCCCATTTGGACCCATTGAAGTACATCTTTCAAAAGCCTATGCCCACATGGATGCTCGCTAAATGGCAGATTCTGGTCACAGAGTTTGATATTGTTTATGTAACTCACACTGCGATGAAAGTGCAAGTAGTTTCCGATCACTTAGCAGAAAATCTAGTTGATGACGAGTATAAGCCACAGAAAACATATTTCCCTGATGAGGAAGCAATGAATGTTGAAGAATTGGAACAAGACAAAAAGACGGGTTGGAAATTATATTTTGATGGGGCTGTCAACAACAAAGGAGTTGGAATTGGAGTTGTGCTTATTTCATAAATGGGTCAACATTACCCTGTTACCGCTCAACTCCATTTTTTCTGTAATAACAATATGTCCAAATATGAAGCATGTATATTGGGATTGAGAATGGAGATAGCCATGGGAGTTCAAGAGATTTTGGTCATGGGTGACTCGTATCTCTTGGTACATTAAATTCAAGGAGAATGGGAAACACAGGATTTGAAACTCATACCGTACTAGCATTGTTTATATGAACTATGTCAATGGTTTCAGTCCATCGAATTTAAACATATCCCAAGAATGCACAATGAAGACGCTGATGCTCTGGCCACTCTAGCATCTATGTTACACCACCCGGGTAAAACTTTTGGGGATCCATTACAAATCCAAGTTCATGATCAGAATGCTTATTGTAATATTGTAGCATAGGAACTTGACATTGAACAATGGTTCCATGATATTAAAGAGTATCTTAGAATGGGCATATATCCGACACAAGCTGCAGGGAATCAGAAAAGAGGCATAAGGCGATTGGCGAGTGGATTCTTCTTTAGTGGAGGGGTTTTGTACAAAAGGACCACGGATCTGGGTTTTTTAAGATGTATAGATGCAAAACAGGTCACTACAATTATGACTGAGGTACACGCATGAGCTTGTGGGCCCGACATGAGTGGGTATGTATTAGCAAAGAAAATACTCAGGACTGGATATTACTGGCTTACTATGGCACGAGATTGTATCAGCTATGTGCGCAAATGCCATTAGTGCCAGATACATGGGCATATGATTCATTCTCCACCATATGAATTGCATACGATTTCATTTCTTGGGGCATAGATGTCATTGGGCCAATAGATCCAACATCATCTAATGGGCATAGGTTTATTCTGGTTGCCATTCATTATTTTATTAAATGGGTAGAGGCAAAGACATTCAAAGCGGCAACCAAGAAGGCAGTCGTTGATTTTGTACACGCACACGTCATTTGCCGTCTCGAAATTCTGAAGGTGCTTATTACAGATTATTGAGCCAACCTTAACAGTCATCTGATGGTAGAGACATCCCAATAGTTCAAAATTATGCATCGCAATTCCACAACATATCGTCCTAATGAGAATGGAGCAGTTGAAGTATAAAATAAGAATATCAAGAAAATCCTTCGGAAAATGGTAGAAGGATCGAGACAATGGCATGAGAAATTACCCTTTGCTTTGTTGGGATATCGCACTACTGTTCGCACTTCGGTAGGTGTAGCCCCTTATTCGTTAGTATATGGCATGGAGGCTGTGATACCCCCAGAAATTGAAATACCCTCCCTTCAAATCATTGCAGAGACAGGGATTGAAGATGATGAATGGGTAAAAGTCTGACTAGAGCAATTGAGTTTAATTGACGAGAAAAGACTGGTAGCGATATGTCATGGACAACTGTATCAACAAAGAATGGCCAGAGCATATAATAAGAAGGTACGTCCGCAAAAGTTTGAAATCGAACAATCGGTGTTAAGACGCATCTTGCCTCATTGGGCAAAAGCAAAAGGGAAGTTCGCTCCCAATTGGCAAGGGCCATTTGTTGTATCTCGGGTTTTGTCCAATGGAGCATTATATTTGACAGACATAGAAGGAAAATGCATAGAGACGGCCATTAACTCTTACACAGTCAAAAGATATTATATATGATTTCTTTCATGCATGTAATTTTATTTCACTATCTCCATTGCTATCTCGTTGAGACGTATTACTTTATTCTTTCTTACCCCTCTTTCGGAATCAGCAAAGAAGTCAAAAATGGGATGATGGAATGACAGAAAGAAAAAGAGATGAAAAGCAAAAGATAAAAAAAAAGAAAAAAAAGAAGAAGAAATGTTGAAAAAAAAGGAAAAGAAAAAGAAACAAGAAATGTGAAAAAATGTGAAAATGACAAAAGAAAGGAAAAACAAAAAAATGCAAAAGAAGAAAACTCGACAGAGAGAACATCACTACAACAAAGCGATCTCTTATCTGAACTACGTTTTGACTTGATCCTGAAAGGGACGTAGGCTGCCTCACTGAGGTTCAGTCATAACAAAAAGAAAGCTCAAGGTTACCCGAAGATTGAAACTAGGGCAGAAGTTATGATCATTATGGAGAATATGGTTGCGAAAGTTTTAATTTTGAAACCCAAGTTGGAAAATTTTATCCTTTATATCTTTCTTTCTAAAAACCCATCCAAAAGCAACATTACGGTCCAAAGAAAGACCTTCTGATCAATTTCAAGAAAGGGCAGTGCATGTAGGTAAAGAAAGGCATGTTACAGACAACACTCGAGTATCGGAAGATGAAGAAAATACTAAAAGTGAGAGAGTCTTATTGGTAAAAACCCACACAGGCACCGTAATGCGACGTGAGTTGAGAGAAATGAAATAAGAGAGTCTTACTGGTGAAAACCCGCACGGGCACTGTTTGGCGACGTGAATTGAGAGAAATGAAATGAGAGAGTCTTACTGGTGAAAACCTTTACGGGCACCGTAAGGCGACGCGAGCTGAGAGAAATGAAATGAAAGAGTCTTATTGGATAAGTCCCTCACGGGCACCGTAAGGCAAAAGTGAGAAAGGATTTTGTTGGAAGAAAAGCAGCAAAGCACGCAAAGTTTGGGTTTGTTGAATAGAGAAATAAAATTGACAGTTGATTCGGTTGGACAGACTAGGTCGGCTAGTCCGAATGCACGGCATGATCAAAGGAATCATCCTTGCCACTCAGATAAGTCACGTCCTTTTATTTTGAAAGTATTCCTACCCCCAAAACTTCGTGGTCATTACATTTCATTTTTCTTGAAAACTGTCTATAAGACTCTGTCAGTTCAAGCAAATTACCAGCTTCTCAGTTGTATGGCACAACGAGATTGGGGTCCATCAAAGGACAGGTGAAACAAAAATACATATGGAAAGCATATAGTCAGAAGGAAAGTAAAAAGAAAAACAACAAGAGAGAATCACAAGGAAAACTTGGGTTTAGATAATTATTGGAAAACAGCCAGAAAGCAGAGCAAGACAGTACAAAAAAAAGATGAAGCAAATTCATAAGTGGAAACAAGGCCAACAAGAATGCCAGCGGCTAACCACCATTTTTATATTAACAAGTTGTTCATTGATTAGAACAGGTACAAAAGATTCAAATTCTTACTAATCACTTTAAAGTGAATGTGACCAATGTGGAAAAAAGGGAGAAAAAGTTCAGCAAAATCAGGCACCCACCTGTATAATAGGGGAAGTATTACCTTTTATTTCAAAGTTGAAAATGTTACACCCATTTATCAAACTGGGGCAAAAAATATTTTCCTTTGTTTTTTAGTTTTATAATTAAGCGCCCACTTGGATAACAAGGGAATATTTTTTCAAGTTTTTTGAAATCAGGCGCCCACCTGGATAACAAGGGAATATTTTCTCGTGTTTTGTAATCAGGTGTACACATGGATAACAAGGGAATACCTTTTTTTATGTTTTGGTAATCAGGCGTCCACCTGGATAACAAGAGAATACTTTTTCAAGTTTTTTGTAATCAGACGCCCACCTGGATAACATGAGAATATTTTTTCAATTTGTTTTAATCAGGCGTCCAGCTGGATAACAAGGGAATACTTTTTAATATTTTTTCTAATTTGATGCCCACCTGGATAACAAAGGAATATTTCTTCAAGTTTTTTCAATCAGGCACCCAACTGGATAACAAGGGAATTATTTTTTTAGCTTTGCAATCAGGCGCTCACCTGGATAATATGGGAATATTGTTTTTAAGTTTTGCAATCAGGCGCCCACCTGGATAACAAGGGAATATGTTTTTTTGTTTTACAATTAGGCGCCCACCTGGATAACAAGGAAATACTCTTCAAGTTAAAATTCTTCTTTAAAATTCTAAATTTAATAGCATGATATACCTAAGCATCATATTGGGGCAGAATATTATTCTTTGATTTTAAATGGTAAGTAGGTGCCTACCTGAAGAACAAGGGAATACTTTTTTTAAGTTTTGCAATCAGGCGCCCACCTAGAGAATAAGGGAATATTTTTCAAGAAATCTGTAAGCAGGAACCCACCTGAAGAATAAAGGAATATTTTTCAAGGAAGCTGTAAGCAGGTGCCGACCTGAAGAATAAGGGAATACATACAAAGCAAGTTTCAAGCAGGAGTCCTTTTGAATAATGGACACGGTCAAAGTTATGCAAGATACAAATGCAACACAAGAACCAGCTGGAAGACATAGGTAGGATTTTTGTAAATCATAGAGCATAGTTTAGTCTAGCTTCTTTTATCTTTACCACGGTCTAGTAAGGAGATCAGTAGGCAGTAATATCAAGTAACAGTAATGGAATCACAGCTCTCTGGTACTTCCAACTAGCAGACATTCTAGAACTACACTAACCTGATTCCTGTTTAGCCTAGGATATGTAGGAAATCCTTGAAGCAGAGTGCGGTAAAAACTTTCAAAATTGCTTCACACGGAATATGCGAATGGGCAAAAATCACTCATTACTACTCACTTAACTTGCACTGAAACTCAACATGTTCCCGAGCATAGAGGGGCAGCTGTGAGAACGTGATTTATGCCCCAAAGCAAATTATTCCAAAAAATTACAATAAAAAATAATTTCTATGTGTAGTTTGTTGATAATTGTGCAGAAATACCAGTATTATTTTTATTGTTGAAAAGAATTAAAACAAAATACATTATTTGTATTAAATATGAAAATACCAAAAATATAATAAGGAAATTACCCTTAATTCTAGAAAATTAGAAAATTAAAAGAAAAATATAAAATATAAGGAATAATGATATACAAGAGTATTAGAAATACAGAAAAGAAAATAAAAATATAATATAAACACAAAAATACGAAAAATAAAATACAAAATACAATATATAGTACAAAATACAATTGGGCCAAATAACAAATTCAGCAGCCTAAATGAATTAATAAACGGACCGGGCCCAAAGGAAAATCAACTGGGCTACCTATACATAAACCAAAAGGACACAGTTCCAAGCGCTTGAATCTAGACCATTGAAAAGTTTAATATTGTCCAAAACAAATGATCGTCTAATAAAGAAACGACGTCGCCTAAGGGTCTTGATCTGGACCGTTGAAAAGTTTAATCAAACTCTCCAGGAATAACAGTGGTTTAAAAATAAAATGATTTCGTTCATCTAAATGATCTGGACCGTTCGATTGGTTAATCTAATGGATGAAATTGAGAGCCTTAATTAAATCACACGACATCGTGTGATATTAATAGATCATGGCCCTTCATCGGACTTAATCTAACGGGTGTAAACCATCATCACAACTATAATATATCTTTACACCAATTGTTACACCTTCAGTCATTATAAACCATACACATCATTTCTCAAACCCTAGCCGGCATCATCTTCCCCCTTCTCTCTACTTGGGCCACCGAAACGCTACCGGTGGTTCAACACTTGTCATCTTCTCCGACCAACCTCTACACCCCTAAACCCTCTTCTCTTCTTCTCTCACCCCATCACAATAACCCCGACCAAAAACCACCCTATCATCTCAAATATAAAAAAATGGTTCACCGGAACCCTACCCGGCGACCATCAACCTTTGAACCACCTTCCACCTTTAACACCCCAGGATCGTCTCTTCATACTCTTCAACCTCCACTAGGTTGAATCCCTTGAAAATGCCTCAAACTTCTCGAATATTGAAAAGTGTGCCACCGCAACCCTATTCCGGCAAACACTCTCAGTCTAGAAAACCATCCTAATTAACCCATACTCTTGTTCTCTGGATTCTTGGCTCAAAAGACTCGATAAGACTGCCGAAAAATCAAGAAAAGAAAGAACAATGGCCTCTGGAACTCTGATGCTAGAAAATAAAGAAAAGAAGAGAACAAGGAAAGAAAAACGAAGAAAAGGAAGAAATATAGAAAGAAAAGAAAACACAGAAAAGCTAAGTACCCAAAACCTTATTTTCTCTACTTGTGCTTCTGTTCCTCAACTTCTTCTACTCTTTTGTTTCTGAATTTTCCTGAGTACAACATGAAGTCTGTTACATGCACAAACGCTTACGTTCTATCATGAAAACCTAACTATGTGCTTATATGTTTTCTTTTTCTGATGTCATTGGTTAAAATTGCATGCTTTACATCCATTTAAGTTTCTTACTTTAATAGATCTAACACTGATTGAAGGATTCTGTTAAAGGATTCAACGTATATCCGATTTGTCCTCTGAGTCCCGCTAGCCGAACATTTAATCTTTATGTGGCTATATCTGTAAGATGTTTAATACTGGCTGTTATTGCAATGTAATTTTGACTTTTGACTTCTTCTTAATTTCTGATAAATTAAAATGGCTAGTTGATTACTTAGTCATAATTAGGGCTATGTCTTCAAAGTGATTATATCTATAAAAAGGGTTACTTAGCTTTAAATTGGCAATAATGTAAGGTTTACTTAATTAGGGTTATTTGTTAAATACAATTCTAATTTTGAATACTCAAGGTCTAATTGACCTAAAAGTTGGTCGGGTAAATAGGAATAAAAGACAGGGGTTAAAGGGGAAGGGACAAGTGATATTCGAGAAATAATTTGAAAAGGGTAAGGTTATTCAAGACAAATTTGCTTTGTTTTTATTTAATTAGCTAAATAATAAAGGGCATCCTAGGTATACCTAAAGGGTAAATAGGTTGAAATACCTAGCAAGTGAGGGTAATAAAGGCATTTAGGCGTAAATAGAATAATATAGAATACACTAGAACCTTCTAGCAAGGGTTCAATTGTATTCACGGCTAATTCATACATACAAAACTGAAAACAGTTAAAAGAGTAGGGGTGGGAAATATTAACAATTAATTCAAATTTCCCTCCCATTTTTATTCTATAAATAGGCCCTGTTAGGCCACCATTAAAGAGGTTCAGAAGTTTTGAAATCTAAAATACACTAAAAAATTAAGTACTGTTTCGTTGGTTCTATTTGAGTGAGAACTTTGGGCTTTTGTTATTTCGATCACTGTTCTGCATTATTTGGTTGAAATTGTTGGGTCTTCTACTCGGAAATCAAGTATGTTACTGTGTTATATTGGAGTTACTGCTGTTATTACTTGGATTTCTGCCCGTTGTTGATCTTCTTCATCTCATACCTCCTTAGAACTCATTGATTTTCCGCTTAATTTGACCAGGTACACAACTACCTCTCAAGGATATAATCAAAATTTTGAAGAAATGAAATGCACTAGTTTTTTCTGCTGTATTTGTAATTCTTATTTACTCGTAGTTGTACACACTAAGAACCTATGTAATTCATTAGGATTTTTATTGTAATATGGACTTGAACTGTAAAAAAAACTATTAACTAAAGCTGGTAATATTGCTGAATTATTAGATTAGGAATTAATAGAGGGATAACATGGAATACCTTAGTTAAAAAATGATCACTTAGATTTATAGGTTCGAAATTGGTTATTCTAACTGAACGCTTCTGGATTATCATTTGATTTCTGAAATTAAGAAGTGAACATGAAATAGTAGAGCATTTTGTATTTTTTAAAGTTTCTGAATTATTGACTGTCAACAAAAATAAGGAGGTAGTTGGACACATGCGTTCATAATTATGAAGTGTTAGATTCTGTTTAAATTTGTTTAGATTCGAAAACAGAAGTGAAACATGAATATAATATCAATGAAGTTCAGGAATTAGTTAAAAAACATGCAAACTCTATAATTAGTTAACTATTTCGAAATAGCATGTAAAATTAAATAGACTTGAATCTGGATGAACACATATGTCTCAATACAATTCGATTGATACAGTCTAATTGCCAAATGTTGATAGATGAATAAAATCGAAGTTATATTTTAATCTGATACAGAAGTAGCAATATTTGTATGGTTTGCCTGATAAATGATTAAGTATCCTTCAAATTTAACTATTAATTTTGATGAGTCCACGCATAGAAAACTAGATTCAAGCACGAAAGCTTCTAGGCCCAAGAGACTTGAATTAGTAACTGTGGACTGGGCTTTAAATAGCCTTGTAGTCACTAGACTCACTATAGTAGCCCGTCTGGCTGCTCTTGCTTAAATCATTACTCTTAATTCATGCACACTTGTGCACTTCTGTTAAATTAGTCCAAATTCAAGACCCAATAACGTATAGTGGCCTGGATCTGAATAAATAATAATAAGAACCGTTACAAAACTGCAAATAATTATTTCTATTAAGGGAAAAACAAGTGATATAAAACTTAGTACCATCTAGGGTTAACCTTTAAAACAAAATGAGATGAGCCTCAGCATCAAATAGACAAACGGGGCACTCAAATAACAATTATGATAATTTAGACATCGGAATGACCGTTCAGCTAATTCCACGGTTTTTCCCAAAGTAACGAGGAAATAGATACCATTAGGCACAATTTCAATATACATTCTCATGAATGGGTGCACATTTATGTGACCCAAATCCTACTCCCACCAAAGTCAAAATATATCCAAAGCCACATGCGTACTAGTACGGTGTGGTCAAGGAATGATTTTTCACAATGTTGCAATTCTTAAAATTTTAAAAGCGGAACTTTAATGCACATGATTTAAAAATATAAAATTAGAATCATATAAAATCAAATACAACAGTTGAGCGACCGTGCTTGAACCACAGAATCTGGGAGTGCCTAACACCTTCTCCCAGGTTAATAGAATTCTTTATCAGGATTTCTAGTTTGCAGACTGTAACAGAGATAATCTTTTCTTGGTTCGGGATTAAACCGGTGACTTGGGACACCATTATATTCTAAAGTGGCGGCTCTAAAAACTTAAACAACTAATCTCGTTCTGTCTATCCTTAAATTGGAAAAACTCCGCTACGCCCTCACGGGTAAAGTAACATATAAGGAAAAAGAGGTGTGATACTACTGCCAGTGCTTCCTCTTCTTCTGACCCATAAATAACATCGCTTGGCCTGAAAGTCTGCCCCAAATGTGGTAGTGGCTACTCCAGCAAATAATAAGTACCACGCAATGGTGATGACCAGTTGTTGAACTCCTCCCAATTATACTCATATCCTAGACCGAAAGTGGTGCCACGTTTCTTTAATTTTATGGGTTTAGTGATTCCTTGGAAATTATTGTTGAACCCTTTTCCTGGTTCATACCCACACCATTTTAGTATGCTCTTGATCTTGTTATCCCACCATTTGTCCATGTCAATCGCGTTTACTCGCTCAATATCGTGATAGGTCTCCCCACCTAAAATGTCGTCACGTCTATCACTTAAAAATTGACATTGTACCAAGTAGAACCCAATTGCAAACACATGCTGATTTCCCCAATATTGGACCTTTGGAACGCGTCAAAAGCTTTGACATTGATAGCCCCGTACTTGATCTCATACAACCTTTTTCCCAATGTTCTGAGTGTTACTAGTAGAAAAATGTCGAGGTTGGACCCTCCATCAATCAGGATTATAGTGATTAAATAATCTTTGTGTTGCATGGTGATATGCAACGCCTTGCTGTGACTCAACCCTTCTAGTGCTAGCTCATCGTCATGAAAAGTGATCTACTGACTTTTCAATACCTGCCCTACCATGTTTTCCATCTCTTTTCTGGTTATGTCACTTGGTACATAACACCCTTAGTAAAACATTCTTGTGTGCATCGAAACTTTGTAGCAAAGCTAGGATAAAAATTTGTGCCAGTATCTTGTTCAACTGGTGAATAATCAAGTATTTATTGGCTTGTATCTTTCTCCAAAGATCATCGGGCCCGGCTTTAGTGATGGTTGACCGACTAAGGGTCTGCTACTCAACTAAGCTATATGTTTCAGGGTATAAACCCTGCGGTTCTTGTCATACCCTGCGCCGAAATGCCTCCTCCGAACATGACGTTCCCTTTTCATTTTGCCTCAACTGTGTAGTCCTATTGTATGGCATTTTTATGGAATGGTTTTACGGTCTACATTGCTAATGGAAAGGGAAGATTTACCCCGAATGGACCATGTATTTTGGAAGGTAAAACCGCAACTTCAAATGGTACATGTGCATTTTTCGGAGACCCAAAATTTACCTTGATTGGCGCTGGCGTCCTTTCTGAGGATAGTGCTTCAAACTAAAGTGGTATGGACATATTTACCTTGGCGTCCCCAGAGGGCTGAATCTTGACTACAATCAAATTAAGGGTGATTATTGGCTTATTTGAATCATAACCGTCTGTGATCATGCTGATCGATCCCTTGGGGTCCAAATCATCCTCTATTTCAATCAGGTGAATGCCTCCACACTTGTGGTCTGGTAGAGGGTCAGTGCAGGCATTCGGAGTAGGCTCCTTTACTATAATAATCATGTTATCAATCAGAGTATATATCTTATCTTTCGAAGAGCGACATTCATCAATGGTATGTCATTTCATGCCAGAATGGTATGCATAGGATTTATTTGTATTGACCCATTGAGAAGTTCTTTCAACGGTTATAGAAGGGATAAAGGTGACACAACTAGTAGCTTTGATCATTTCGTACAACTGGTCAATGGGCTCAACAATGGCGGTATACTTTTTAGGAGGTCTACGGTCAAAATTTGGTTGAGGTCTACGAATGTTTTGGCATGCGGTTGGTGATTGATACTGAGATGCTTGAGCATTTTAGGCTTGGTCAACATGTGTAGGTTGGGAATATCTAGGTGAAGTAGGTTAATATGTGGGAGGTGGAGGTGATTTGTAAGTGGTTGGTGGAGTGTGGTAAGAGGGTGAAGGTGCTTGGTAATTCGAAGTAGGCTGATATGTTAGTGGAGGAATTTGATAGGTTTGGTATTTAATAGGGTATTTTGTTCTTTGTGCAACTATTACGGCACCCACGTCTTTTTTCTTCAACGTACCACCTGACTATAAGGCCTTATTGGTAGCTTGCAAGGCTTCAAAGTTTTTAACTATACCGATTTTGATTCCTTATTCGATTCTTTCACCCAACTTGATGATGTCAAAAAAATTATGGTTCTCAATCAACATCAGCCTTTTATAATTCTACTGAAGCTAAGACCGAATGAAGAACTTGTTCATTTGTTCTTACTTTAAGGAGGGTCAGACCTTAGCAGCTTTTGATCTCCCACGAGTAGCATACTCACCAAATGTCTCCATGGGCTTCTTCTTTAGGTTCTTGATATAGAACACATCTGGTGCATTTTCTGTGTTAAACCTAAAACTGTGTATAAAGGTTGAGGCCATACTTACCCAGAGCGACCATTTCTTTGGATCTTCACTGATGTACTGACATAGATCATCTCCTTTCAGACTCCTCATGAAAAGATTCATACAGGTCCTCTCGTCTTTCCCTACTCTGACTAACTTGTCATAGTATTTTCTCAAGTTAACTCTCAAATCCCCTGTACCATCAAACATCTCAAACTTAGGAGGGTTTTCCCCTTGGGCAGTTCGACATCATGTTGTATGCAAAGATCTTCGTAGTTCAGCTCTTCAATACTTTTACTTCCTTTGACACTCTGAATTCAACTACTCAATTTCTTAAGTTCTTATGCTAGGCTCTTAATGAGCAAATATTTATCATCAGACTCAAGTGTGGGGTGTTTCATGGTCTCCACATAGATAGGGGTGTTATGATGAGTGTGGAAATGGTCATTTGTGGAGTTCAAAAGTTCTGGGATGAGTAGTGGAGTATTATTTGAAGTGTACCAAGTATAGCAGTGGTGGTGAGGAGTGGGTTAGATTTGTTATTTTGGGATATTTTGTGGAGGTATGGGGTTCTGAGTATTTAGGAAGCTGACATCAGGCGTATTGAGGGAAAATGACAAATTTCCCAGATTCCTAACCTGGTCAAGTTCTTCTTGGAATTTCAGCAGCTTTTGTTCCAATTGGGAAGCATTCTCTTTGTAAAACTGAATACCATGGGTGTGAGTGCCATCTATCCGTTCAGTTGAATTCTCATTTCTGGAATTGTTCAGATCCTCCATCTTCCCTTTGTTCTTCTTTCTGACTAGACAAAGAGGAGTAGTGGGTGGCGGGCCCTTGGATCTTGTGGAATAGGATGGTGATGCCAAAGTGCACGAATTGACCTTTGGGGAGCGGAATAAATAAAAAGTAAAAACAAAAGGTAGCAAGTTAGTTAGGATTATAATGTTGCGATATTTAAACACATTGTGCATGAATGTAAATCGTGTCCTATTTTGTGTAACCTATTTTAGCCTGAGGTAGGCGTATTGAAAATAGGTTTGGAGAACATAGAATGCTAAGTGCCTCATTTTATTGATTAAAAGTAGACGAAGCCCAACACGAAATTAAATAACGAGGAATAAAATGTCACTACCAGCCATTGGCCTCATTACATTTCTTAAAGGAAAAAAAAACTCCTATATATTTGGTCCCAGAAGGACCTTCCCTAGACTTGGTGTCTTTGGCTCCATCGAATAGCTTCACCAACTCACGAAGTCTCAGCAAAAAGTAGGCTCAAGCTAGGTGTCCGACCTCATTTCCTTCTACATTTTGGATATCCTCGATCATTTTGACAAATTTACTTTCCAGCACAATTAAGCCCCACTCAAATTATCCCAGTCGTTTGTTGGCACTAACAGCTCCTGTTATACCCCATGTTTTTGTATGTTATAGTATCCGTAAGTCAATTGATGTACGCTCAAAAATGATATCAACTTTAAAAGTACATAAAGTAAGTTAACCATTTTATAATGGAGGTTACAAATCTTTAAGATCATGAATATCAAGTACCAAAAGGGTTGGAAAGCTTAGATGCTAAACGAGTTAAGGAAAATAAGTTTCGTCGAATGTTGACAAGTTTGTAATGTTTTAACATATACTTTTGGGGCAAGACATGGGTGATTAACATGATGATGAGGTTATTTTTTGAGTTATTTTATTCATATGATAGTCGTGTGTTATTTTTTAAGTCAAGCGAATTGTGGAACAAAAGTTGGAAAAGGTCATCAAAAGTTACATTTAAAAATGAGATGAAACTTATGTTAGATGTAGCTGAGCTTTTCTCCCAATATACTTTAAATCAAGGGATTATCCACATATAAAATTAAATATGTATGAGTGTATTTTCTAAAGCATTAATCCATTTTTCATTACGACAATAGAGTATAGATATATTCACATTTTCGCGAGACTGCGCAGCAAGTAGGTGACAAGTAGGTGCATCACCTAATTGCCAAAAGGCAAAGGCTCAATTAAACGCCCTAAAATCGTCCAATAGGGTTATTTTTAGGGCTATTAAACTCTTTTATTTCACCTATATTTAAGAAAAATAAAACCTAATTGAACCCCTGCAACTCCTCCTCAAAAATCCCACACAAACCCTAGGGTATTCCGGGTGTTACAACGCGATTCTAGTGCTGAAAAGTCTGGGCAGCTTGCTACTTTCTCTTTCACCTTCTTGTAACCGTGTTGAGGAACTTATTTTTGATGAAAAAGGACCAGTATACGTGGGTTATACTCATTACAAAGTAAGTTTATGCTTCTCCTTCCATTATCTATGCGTTTGCGAGCTGTAACTCGGTCGTAATGAATAGACCTAGCTAGTTTTGAAAGAATGGTATATTGTTTGTTCTTGTGTAATGGTTGTCTGGTTGTGAAATTATTTCTAAGTTTAATCCATGGCTGGTTGATTTGATAGGAGGTATAATGATGTACTTTTTGTTTTCTTTCTCATTTTGAAGGAAAAGACGTGTCGAAACGTGTTTAAGTAAATCCAATTTTTTTTTTAGTTAATGAACTTGTGGAACTATTTTGTGGGCTGTATCGTGATGGTATTGGGTTGTCTCTTTTGCTACTTTTTTATGAATTTTAGACGAGTAAGGGTTTGGAGAAACACCACATAATTGCAAAGGTTGTTTGTTGGTCATTCGTCATAACATTTTCGGATTGTTTGACACTATTATGGTTGTCGTGTTGTGTATGAAGTGATAGGGGTATGTTGTGCTGTTTATGACTGTTCTGACTAGTGTGAAGTCGTGTATATAGGGGAGGTGATTTCCATTTAATTGTAAAATAGGTTGTGTTCGATGCATAATAGTTACGACCCTTAAACGATAACGAGAGTGACATTTCTCTTATTGTAGACTAAGGAACCATGAAATTGCATAGCCTGAGGTTGGGAAGAATATAATATGTATGTTATGGCACTTTATTCTTTCTTTTGGCATGATCTAAAATGAAATGAACATAAACAATATGTTACTTCATAATGACTCTACTCCTAGCAACTAATATTGTCAATGTTGTTCTTTCCGTACAAAGTTATTCTAAGAAAGTATGTATGATCATTGAGTCCTAGTGAAGTTCATATTGATGGTGTGATGTCCATAATGGTAATAAAAGGTGCAAAGACCTTACGTCACTCCAAAAGGTTTAGAACGTGATTCCATGATTCAAACATGCATTATATATATGTATCCATTTTACTTTATCGAGTCGTGCTATAGTCGGCCGGGTATGGCACCTATTGTGCAACCACATATCAGTTGGGTATATCGAGATCAACGTGGCCGGGTAGGATTCTACCGAGCCTTATAATGGCCGAGTACGTTTTTATCGAGTCCTCTTTGAGGCCGAGTATGATATGATGATGATGCCCACTGTGGTGAATGTTTTAAAAGTTTATGTATAGAAATGTATTATGCATTTCATGTCAGTATTCCCCAGAGGCCCTCAAATGTGACATATTGTAACTTCTCTATCTCTTTTTACATTATTGTTCTTGTTTATGCTTTCATCCTTACATACTCAATATTTTATTCATACCGACGTCATTTTTACCGAGGACAATTTCATACCCGCAGGCACCGATAGACAGGTTAACATTCCTCCGAGTAGGCTATCAGCTCTGCGGAAGGTGGTGGTGCACTCCACTTAATCCGGAGTTGCTTATTGGGTCAGTATGCTTTGGATATGTATTGATTGGTATGGGGGGCCTTGTCCCATCCTTTATGATATTATGTACTCTTAGAGGCTTGTAGACATATGTCAGGTGTATGGATACTTTTATGGCCTTATCGGCTTATGTTTTGAGTTTACAAATGGTCATGTCTGTCTTATAGGACCGTATGTCACATGTATAAGTTTGCATATTATGTTAGGTTGTCATATGTTGAGTATTCCCTTATGTTACATTCTTGTTATCTCATGATGAGTTTTGTGGCCCATTTACCCATGATTGTATGATTAAAAAAGATATTTTATGTTGGTACTCGGTTGAGTAAGGCACCGGTTGCTCGTCGCGGCCCATTTGGTTTGGGCCGTGACTGTGATATCAAAGTAGTTCTATCCTATGGAGTATATAAATCGTGTCTAGTAAAGTCTTATTTATGGTTGTGTCGTGCACCACACTTATAAGCATGATGTTACAGGGCATTTAAGATTGTCAGTCTTTCTTCATACTGTAGATTGTTTGGTAGAGCTGAGTTGTAAAAATTCAAATTCCCAAACTCTATCTTACTTATAGTATGACAATACCTGCATTTACATACACGATTGGTCAGAGATATAGTTGTGGAAGAGATGAGTCAGAGGAACACAATATTTCGCGTCATGGTTATGATGGATGATTATGAGGTATTCAGCAAATAATGTGTAAGCTTCTTGATAAATATTCCTAAGGCTAGAATACCTATCCACTGTTACGGCAAAAAAAGAATAAGGAGGAGACACATGTTTCAGCAAGTAACAGAAGCAAGGTGAAGTAGGTGCAAATCAGTATTACAGTTTCGGCAGGAAAAAATATAAGCATTGTGATTTACCCTCAACAGTAATAGAGATATGCACAATTGGCCACACCCATCTTAGTTATACCGTATTGGAGGCTAACATGTGTAGATTATGAAAAATTTAACATACGAGGATCCGGTTGGGGTTAGAGTAACCCATATTGATGAATTGATTGTTTGTGTTAGTTGAAATTTTTTGAAGGATAATGCAAATCTGCTAATGGATCTCCTTGCGAGATACCAACATGGCACACTCTAAAATAGTACATCTAACTATAAGTACTATAAATATAGCCACTAGAAGCCTTGAAGCGATAAATATTATCTTAGTGTGGCTCGCGTCCCTAGGAGAGAGAGAGAGAGAGATAAAATTTTAGGCATCCCGAAGAGCAGTAAGATGAAGCAAGGGGGAGCTAAAAGCAAAAGAATTTCCTGTTGAAGTTTTCAGAATAAAGTGATAAACATAAATATTAGTAGGAAAATAAGAATAGAGATAATGAAAATTCTGAGGAAGATGTCAATATGGATGACAACGGTGGATAAAAAAATGATGAAAATGACAAAATTATAGAGTCTATAGTTAAGTGAAGGAAACATATGAGAGGTGGCATGCCTTGAAACAACAATGGAGTATAGGCAATAAAGTCATATAATCTTTTCGAGAATAAGTTCGCAACTCTAACGCGATTACCAGGAGGAAAAGATATACCCCAGAGTAGAGGAAATCAGTATGGACTAGTGACCAAGATAAACTAAACGTGAACTACGGACTATATGATATGATAATAGTTGGCATCATAAGAATTTCAGAGATTGTGTTCCAGCAACAATAGAATGGATGACAAAAGAGTACCCTTTAATGGTCACTCAGGAAGTCGCTTCCCTAAAGCACACAATATGAGCAAAGTTAAGGTTAAGAGACTATGTGCGCCAGTTACGCTAAGTGTCATCCTCGCAAGCAAGGATTATTGTTATCCTTGGTAAAAAAAGCATTAGCACAAGGCGATTGACGGTAATCAATGATGTCAAAGGGCGTTAAATATATAGAGGTAAAACATCTATAGGTAGATTGTAGTAGATCCAGCTCTGACTTTCCTAAAGAGGGGAATATGGAGTGATGTGGAATGAAGTGAGAATTTAGTGGTTTAGTAATCATAGAGTGGTAGAAGAGGAATGCGGTAATGTGAAAAATAGATGAGATTGAACTTATTAAAAGACTACATATATGCTACGATGCCAGTGCATGATCCAAACATGACGTCAAAGAAAGAAAGTAAGGGTTCCGGCCCGAAATGTCATTGATAAATAGGGAGCCAGTACAAGAGGTAAGTTAAAAGAATGGAAATAACTCAAGAAAGATTACATGGAACATTGATGTGAGAATAGGCCAACGAGTAGTTGTTCGTTGATTTATTAAGAGTCTAGTTATTGTTAAACAGGAGGTTATAGACAAGTCAACACATCATGCAAGATAAACGTAGTGAATCCTAATATAGTGAATTTAGTCTCACAGATATGATGTCATAAACCTTGAGAAATGCTCAGATAGGAGTTGGGTATTTAAAGGTATTGTATAAGTATTACTGGAATAATGAAGAGTGCCACTAAGGATACAATAAAAATCTAATTTTTGAAGTTATCCTACGAGCACAGCGGCATGGAGGTATGTATGTAAGGATGTTTGTAGGTGAGGAAGAATATCAACAATTTCTCCATGTATACAGTATAACATGATCACAACTTTATAAGATCCAGAAGGTCTCCTATGTACTACCACGAAAGACTAGCTGAGAAAACAAGGAAGAAGGTTTCCACCTAAGCAACCTAAAAAGGAAATAATCTTATAACAACAGTCTTACTATAATATTGTATGCACTCCACAAGAAAGTGGCACCTATAGTGGCTAATGAACAGAAAAAAAAAACATCAAAGGTGATACTTCAGAGCATATGAGTTACATGGAATTATAGTGTTTATGGGCATTATGATAAGATATGTATCGATGCAACAAGTGGTAGAATGAGTAATTTCTTACATTTAAAGACAACTGAGAATTCGCAAAAAGGAATCTAATGTGCTAGCAAGTTAACGGCAGGCTGTGAGTAGAATAAACAAACATGTGTAGGTCACAAGAAAAAGTATGGTAGAGTGAAAAGATTTTGGCTAGATATGTGTAAGGGTAAGAGAAGGTGAGTTAGAAGCTGATAAGAATAGGTAAGACATCAGTATTAAGCCCATCACACAAGAGAGCTTATGGTTTATGCATGTTATAAAAAGGCTCAGTATAGCTTGAATTAACACAGAGGAGTCTAAGACTAGGAGCATTTAAAAGAAATGGAATGATCCTCTGGTAGTAATGTAAGGGTGTAATTGTGGAAAATTATAAAATGATGATATTTAGGCCTTCATTTGAGTAATAATTAAAAGATAAGAGATTTCATGGATGGCACGGGAAAGAATACCCCCATAAGACGAATCACATTGGGATGCTATGAAATATAGTTATTGAAGTATAGTATTGTCCCTTGGTTTTTAAGGAAAACCCCTTCAGATGTTCCCGATGAGACGTGAGACTTGTGATAATGTAGTACATAAGAGTTTCAAGTTATCAGTGGTGGATTATAGATTAGCATTAAGGTAAATCATCATATATGGATAAAGATTCCAAAGTATTAGAGGAGATTATGATGCCATTTTTTAGATGAACGACAATAAGGATTATACATATAGAATAAGCAATAAGAGACTAACCTGGATTTGGGTGGCAGACCTCGGTAATAATAAACCGAAGTAAGAGTTATTGTATCGTATGACTTACCTAGTTGTACTAAAGCATTAGCACATATAACTGAGGCAATGAAACAAGATATTGTAAAAGTCGTAAGTTTAACATAGTACCGAGTGAAGAACTTTAGTATACCTATAGATGCCCAGAGGGACAACATATCAAGCTTAGTATATGTTTACAACGTGCGACCTAGAGATTGGAGAAAAGCTGGAGAAAAAAAAAGACTGAAAGTCTTAAAATGAAAAAGCCATACATGTTGCATGACAAAAGGTAGCAACAGTTACGAGAATGGAAGAGGTCTGGTCGTGGTATGAGAAATAGGACTAAAAGGGGGAATACCCTAGACTTTGGATTTATTCAAAGAATAGTTGCCTACATGGATATAAGAGTATTAAAGTGTTCGCAAGAGCTATGGGTTATGAAAATGATAAGTGAATCAGTTAAAATTCAAGTACGAATGTTCTAAAGGGGGAATGATGTAACACCCCATGTTTTCGTATGTTAGAGTATCTGTAAGTCAATTGATGTTAGCTCGAAAATGAGATCAACTTTGAAAGTATGTAAAGTAAGTTAATCATTTTATAATGGAGGTTACAAATCTTTAAGATCGTGAATAATGAGTACCAAAAGGTGTGGAAAGCTTAAACACTAAACGAATTAAAGAAAATAAGTTTCATCGAATGTCGACAATCTTGGAATGTTATAACATATACTTTTGGGGTGAGACGGGGGTGATTAATATATACTATTGGTTTAATACAAAGGTGGCCTAGGATTGCAATTGAACTCAACAAAAACTCACACTTCAAAAGTTTTGCAAATTGCTGACTATCCTTCAGAGTCTGAAGAACTACTCTTAGATGTTGCTCGTGCTCCTTCTGGTTGCGGGATTATATCAATATTTCATCAATGAAGACTATCAAGAACGAGTCTGAATAAGTCCTAAACAGTTGGTTCATCAAGTTCATAATTGTTTCTAGGTAACTCATCAACCCTAACAACAAGGCCAAAAACTCGTAATGCCCGTACAAAGTGCAGAAAGTTGTTTAGTGACATCGGATGCTCTATTCCTCAACTGATGGTAGCTAGATCTCAAGTCTATCTTTGAAAACACATTGGCACCCTGAAGCTAATCGAACAAATCATCAATCCTCGGTAGTGGATACTTATTCTTGATTATTACCTCACTCAATTGCTGGTAGTAAATGCACATTCTCATCGAACCATCCTTTTTTCACAAATAACACCCGCATACCCCAAGGCCAAACACTGGGTCAAATGAATCCCTTCTCAAGAAAATCCGGCAACTGCTCCTCCAACTCTTTCAACTCTGGCAGGGCCATGCGATAGGGCAAAATAGAAATGGGTTGAGTGCTCGGAGCCAGATGAATGCAAAAGTCGATATCCCTATTAGGCGGCATACCCGCCAGGTCTGAAAGGAAAACCTTTGGGAACTCTCGAACAACGGGCACAAAATAAATAGAAGGAACCTCAATACTGTAGCTGCGCACATATGCCAAATAAACCAAACTTCACTTCTCCACTATCCACCAAGCCTTCACATACGAAATAACACTATAGCTAGAGTGACCCGGAGTCCCTCTCCACTCTAAACGGGGAAAATCCGATAAGGCTAAGGTCACGATCATGGCATGGCAATCCAAGATAGCATGGTATGGGGATAACTAATCCATCCCCAATATAACATCAAAGTCGACCATGTCTAAAACTAACAAATCAACACTAGTCTCAAGACCTCCAATCACTACCACACAGGAACGACGAACTCGATTGATCACAACAGAATTACCCACTAGTGTAGACACATATATAGAAATTCTCAACAAATCGCTTAGCATGACCAGGTACGGTGCAAAATAAGATTATACATATTAATATGTAGACCCTAGGTCAAATCGCACTAAGGCATCTCTTTCACAAACAAGAATAGTACATATAATGAGTGCATTTGAAAACTCAGCCTCGGGCCTAGCTGGAAGGGCATAACATTGGGGCTGGGCCCCACCACCTTCAACTGCCTCTTTAGGATGGCCTGCTGTTGGTTTCCCTCTACCTATTATAGCCTAAGCTCCACCTCTAGACCTCTACCTCCACCTCAAGCACCTCTACCCCCACATATAGCTAGATGGGTGGGCTGTGGAGCACCTAGTGCCAGAACTATGGCACGAAAACCTTGATGGTGAAAACTACTCGAAGCTCGAGGGTAATACCTAGCAATGTGACATGGATAATCACAAGTGTAGCAAGTCCTCAGATGCTTAGGAAACTGAGTCTAACCCTATCAAGCTAAATGACAACCTCAGAAAGTGTGAAGTAGTGGTACACTAATAGGTGATAATGGTATAATATAGGACTGCTTATTAGATTACCGCATCGAATGACCATGGCTACTTGAAGCACCGTGAGAAACCTAAAGAGGTGACTAAAAGGTCCTAGGAGGGTGGCCTATACCATAAAAATCTCTATCTCCAGACGAGGTACAACTAAATTGACTTTAATGACGGGGCCTCTTATCCGACCCATGACCACCTCCTTATGACAGAACCATCTCAACTCCACGGGCCACATTGGCTGCCTCCTGAATGTTGATCTTACTCCTAGTCTCCCTACATATCTGGAGATGAATTGGCTGAATCAAACCATCAATAAACCTCCTCACACTCTCACTCTCGGTGGGAAGTATGACAAGAGCATGTTGAGCTAGATCAATTAACTTGGTCTCATACTGAGTGACCATCATTGAACCCTACTGGAGGTGCTCAAACTTCCTCTGATTTGCCTCTCTCTAAGTAATGGGGAGAAACTTCCCTAGAAACTACTCTATAAACTGCTCCCAAGTCAAAGAAGGCAATCCGGCTGGTATGGCTAAGCAATAATCTCTCTACCAAGTCTTGGCAGATCCAGATAGACGAAAGTTAGCAAAATCAACTCCATTGGTCTCAATGGTCCTCATGTTTAAATGAACATCATGCGAACTATCCGGATAATCTTGGGGCACCTCCATGGTTACACCACTGAATGTAGAAGTGAAGAGCTTGGTAAACCTATCCAGCCATGAGAATTATCAGGATAGTCTTGGGATCCTTTGTGGCTACACCACTGAATGTAGAAGTGAAGAGCTTGGTAAACCTATCCAGCTTCTACAGAGCATTAGCGTACATAACTGATGCATTGCCGGTCTAGGCCAATGTACCCAGCTTAACCTGCATAGCTGGCTGAACCACTAGAACCCGAACCTTAGGAGGTACTTACTCCGAAGTACGTGTAGCAAGAGTCTGAACCCCTTCTCCTTCCCAAGAAGTGGCTGGTGCTACTGATCGGTGTAGACTAAACCCTTGGGAAGAGTGGGCACTAACAACTTTTACCCGATAGTAGATTTGGGGTTAATTTCCTCAGGGAGCTAGTTATGCGAGTCAAGTATTTGTGAAGTATAGAAAAGTGTTTTAGCTCCTAATATTGCTTCTATAATTTTTGGTTTTTTCTATTGTTTATAAACTAAATTTTATCAACTACAATTGTAAGCTAAAGTATGCAAGATAATAATGCTAGTTCTATGCAATAATAAAGAAGCACTAGGGTCGTAGTACTTGCCTAGGTGACTAATTAACGGGTATAGAATTCTAATGTAAGGATGACAACATGGGATATATGGATAATCTTTGCACTTAACACTCACTCTCACACCTCTCGGTAGAGAGAATGATTTTGCCCTATTGACTCTGTCAAGACCAATTGGGTAGGCTAATTTGCCCAAGAAACTAATGGTTCAAGTAGGGTAATTAATCTCTCGAGGTTTCACCCGATACTTGGGACTACCATTCTCATGGGTCCATCCCAAATCCTTTTTGGGTTAATTATGAGGTCATAGACTCTCTTTCTCAAGTAGAGTCAAGACCCACTAAGCTAGACTTAGTGTTTGCAAACACCAAATCCAAGTGAAAACATACAATTAACCCAAATACAAAAAACCCACAATCATCCATATATTAAGCAAAAACACCCATTAGTTACCCACGCTAGGGTTGAGCCACAACCCTAGCTAATGGGTTTAGCTAGTCATGTAAGTAGCAGAAATAGAAGAAATAGTTGAAGAAATTGACATAATCATTAACTATAATATTAATCCACGTGAATCCATGCTAAATGTATTAGAATTGCCTAAAATAGGCTAATACAAGTTGTTTCATGCTCACCTGCTCAGATAGATTACAAAAACTCAACCTAAAAAAGTAAAATGTTCTATTTATAGTACTTAGGAAAAACCAGACAAAAATACCGCTGAGGGTCTGTTGTGGACCGCATAGAAATGTCATGCGGCCATGTAGGGTAAATGGTCTTCTTATTCTGGCTTTTGGACTTGAGGGTTCAGACCATATAGAAATTTCACGTGGCCGTATGGGCAAGGTCACGCGGACCGCGTAGAAATGGGCGCGGCCGCATAAGGCAAGTAATGCGGGCCGCGTAGAAATGGATTGCAGCCGCACTGTACAAACTATCCCATATTTGTCTCTCTGGTATTGTATCCACGTGGACTGCACTGATTTGGTGTGCGACCACGTGGAATTTTTTCTTAGAATTTTTTAGCCTCAGATCATTCTCGTTGCGGACCGCGTAGAAATGATTGCGGTCCGCGTGGAAATTCTTCAAAAAATGTCTCTCTGAACTTTTTTGAGCCGTGTAGCTTGGGCTAGTACTTGATTATTCTCTAAACATTCATGTGCGGCCACAAGACAAATCATTACGGTCCGCACATGTCTCTTTTTCCCAAGTTTCAGTCATCTTCTGGCGCTTAGCAGGTTTCACTCTTTTTTGAGACGATTTTTGATATTAATCATCTTGTCGCTAAAACCTACAATCAAACGCAACTTATAAGCAATTCAAGACTAATCAAGAGCAATTTATGCACAAAACTTAGGTAAGAATTGGTATAAAACATGCACAATTCACAGTTATCATTTCCCCCAAACTTAAACCTTTGCTTGTCCTCAAGCAAATAATATCAGACCTACCCCTCAATAGAAAACATCCAGGTAATTCCTGTTTTTCCTAAAGTTACCTCAATCAAACATCAATTAGGACTAACAATTAACCTAAATGTGAATGCATCATTAAAACATTTAAAACATTGAGAACTTATGGATCAAGTGTGACACAAGAGCCTCAAGGGTTGACACATCTCATCAAAGAACCTTCCTCAAGAACTTTTGTCATTGTGGAACCTAAACTCAAACATCTTTGACTCTCCCTAAGTGAACCTCATCTTTTCGAGTAATTTCATACAGATCAAGGTGAGTGGATTCTTCTCTCATCTTTCTCAAAGAAGAGACCCTAAGTCCGGCTCTAAGTAGCATATGCTTGCCCATCATGTACGTATCCACTAATGTAGTCTTCCCCCAACTCAAGATCATATAGGGCTTTTTCAGAGTCATTGTGAAGGCTTTTGGGGAAAGGTAGGATACACTTTCTTCCATATGGATTCAATCATCCCCTAAGCACTTCTTTTGATTCGTTTTGGCACACTTTCTTGACTCATTTGAGTAATTCTTCTTTCAAGGGGTTAGAGAGACACAATGTCACTCTTTCTTTTGCAATTCAAATCTTTCTCCTTTTTGTTCATTCTTTCGCAAGTTTTTCCACTTTTTGTTGACTTTGAGTTACCTCTTTGGGTCCTTTTCACTTTTGTCTTTCTTTTTGCCCCGTTTTCCTCTTTTTCGTTGCCTTCCTTTTCCTTTTTGAATTTATTGCGTTTTCTACCACATTGGTGTCTATCTTGTGTCTCCCCCAAATTAGATTTATGCCATTACTCAAGGGAAGATTTTTTGGTGCCAAGAGAGGGTTTCATTATAAACGGGTATAGACTTGTAACTTGGGTTCATGAATGAAGAACGCTTAAGGCTCAAAAGGGGTGGACTACGTATCATTGCATTGGTAGGTCATGAAATGGATCAAGTTAGCATTTTTGGATCAGGGAGAGCCTAGAATCACATTTCAAGTCAACTTCCACCTATTATTTTGCCTCAACAAACATTCGGGGCAAGTTCTAGACCATTGGTTCAATACTTGGGCTCACAAATTGAATTCTTGCCTTACATACACTCAAGGATTGCCAAAAATGGAGTCGAGAGCCCACAACGATGATAATAGCTGAATTTGGCTATATTTATGCCCTAAATAATCACACTTTGTTGTTGAATAGATATTGTTTATGATGACAAAATGCTTTTATTAGTGTTTATTGGTATGTTATAGGTACACATGAACCATTAGAGACTAAAGGAGCTATTTTGGAGTTACAGGATGGTAAAAAGGCCAAGTGAAGAGTTGAAGTGAAGTTGGCATGAAAAGATTGAAGTATAAATTCCGGACATTGTTCATTCGCGGTTCACTCGCAGCCGTGAATGAACCGCGGAAAAACATGCTCGCGAAACAATTGGAGATTCAGAGGCCTTCTCTCTTCGTGGTTCACTCGCGACCACGAACGAACCGCGGAAGACGCCGCAGATTTTAAGGATAATTTTGTAAAAACTCAATTTTTAAGACCTAAACTCTCTATATAAACCTGGATTTCGCCCAAAAGAGGCAGGCCTTGTAGAATTACCTACTTTTGCAAGATTATTAGTAAGAGAGAACTATCTCAACTTATTTCATTCTTTTATATTAATTCTTTGATTATGAATTCAATTATTATTCTTGTTTCTTTGATCATTAGTAGCTAACTCCTTATCTAAGGTTTTGATGGAACCTATTGGGTGATGAACTTCTCGTTTATGTGATTACAAATTGTTAGCTAGATTTCTATTTGTTCACTTCGTTCTTGTTGTAGTTAATTGGAAGAGCTCCCAATTAGCTGTGCCTATTTAGTGTGCATAATTTGGAAAAGAGTGTATATTTAGGTATATTGTTGAACAACACCAAACCTAGGTTATTGGAAGAATCTATAACTTTAGGCGTAAAGGTGGGATTAGGAATTACGAAACCTTGGGTGCAATCTAAAGTGAACTATTCATATTAAAGCTAGCTAGGTTAGCTCGGGAGAGTGCACTAGTAAATTATTGTAGTTGCTCGGGAGAGAATTACGATAAAAATAGTGTTCATGATTGATAGAATATATTGACAATTTGTATGAGCATAAACAGAAGGGATTCCATCAATAGGGAAAATCAATACCTTAGTCTTTCTCCATATTATTTACCAAATATTCAATTCTTTCTTTTATGTCTTTAATTCTTGCAAAAGTTAGTTATTAGAAAATACCCATAAAAATATACTCAAAGTTTGGGAACTTGCTCCAGAAGTGTTCTTAGGTTGTGAAAGTTGCAGTTGGTAGGTTAATTCCCTGTGAGATCGATTCTGGACTTCTTTGATCAGGTTATATTGACTACGACCATTGCTTGGACGTGAATCAATTTTGGCGCCTTTGCCGGGGAATTAACGGAAATATCAATTGCCATTGACAGAACTACAAGATTCTTGTGTGGTCAGGTTCTTTCTACACACTTTACATTGAATTTTTTGACGGTTGTTGAAATTGGGTACTCAGGTGCATGCCTAGAAAATCTTCAAGGACTGAAGAACTAATTGAAGGACTCACAGACCCAGAGCAAACTTTCCGGGCACGTAACAGGGCAATCAAACAAATTCAGCAATCTCAGCAACCAATTAAACTAGATTTTGACATGGGAGACGTGAACGACCCAAACCATCAAGCTGGGTTAAACACGCAGGAGGCGCATGAAGGTGCACTATATGACTAGGCACAACCAACATCGGAAAATATGGCAACTACCATTATTGTGCCAGCGATTCAAACTGAGTATTTCCAAATTACTAACAACATGCTACACTTGTTGCAAAACAAGGAATTGTTCTCTTGGTCTCAGGTTGAAGATCCACAAGAGAACCTGAGGAACTTTCTCTCAATATGCAAGACACAGAGGCAACCGAATGTGACACCGGAAGCCATCAGACTATTGCTATTTCCATTCTCAGTTACAAGGGTTCCGCAGGTATGGCTAAACTCACTCCCCATAAACTCTATTGCAACTTGGGATGAGTTGGTTGATAATAGGTGAATTTAACTATATTTATGCCCTAAATAATCACGCTTTATTGTTGTTTTGATATTGTTTATGATGACAAAATGCTTTTATTAGAGTTCTTAGTGTGTTATAGGTACACTTGAGCTAATGAAGACTAAAAGAGCAAGTTTTGGAAAAAAAAAATGGTGATAAAGGCCAAAATGTGGTACAAGTCAAGAACTTATGTTGAAAGTAGCCGGGAAGGTGTGATTCCGAGCTATATGGATGTTATGGAATGAATTTAAGTGATTTGGAGCTTTGAAGTCTGAGTAAAAGCTCAAGGAATTAAGCCGGGATCGAGTTCGGGGGTCAAATTTGATAAGTGTAGAACAAGCGAAGAATGGATGAGGCATATTGTGCACTGTTTAGTAAATTGGACATATCATTTCGCTCAGAACTCCATGTTGGCTCCATAATATATGGTTGGAAAGCTAATTGAAAGGGCTACAACTATCATGTTTTGCGCTTTTCCAAATGCCAACGGAACAGGGTTAGCAACCGCAGTTTCTCTGCGACCGCGGATGAACCGCGGAAAAATAGGCTTTCTGAAGTATACTGTTCGCGGTCCGTCCGCGGCCGCGAATGAACCGCGGAAGTCGCCGTAGCAGCAGTCCTAATTGTACTCAAACTTAGTTTTTTTAGCCCTAAAACCTCTATATAAACTCCTAGTTTGCCCCATAGAGGCATGTTATCTTTATTTCATTACTTTGGCAAGATTTTTAGTAAGAGAGATTCCTCTCAAACTCTTTCTTTTATTTTATATTAAGTATTTCTTTATGATTTTAATTATTATTCTTGTTTCTTCAAGCATGAGAAGCTAAATTCTATTCTAAGGTTTTGATGGAACCTATTGAGTGATGAACTTATCGTTTATGTGATTACAAATTGTGACTTAGATTTCTATTTGTTCAACTTCGTTCTTGTTGTAGTTAATTGGTAGACGTCCCAATTAGCGGTGCCTATTTAGTGTGCATAACTTGGAAAAGAATGCATATTTAGGTATATTGTTGAACAACACCACACCTAGGTTATTGGAGGAATCTATAACTTTAGGCGTAAAGACGGGGTTAGGAATAACGAAGTCTTGGGTGCAATCTTAAGTGAACTATTCAAATTAAAGCTAGCTAGGGTAGCTCGGGAGAGTGCACTAGTAAATTATTGTAATTGCTCGGGAGAGGGTTACGATACACATAGCGTTCATGATTGATAGAATATATTAACAATTTGTATGAGCATAACGATAAGGGATTCCATCAATAAGGGAAATCAATACCTTAGTCCTTCTCATAATATTATTTTTACTCTACATTCAATTCTTTCTTTCAAGCATTCTTAATTATTGCAAAGTAGATATTCGAAAATCACACAAAGATCTATTCAAAGTTTGGGAACTTGATTCGGAAGTACTTTTGGGGTTGTGATAGTTGCAATTGGTAGGTTAATTCTCTTTGGGATCGATCTTGGACTTATTAGACCAAATTATATTGACTACGACTGTTGCTTGGACGTGAATCAATTTTGGCGCCGAACACTTAGAGAAAAGAGAAAGCCCACCAGCAAAGTCATCCATAGAAGAGCCACCAAAGCTTGAACTTAAACCACTACCATCACATCTCAGGTATGAGTATCAAGGTCCTAACTCCATGTTACCTGTTATTATCTCATCTAGTTTGTTAGATGTGCAGGCCCAAAAGCTTATACAGGTACTCAAAGAATGCAAGACTGCCATTGGTTGGACCATGGCAGACATAAAGGGGATCAGCCTTGCATACTGCATGCACTAGATTATCCGGGAAGAGGGGCACAAACCTTCCAGGAAACGAAAAAGAAGGCTGAACCCGAATATGAAGGATAGGGTGAAAAAGAAAGTGATAAAGTGGCTAGACACGAGGTATATCCCAAGTAAGTTTTATCACCCTTCTGTGCTATACATGTATTATTATGCCATGAGGACATGGCATGATTTTAAGTGTGGGGTGGGAGACTTATCTTGTATTGTATATTGTATATACTAGATGTAGCTCTAAATTATATTAGCTGACTTGGCTCGATGATGGACACTTGGCGACAGGTTTCTTAAGGGTCTAAGTCGGAATAAAAACACAAAAAAATCAAAAACATTTAAAAAAATACAAAAATATGAGTAGAGGACTCTTCCTTGTGACGGACTATTTAGGACAAGTACTCTTGAGGGAAGTAGTCCACGTAGGAGTTTTTCTTTCATTTATTTTCTTTTGCTAGGTAGTGTATCACCTCCCCCTTGGTTTTTCTTTTGACCACGGTTCTTTTCCAAGGGTTTTTATTGAACCTGATTAGGTAGATTTTTCTTTTTTTTTTTTAGGATTAGAGGACAAAGTGTAACATGTAACCCCAAGTATGCACATTAGCAAAAGCGTAAATTGAACTTGAGAATATATCTTCTAAGCTTGACTGTAGAATCTCAATATGCCTTAAATTGCACAATAATGCTTGCTTGAACATCGATGGGACTTTGTAGATCAACTGGATTCCAAATGAGTTGCATGCCATATGTGTGTGTGGTTTTACTTACATTGTATGTTGTACATGATGCCTAGAACTTTCCCTGTGTGTTTGCAAAGTGAAATATAAGTTGTTTGGTTGTAGAAGGGATAGAGGCATTTCTTTGTGTAACCCCATATACCAATAGACTTGAATTCACCCGTACATTATATCTTAGTTAACCCCTTTGAGCTTAAGCCTATTCTTTGATAACCCTTGAATGTTCATCAAATATGTATAATATTCTACTTTACCTCCTAGAAACACTTGTATTGTAATGAATATGCAAAAGTTTAAGTGTGGGGTGAAGGGAAATTGAAAAAGGGAAAATCAAGTATTAATGATAGAAAATAGTGGACTGGTCCAAAATAATGTTTCAAAGCAATGAGACAAAGAGCTATATCAATGAATCTATAAAAAATTAGAAAGGCCAGTTACATTAACAAAAGAAAAGTGGGGGTTAAAAGTTAAGGAAGGTGAAGGAATGTTTATGGGAGACATAAGGAAGAAAACTAAAAAGGAAATTTGAAAAGAAAAAGAGAAGTGCTTAGGGAGGTTAGCCACTATAACCAAAAGTATCCTACCCGTCCTGTAGCCAACATTACAACCCTTAAAGACCTCTTGATCTATGATTGAATAACTCGATTAGTGGAGTATTACACTATGGGCAAGCCTTTGGTGTGTTTGTATGCATATGAATGTTCTTTGTTGAGAGTGAGTGAATTTTTCCGATATTTATAAGTTCCATGTTATGAATTGTTTATGTGTGGGAACTTCTCTCAATGAACTATGTGAGGGTGTCTAACTTAAGAGGAAGAAGGTAAATTGCAAGTTTGTGGTAATAATTACAGTAAGCAATAATGTGCTGGCATGAGAGTTTACGGTTAGGTAAGGATTGTGCATATCTTAGGTTAATCATGAAAAATAGCTTTTGTGATATAATTTGGGGGAGAAATAAATAAAATTGGCCTAAATTGTGATTAAGGTTGCTCGAGGACGAGCAAAGATTTAAGTGTGGGGTATTGATAATAGGTCAATTTGACTATATTTATGCCCTAAATAATCACGCTTTATTGTTGTTTTGATATTGTTTATGATGACAAAGTGCTTTTATTAGTGTTCTTAGTGTGTTATAGGTACACTTGAGCTAATGAAGACTAAAAGAGCAAGTTTTGGAGTCAAAAGATGGTGAAAATGGCGAAAATGTGGTACAAGTCAAGAACTTATGTTGAAAGTAGCCGGGAAGGAGTGATTCCGTGCTATATGGATGTTATGGAATGAATTTAAGTGATTTGGAGCTTTGAAGTCTGAGTAAAAGCTCAAGGAATTAAGCCGGGATCGAGTTCGGGGGTCAAATTTGATAAGTGTAGAATAAGCGAAGAATGGATGAGGCATATTGTGCACTGTTTAGTAAATTGGACATAACGGTTCTCGATGAACTCCATGTTGGCTCCATAATATATGGTTGGAAAGCTATTTCAAAGGGCTACAACTTTTAGGTTTTGAGTTTTTCTAAATTCCTAACGGAACAGGGTGAAAAACCGCGGTTTCGCCGCGATCGCGGATGAACCGCGGAAAAACAGGCTCTCTGAAGTTTACTGTTCGCGGTCCGTCCGCGGCCGCGAACGAACCGCGGCGCCACAGCAGCAGTCCTAATTGTACTCAAACTTAGGTTTTTAGCCCTAAAACCTCTATATAAACTCCAAGTTTGCCCCATAGAGGCATGTTATCTTTATTTCATTACTTTGGCAAGATTTTTAGTAAGCGAGATTCCTCTCAAACTCTTTCGTTTATTTTATATTAAGTATTTCTTTATGATTTCACTTATTATTCTTGTTTCTTCAAGCATGAGTAGCTAAATTCTATTCTAAGGTTTTGATGGAACCTATTGAGTGATGAACTTATCGTTTATATGATTACAAATTGTGACTTAGATTTTTATTTGTTCAACATCGTTCTTGTTGTAGTTAATTGGTAGACGTCCCAATTTGCGGTGCCTATTTAGTGTGCATAACTTGGAAAAGAGTGCATATTTAGGTATATTGTTGAACAACACCACACCTAGGTTATTGGAGGAATCTATAACTTTAGACGTTAAGACGGGGTTAGGAATAACAAAGTCTTGGGTGCAATCTTAAGTGAACTATTCAAATTAAAGCTAGCTAGGGTAGCTCGGGAGAGTGCACTAGTAAATTATTGTAATTGCTCGGGAGAGGGTTACGATACACATAGCGTTCATGATTGATAGAATATATTAGCAATTTGTATGAGCATAACGATAAGGAATTCCATCAATAAGGGAAATCAATACCTTAGTCCTTCTCATAATATTCTTTTTACTCTACATTCAATTCTTTCTTTCAAGCATTCTTAATTATTGCAAAGTAGATATTCGAAAATCACACAAAGATCTATTCAAAGTTTGGGAACTTGATTTGGAAGTACTTTTGGGGTTGTGATAGTTGCAATTGGTAGGTTAATTCTCTGTGGGATCGATCTTGGACTTATTAGACCAAGTTATATTTACTACGACCGTTGCTTGGACGTGAATCAATTTTGGCGCCTAACACTTAGAGAAAAGAGAAAGCCCACCAGCAAAGCCATCCATAGAAGAGCCACCGAAGCTTGAACTTAAACCACTGCCATCACATCTCAGGTATGAGTATCTAGGTCCTAACTCCACATTACCTGTTATTATCTCATCTAGTTTGTTAGATGTGCAGGCCCAAAAGCTTATACAGGTACTCATAGAATGCAAGACTGCCATTGGTTGGACCATGGCAGACATAAAGGGGATCAGCCTTGCATACTGCATGCACAAGATTATCCGGGAAGAGGGGCACAAACCTTCCAGGAAACGCAAAAGAAGGCTGAACCCGAATATGAAGGATAAGGTGAAAAAGAAAGTGATAAAGTGGCTAGACACGGGGTAGACCCCAGGTAAGTTTTCTCACCCTTCTGTGCTTTACATGTATTATTATGCCATGAGGACATGGCATGATTTTAAGTGTGGGGTGGGAGACTTATCTTGTATTGTATATTTTATATAGTAGATGTTGCTGTAAATTATATTAGCTGACTTGGCCCAATGATGGACACTTGGCGACAGGTTTCTTAAGGGTCTAAGTCGGAATAAAAACACAAAAAAAATCAAAACATTTTAAAAAAATACAAAAATATGAGTAGAGGACTCTTCCTTGTGACGGACTATTTAGGACAAGTACTCTTGAGGGAAGTAGTCCACGTAGGAATTTTTCTTTCTTTTATTTTCTTTTTCTAGGTAGTGTATCACCTCCCCCTTGGTTTTTCTTTTGACCACGGTTCTTTTCCAAGGGTTTTTATTGAACCGGGTTAGGTAGATTTTTCTTTTTTTAGGATTAGAGGACAAAGGGTAACATGTAACCCCAAGTATGCACATTAGCAAAAGCGTAAATTGAACTTGAGAATGTATCTTCTAAGCTTGACTGTAGAATCTCAATATGCCTTAAATTGCATAATAATGCTTGCTTGAACATCGATAGGACTTTGTAGATGTAAGGCCCCGTAAAAACAATTTTGTGCATAAAACCTAGTAGCTATGGTGTCATGGTCCGAATAAATGTGTTAGGAATGCGTAGAATTCTTCGCGGCGAGCAAGCTCGCCGCGGTTCGGACCCTTGGTAGTGATTTAAGTTTCAAAAATGTAGGGAATTAATTTTTCCGAAAAATGTCAAATATGCAGTCAAGAATGCGACCGCAAACCTGACATGCGGACCGTATTCTTGCCGCAAAACGTTCCAGAGAGTTTCCCAAAAATCGTGTCAAAAGTGCGATCGATATGCGATCGCATGTAAAATCTGCGGTGCACTTTGCGACTGCAGATCAAACATGCGGACCGTATTTTGGCCGCATTCCTTAACAGAACCTGTGTAAAATTTGGGGCAATTCTGCGGTCACTATGCGGACCGCATGTTGATTCTGCGGTCGCATAGTGCACCGCATAATTGACCCCGACCCGGATTTTTGTAACATTTTGACCCGATCTCTTCTTTAATATAACACACTTCTTCTTCATTTTATCATATCATCTTACCAAAATTAGAGAGAGAAGAGAGGGTTTTTAGAGAGAGAAATCTTTCATCTTCAAAGATTGTTCCAACCATCTTAATTCCAAGGGATCTTAGGGCAAGGATTCAACTTCCCCAATCTTTTCAAGGTAAAAAAAAACCCTAACTATTTTCTTTGATTTTCAGTTTAAATTGGGTAAAGAGAGGTTTGCATATAATAGCTTTTAAAAATAGAATTTTTACACTCATGCATGATTATTGAACTTGATTTTTAGTAAAAAGAAGTGAGTAGAAGTAAGAGTCTTCAAGAACAAGGTTGGAAAGAGTAAGATAGCGTGGGTAAGCATAAAGTAGGAAGTTAACGGAAGAAAACTCATCACCAGGTATGTATGGCTAATTTTGATTCTTGTAAAATCGTCCAAGGTGTGCGAATTGTTTTGGCATGTGTCAAATTGAGAAATTTTACGTAATTCTTTGATTTCCTTGTTGAGCATTTGATTGATGTTGAACTACGTGTGGTGTGGTATGAAATATGAATTGAAAGATAAAAAGGTAATCGAGATTGGTAAAGAATTGGGAACAACCATTGTGATGGCATATTTGGCTTATTGTGGAAGGAATTTGAAACACCTTAATTGTGGTAAATTGTTGAACATGATTATGTGGGCATTTTCGATTTTGGAATACTTGTAACTTGGTTTTGATATTGGCTTGAGAAGAAATTGAGAACATGAACCAATGTGTAAGTTGCTTATTTGAACTTGTTGAAATTGTGTGTAGTACCTTATCTCCTGTTTGAAATTGTTGTGTTTTCAACTGTAAGGCGGGGTCGTGTTGCGCGCCGCAACGTGGGGAAATAAGGTGTGGGTTGGGGTGATAAGGGTGGCCGAGGTAATAAGGGTGGTCGGGGGCAATAAGGATGGAAAGCGATCAAAATCGCTATTGAAAATTGATACAAAATCAATAATGTGAGATTGTGAAAGGAGACAGCAGGAGAGTTTGCAACCTGTGGGGCACCTGATTGCCCCTTTGTTTGACTACTTGTGCTTTACGTGATTGATTGGTTATTGTTAAATTGGTTGATCGTAGAAAGTGCTTTGTGTGAGAATTATTTGACATGAGGAAAATGTGGAAACATGGTTGGCTGGCTTAATTACTTGTTGATGTAATTTATGGCTTGAGTTTACTTGGGACAAAGTTTGTCCACACATACCAGTACAATTCAAGTGTACTGACGTCCCTTTTTGCCGGGGGCACTACATTCATGTCATGATTGTAGGTAGATCAGTAGCAGGCACTTCAGCTCATCGGCAGTAGTATTCTTCTCCTTCCACTGCCCGTTTTGGTGAGCCCCTTTCTTCCTCGGGGCCTTGTGTGGTTCATGCCACTCGGTTTAGATTTCATTTTGGTTTTGTAAGGTATAGCCGGAGCCTTGTTACCGGCAAGTATTGTATTTCCCTTTTTGTATCCTAGAGGCTCCGTAGACATGTAAACTGTGGGATTGTGGCCTATGTGTATATATATATGGGGCGTTGTAAATATAAATTATGAACTTGTTAGTGAATCAATCACATGGTTATATTTATGCATTATGTAATCAGTCATTATTGGTAAAATATTTTGTTAATGAGAAACAATCAACACAGGGTTAACGCGTGGGAATGAAAGGCACCCAGGTCCGCTTGACTGGGGCAACCCGGTCAGGCGCCGGTCATGTCCCTCGATTTGGGGCGTGACAAACTTGGTATCAGAGCCTATGGTTTTTTTTAAGTGTCCTAGGATGTCTCGGAGCCGTGTCTAGTAGTGCCCTTCTTATAGGTGTGTTGTCGACCACATCATATAAGTAGGGGGCTACACGGGCATTTAGGAATTTACCTATTTCTTTGCTAATTTATATCGTGCGGTAAAGTGCAATGTGGAAATATCTATGTCTAATTCGCGCCTTGTTCCCAAATTTTCAAAATATGGCACCTAAGAAGAAGGCTAGACTCGGCCTTAGGGCCAATGCCGGCCCAAGTGCAGTCTGTTAATCATGTACCCGATGCCGTGGGAGAGAATGACCCACCGGTCCCGAATTTGCCTGGCCCATCCGTTCAAAACCCAAGTGTCCCTATTCCAGCCGCGGCAGAGAGGATGCCACCATTCCTCCTCCCGGTGTTCCTGACTCGGATACGGTTCCCGCTTCGGGCTCGGTATCTCTAATGAAGAACTTAGGGGAGCCATCCATATGTAAACACCAGTTAGTGGCCGCCCGGGCCCGGAGATCCCATGATGCCCCTGCATCCTCCGGTGGACGGGGAGATTCCTTTGGCTCCAGCAGAGTCCACCAGTTCTTGTGGTTGGCCCCTCCAGAATTCTCAGGTACCGATCCAAAGGCTGACCCACAGGATTTCCTTGACGATATATACAAGACCCTCAGAGTGATGAAGGCTACAGATATAAAGGGGGTAGAGTTGGCCTCGTACAGGCTGAAGGGAGCGGCACGTTCATGGTTCGAAATGTGGGAGGATTCCCGTGAGGAAGGGAGCCCTCCAACCAGATGGGATGAGTTCGTGGATGCATTTATGGACCACTTCTTACCTACTGATGCAATGGCAGCCCATGCCACAGAGTTCGAGGTCCTCAAACATGGCAGTATGAGTGTTTGGGAGTATCACATGGAGTTCGTAAGGTTGTCCAAGTACGCTCCTCATTTAGTGTCGACCATGGATGCCGGGTTCGACGGTTTGTTCAGGGCCTTAGCCCTTTGGTAGTGAATGAGGCCGCCACAGCAGCTTTGCACTCAGATATGAACTATGGGAGGATCGTGGGGTTTGCTCAGTCCACAGAGGCCAGGAAATTGAAGATTCGTGCAGAAAGAGAAAGTAGCAGCAGGGCCCGGTCAATGGGTCGTTCGGGGAGATCACTTCCAGGGAGGGGGTCATCAGGGCCATCCCAGTCATATGCTCAGTCCTCCGCGAGTGCACCGCCATCCATGCACAGTCATCAGCAGGGCAGTTACTCGAGACCTGGTTCAGACAGCAGGAGGTCTCGTCAGTCTGGTCATCCTGGGGTGAGATCCCAGCAGCAGGGGAGACCTACATGCCCCAAGTGTGGGAGATTTCATACAGAAACTTGCTACCTTGACCTTTCAGTGTGCTTCGGGTGCGGGGTGAGAGGTCACATTCGGCGGGACTGCCGTGCACCCCGTCAGGGTATAGGTAGGGGATCTGCTCAGTCATCCGGTTCTTCAGCTGCTACATCATCAGCGCGTACTCCAGCAGCAGCAGGGCGTGGTGCATCTAGGGGTGGAGCTCGGGGTAGGGGTGGACCTAGCCGATTCTATGCATTGAATGACCGCCAAAATGCCGAGGCTTCTCCAGATGTTGTTACAGGTATCCTGTCTGTTCAGACTATTGATTGCTATGCCCTTATTGATCCAGGGTCCTCCTTGTCTTATGTTACTCCATTCATTGCTTCAAGTTTTGGGATAGAACCCGAACAGCTTCATGAGCCGTTCTCTGTATCGACTCCGGTTGGTGATTCTATTACAGCCTCACGAGTCTATAGGAATTGTGTTGTTACGGTGAGTGGTCATGTTACCACAGCCAATCTTATTGAGCTTGGGATGGTTGATTTTGATGTAATTATGGGGATGGATTGGCTCTATTCGTGCTTTGCCAAACTTGACTGTCGAACGAGAGTTATGAGGCTCGAGTTCCCTAACGAGCCAGTTATTGAATGGAGAGGAAACGGTGTAGTGCCAAGGGGTAGGTTTATTTCCTACCTTAAGGCTTCGAAGATGATTAAGAAAGGGTGTATCTATCACCTGGTTCGGGTAACGGACACCACCTCGGAGGTGCCTACCCTCGAGTCCGTGCCAATTGTGAATGAATTTCCTGAAGTGTTTCCAGATGAGCTTCCAGGCATCCCGCCGGATAGGGAGATTGATTTCGGAATTGATGTATTGCCAGATACTCAGCCAATATCCATTCCACCATACAGGATGGCGCCAGCAGAGTTAAGGGAGTTAAAGGAGCAGCTGAGGGATTTATTAGAGAAAGGGTTTATACGACCGAGTGTATCGCCATGGGGTGCTCCGGTTCTCTTTGTCAGAAAGAAGGATGGATCACTTCGAATGTGTATTGATTATCGGCAGATTAACAAAGTCACCATCAAGAATAAATATCCTTTGCCTCGAGTGGATGATCTATTTGACCAATTGCAGGGAGCGAAGTTCTTCTCAAAGATTGATTTACGGTCCGGGTACCACCAGTTGAAGATCAGGGAGCAGGATATTCCTAAGACCGCTTTCAGAACTCGTTATGGTCACTTCGTTTTTGGTCATGTCTTTTGGGCTAACCAACGCCCCAGCAGCTTTTATGGACCTTATGAATCGAGTTTTCAAGCCATTCCTAGATTCCTTTGTGATTGTATTCATTGACGATATTCTCATCTACTCTCGGAGCAGGGAAGATCATGCCGTTCACCTCAGGGCAGCATTGCAGACCCTTCTTCAGCATCAATTGTATGCCAAGTTCTCAAAATGTGAGTTTTGGTTGGAGTCCGTAGCTTTTCTAGGGCATGTTATTTCCAGTGAGGGAATTATGGTGGATCCTCAGAAGATTGCGGCAGTGAAAGATTGGCCTAGACCCACGACCCCGACAGAGATTCGCAGCTTTTTGGGTCTGGCAGGTACTATCGGAGGTTTGTAGAGGGATTCTCAACCCTCGCCTCCCCATTGACTAAATTGACGCGGAAAGCAGTTAAGTTCCAGTGGTCCGAAGCATGTGAGAAAAGTTTCCAAGAATTGAAGTCAAGATTGACCTCGGCACCAGTATTGGCCTTGCCATAAGGCACGGAGGGATTTGTAGTCTATTGTGATGCCTCCAGAGTCGGTTTGGGATGTGTATTGATGCAGCACGGAAAGGTTATAGCGTATGCTTCCAGACAACTCAAGAACCATGAGAAGAATTATCCGACGCATGATTTGGAACTTGCAGTTGTTGTGTTTGCCTTGAAAATATGGCGACACTATCTTTATGGGGTACATGTAGATGTGTTTCCAGACCATAAGAGCCTCCAGTATTTGTTCAAGCAGAAAGAGCTGAATCTGAGACAGCGGCGGTGGTTAGAACTACTCAAGGACTATGATATGGACATATTGTACCATCCAGGGAAGGCAAATGTGGTAGCTGACGCTCTTAGTCGGAAATCCATGGGTAGTTTGGCTCATTTGGGTGTGGATCGGAGACCCCTGGCTCGAGAGGTCTACCAATTAGCCAGCTTGGGGGTTCGTATTTCGGCGTCAGACGAGGGGGATATCTTGGTGCATAATGGAGCAGAATCATCATTGGTCGCGGAAATCAAGGAAAAACAGTTCATGGATCCAGCATTGGTTCGGGTGAAGGAAGCGATCATGAATGACAAGACCTCAGCATTTGTACTCAGCAGCGAAGATGGTGTATTGCGGTGTCAAGATAGGCTATGTGTTCCGGATGTGGACGAGCTTCGGGAAAGAGTGATGGCATAGGCTCATACTTCCAGGTATTCTGTGCACCCTGGTTCAACGAAAATGTATCACGATCTCAAGGAGATTATTGGTGGAACGGTATGAAAAGGGATGTGGCAGGCTTTGTAGCTAAATGTCCGAACTGTCAACAAGTGAAGGCCGAGCATCAACGGCCTGGTGGATTAACTCAGCTTATAGAAATACCAAGGTGGAAATGGGAGATGATCAATATGGATTTCGTGGTGGGGTTACCTCGCACTCGGCGTAAGTTCGATTCAGTATGGGTGATAGTAGATCGACTCACCAAATCAGCTCACTTCCTGCCTGTCAAGTCCACTGATACCGCGGAGCAATATGCAAGATTGTACATCAAAGAGATAGTAAGGCTTCATGGCACTCCACTTTCTATCATCTCAGATCGCGGGGCTCAGTTCACCGCTAACTTTTGGAAGAAGTTTCAGCAAGGTTTGGGAACTCAGGTGAATCTCAGCACAGCTTTCCATCCACAGACCGATGGACAGGCCGAGCGGACCATTCAGACGCTCGAAGATATGTTGCGGGCTTGTGTCTTAGATTTTAAAGGTAATTGGGATGAACACTTGCCACTGATAGAATTTGCTTACAATAACAGCTATCATGCTAGCATTCAAATGGCCCCGTTTGAGGCATTGTACGGGAGAAGATGTAGATCGCCAATCGGGTGGTTTGAGGTAGGTGAAGCGGAATTGCTAGGGCCGGATATGGTGTAAGAAGCTATGGAAAAGGTCAAGGTTATTCAGGAGAGGATGAAAACAGCACAGAGTCATCAAAAGTCCTATGCAGACGTTCGTCGAAGGGATTCGGAGTTTCAAGTCGATGATTGGGTGTTCTTGAGGGTATCTCCTATGAAGGGAGTCATGCGATTCGGAAAGAAAGGGAAATTGAGTCCTAGGTATGTCGGGCCATATCGGATCGTTCAAAGGATTGGTCAAGTTGCTTATAGGCTAGAGTTGCCTCCCGAGATGTCATCAGTGCATCCGGTATTCCATGTGTCCATGTTGAAGAAAGTGATTGGAGATCCATCCACCATCATGCCGGTCGAAGCTATAGAGGTTAATGAAGATTTGTCATATGAAGAAGTTCCAGTTGCCATTCTTGATAGGCAAGTCCGTAAGTTGAGAAATAAGGAAGTTGCCTCCGTTAAAGTATTGTGGCGAAGTCAACAAGTTGAGGAGGCCACATGGGAAGCGGAAAAAGAGATGAAGGAAAAGTACCCCCATTTGTTCGATCAAGCCTAGAAGAAATTAGATGACCCTTCTACTCCTAGTAACTGTCATCTTGTCTAAGTTGTTTCCCTCTTAGTATTAGTAAAGTCCCCTTCATTTTGTAATGAGTTAAATGTGTTGTTACCTTGGGTCACTTGAACCGTTCGTGATAAATGAAAGCCTTATAAAGATTTTCGTGTTAAATAAACAACTAATAGTAAGTGTAGATTGGTAATGGTTTGTTAAGTGTACATGGTGTGTTAAAATGGTTAAATATGGAAAGAATTCATTGAAGTGACTAGTTTATGTGAAATTGTAACAATGTGATAGAATATGTGCATTCGTTGAGGTAAGAAAGTGTATACCAGTTGTGAAAAGTGTTGTAGTTGTATATTGTTGTTTGGTAATGTGTTTCGGGGCCCTCTGACAGGTGGATATGTCCATAATACAAAGGAAACTCCGGCGAAATTTTTCTAAAATATAAGAGTTAGTCAAAATTTTGATGGTTGCATATCATGTCTTTCAAAACCAACTCATTTATTTCAAAATCCTCATTCGAGGATGAATGATCTTAAGGGGGGAGGATGTAAGGCCCCGTAAAAAAAATTTTGTGCATAAAACCTAGTAGCTATGGTGTCATGGTCCAAATAAATGTGTTAGGAATGCTTAGAATTCTTCGCGGCGAGCTTGCTCGCCGCGGTTTGGACCCTTGGTAGTGATTTAAGTTTCAAAAATGTAGGGAATTAATTTTTCCGAAAAATGTCAAATATGCGGTCAAGAATGCGACCGCAAACCTGACATGCGGACCGCATTCTTGCCGCAAAACGTTCCCGAGAGTTTCCCAAAAATCGTGTCAAAAGTGCGGTCGATATGCGATCGCATGTCAAATCTGCGGTGCACTTTGCGACCGCAGATCAAACATGCGGACCGCATTTTGGCCGCATTCCTTAACAGAACCTGTGTAAAATTTGGGGCAATTCTGCGGTCACTATGCGGACCGCATGTTGATTCTGCGGTCGCATAGTGCACCGCATAATTGACCCCGGCCCAGATTTTTGTAACATTTTGACTCGATCTCTTCTTTAATATAACACACTTCTTCTTCATTTTATCATATCATCTTACCAAAATTAGAGAGAGAAGAGAGGGTTTTTAGAGAGAGAAATCTTTCATCTTCAAAGATTGTTCCAACCATCTTAATTCCAAGGGATCTTAGGGCAAGGATTCAACTTCCCCAATCTTTTCAAGGTAAAAAAAAAAACCCTAACTATTTTCTTTGATTTTCAGTTTTAATTGGGTAAAGAGAGGTTTGCATATAATAGCTTTTAAAAATAGAATTTTTACACTCATGCATGATTATTGAACTTGATTTTTAGTAAAAAGAAGTGAGTAGAAGTAAGAGTCTTCAAGAACAAGGTTGGAAAGAGTAAGATAGCGTGGGTAAGCATAAAGTAGGAAGTTAACGGAAGAAAACTCATCACCAGGTATGCATGGCTAATTTTGATTCTTGTAAAATCGCCCAAAGGTGTGCAAATTGTTTTGGCATGTGTCAAATTGAGCAATTTTACGTAATTCTTTGATTTCCTTGTTGAGCATTTGATTGATGTTGAACTACGTGTGGTGTGGTATGAAATATGAATTGAAAGATAAAAAGGTAATCGAGATTGGTAAAGAATTGGGAACAACCATTGTGATGGCATATTTGGCTTATTGTGGAAGGAATTTGAAACACCTTAATTGTGGTAAATTGTTGAACATGATTATGTGGGCATTTTCGATTTTGGAATACTTGTAACTTGGTTTTGATATTGGCTTGAGAAGAAATTGAGAACATGAACCAATGTGTAAGTTGCTTATTTGAACTTGTTGAAATTGTGTGTAGTACCTTATCTGCTGTTTGAAATTGTTGTGTTTTCAACTGTAAGGCGGGGTCGTGTTGCGCGCCGCAACGTGAGGAAATAAGGTGTGGGTTGGGGTGATAAGGGTGGCCGAGGTAATAAGGGTGGTTAGGGGCAATAAGGATGGAAAGCAATCGAAATCGCTATTGAAAATTGATACAAAAATCAATAATGTGAAATTGTGAAAGGAGACAAGAGGAGAGTTTGCAACCTGTGGGGCACTGATTGCCCCTTTGTTTGATTACTTGTGCTTTACGTGATTGATTGGTTATTGTTAAATTAGTTGATCGTAGAAAGTGCTTTGTGTGAGAATTATTTGACATGAGGAAAATGTGGAAACATGGTTGGCTGGCTTAATTACTTGTTGATGTAATTTAATGGCTTGAGTTTACTTGGGACAAAGTTTGTCCACACATACCAGTACAATTCAAGTGTACTGACGTCCCTTTTGCCGGGGGCGCTACATTCGTGTCATGATTGTAGGTGGATCAGTAGCAGGCACTTCAGCTCATCGGCAGTAGTATTCTTCTCCTTCCATTGCCCGTTTTGGTGAGCCCATTTCTTCCTCGGGGCCTTGTGTGGTTCATGCCACTCGGTTTAGATTTCATTTTGGTTTTGTAAGGTATAGCCGGAGCCTTGTTACCGGCAAGTATTGTATTTCCCTTTTTGTATCCTAGAGGCTCCGTAGACATGTAAACTGTGGGATTGTGGCCTATGTATATATATATATGGGGCGTTGTAAATATAAATTATGAACTTGTTAGTGAATCAATCACATGGTTATGTTTATGCATTATGTAATCAGTCATTATTGGTAAAATATTTTGTTAATGAGAAACAATCAACACAGGGTTAACGCGTGGGAATGAAAGGCACCCAGGTCCGCTTGACTGGGGCAACCCGGTCAGGCGCCGGTCATGTCCCTCGATTTGGGGCGTGACAGTAGATCAACTGGATTCTAAATGAGTTGCATGCCATGTGTGTGTGAGGTTATACTTACATTGTATGTTGTACATGATGCCTAGAACTTGCTCTGTGTGTTTGCAAAGCGAAATAGAAGTTATTTAGTTGTAGAAAGGATAGAAGCGTTTCTTTGTCTAACCCCATATACCAATAGACATGAATTCATGTGTATATTATATCTTAGTTAACCCCTTTGAGCTTAAGCCTATTCTTTGATAACCCTTGAATGTTTATCAAATATGTATAATATTCTACTTTACCTCCTAGAAGCACTTGTATTGTAATGAATATGCAAAAGTTTAAGTGTGGGGTGAAGGGAAATTGAAAAAGGGAAAATCAAGTATTAATGATAGAAAATAGTGGACTGGTCCAAAATAATGTAGCAAAGCAATGAGACAAAGAGCTATATCAATGAATCTGTAAAAAATTAGAAAGGCCAGTTACATTAACAAAAGAAAAGTGGGGGTTAAAAGTTAAGGAAGGTGAAGGAATGTTTATGGGAGACTTAAGGAAGAAAACTAAAAAGGAAATTTGAAATGGAAAAGAAAAGTGCTTAGGGAGGTTAAGCCACTATATCCAAAAGTATCCTACCCGTCCTGTAGCCAACATTACAACCCTTAAAGACCTCTTGATCTATGATTGAATAACTCGATTAGTGGAGTATTACACTACGAGCAAGCCTATGGTGTGTCTGTATGCATATGAATGATCTTTGTTGAGAGTGAGTGCATTTTTCCGATATTTATAACTTCTATTTTCTGAATTGTTTATGTGTGGGAACTTCTCTCAATGAACTATGTGAGGGTGTGTAACTTTAGAGGAAGAAGGTAAATTTGCAAGTTTTTGGTAATAATTAGATTAAGCAATAATATGCTGGCATGAGAGTTTACGGTTAGGTAAGAATTGTGCATATCTTAGGTTAATCATGAAAAATAGCTTTTGTGATATAATTTGGGGGAGACATAAATAAAATTGGCCTAAAGTGTGATTAAGGTTGCTCGAGGACGAGCAAAGGTTTAAGTGTGGGGTATTGATAATAGGTGAATTTGACTATATTTATGCCCTAAATAATCACGCTTTATTGTTGTTTTGATATTGTTTATGATGACAAAATGCTTTTATTAGTGTTCTTAGTGTGTTATAGGTACACTTGAGCTAATGAAGACTAAAAGAGCAAGTTTTGGAGTCAAAAGATGGTGAAAACGGCCAAAATGTGGTACAAGTCAAGAACTTATGTTGAAAGTAGCCGGGAAGGTGTGATTTCGAGCTATATGGATGTTATGGAATGAATTTAAGTGATTTGGAGCTTTGAAGTCTGAGTAAAAGCTCAAGGAATTAAGCCGGGATCGAGTTCGGGGGTCAAATTTGATAAGTGTAGAACAAGCAAAGAATGGATGAGGCATATTGTGCACTGTTTAGTAAATTTGACATAACTGTTTGCTCAGAACTCCATTTTGGCGCAATAGTATATGGTTTGAAAGCTAATTCAGAGGGATACAACTTTCATGTTTTGAGTTTGTCCAAATTCCCAACGGTACAGGGCGATAAACCGCGATTTCTCCGTGACCGCGGATGAACCGCGGAAAAACAGGCTCTCTGAAGTTTACGGTTCGCGGTCTGTCCGCGGCCGCGAACGAACCGCGGAAGTCGCCGCAGCATCAGTCCTTATTGTACTCAAACTTAGTTTTTTTAGCCCTAAAACCTCTATATAAACTCCTAGTTTACCCCATAGAGGCATGTTATCTTTATTTCATTACTTTGGCAACATTTTTAGTAAGCGAGATTCCTCTCAAACTCTTTCTTTTATTTTATATTAAGTATTTCTTCATGATTTCAACTATTATTCTTGTTTCTTCAAGCATGAGTAGCTAAATTGTATTCTAAGGTTTTTATGGAACCTATTGAGTGATGAACTTATCGTTTATGTGATTACAAATTGTGACTTAGATTTCTATTTGTTCAACTTCGTTTTGTTGTAGTTAATTGGTAGACGTCCCAATTAGCGGTGCCTATTTAGTGTGAATAACTTGGAAAAGAGTGCATATTTAGGTATATTGTTGAACAACACCACACCTAGGTTATTGGAGGAATCTATAACTTTAGGCGTAAAGACGGGGTTAGGAATAACAAAGTCTTGGGTGCAATCTTAAGTGAACTATTCAACATAAAGCTAGCTAGGGTAGCTCGGGAGAGTGCACTAGTAAATTATTGTAATTGCTCGGGAGAGGGTTACGATACACATAGCGTTTATGATTGTAGAATATATTAACAATTTGTATGAGCATAACGATAAGGGATTCCATCAATAAGGGAAATCAATACCTTAGTCCTTCTCATAATATTCTTTTTACTCTACATTCAATTCTTTCTTTCAAGCATTCTTAATTATTGCAAAGTAGATATTCGAAAATCACACAAAGATCTATTCAAAGTTTGGGAACTTGATTCGGAAGTACTTTTGGGGTTGTGATAGTTGCAATTTGTAAGTTAATTCTCGGTGGGATCGATCTTGGACTTATTAGACCAAGTTATATTGACTACGACCGTTGCTTGGACGTGAATCATTGGTCAAGCAATTCCACAACAAGTTTCATCCACCTAACATGACAGCTCAGCAAATTGATGAGATTGTGAGCTTCAAGCAGAAACCAATGCAGACATTACATGAAACTTGGGGCATATTCAAGGGTATGCTTGTTATGTGTCCTCACCATGGGATCCCTGAGCAGATGTTGGGTCAAAGGTTCTACATGGGGCTTTCGGATAGTATGAAGAATATTGTAGATGCTTCAGCAGGTGGGGCTTTTCTGAGCAAGACTTTGAGAGAAGGCCAAAATTTGCTTGACAAGATAGCTCAAAACTCCGGGTGGACGACCAGGAATGTTGCGATCACTCTAGTGGTACACTCTGTACCTCTGAATCCATCCAACACTATGGAGGCGAACATGGAAACCTTATTGACACAAATGAGCATCCTGACAAAGAAGGTGGAACAATCTGGGGTCAAGCAGCAAGTTCACATTGTAGACACTACCAATGGTGGTTTATGCACATACCCATTGGTAATCCATGGGCTGCAGACCAAGAATATCATCACCAGCATGAAGATATGAACTATGTAGCAAATTATGGAGGGCAGCAACAGGGTAACAAGAGTTGGGGTCAGCAGGCTCCACAGCACTACAGGCCCCCTCAATTACAGTATAATGCAACAGGTATGAGGCCACCAAACAACATGGCTCCATATCCTAGACCTCAGAATTTCAGCAATAAGCAGTAGGGATATCATCCACCTCCACCACAGCATGAGGGTAGACATGACGATGGGTTCGCAAGGTTTGAAGCTATAATGCAGTAGGTAATTTGGTCCAATGCCAAAACTAATGAAAGGATGGATGAACATGACACAGCTATCAAGAATATGAAAGTGCAGATAGGCCATATTGCTATGTCACTCAACAATCGACCTCAAGGGACATTGCCTGCAGATACACAAACAAACCCAAAGGATCAAATCCCAAAGCAGCTGATGGCAGTTAATCTGAGAATTGGTAGAGATCTTGATGCTGAGCAGGAAAGAGAGAAAAGCAACGCACAGACTGAGACACTCACTCCAGATCCCATTAATCTGGATGATTCCACCGGGTTGACAGAAGTTACAGTCCAGCTAGTAGCTGAAAATAAAGATATGCAGTAGGGAACGGAGAAAGTAGCTGAACAGGTAGAGCAGCAGGTTGAGGAGAAAGTGATAGAAAAATAAAAGTCCCAAGTCATTGGGAAGAAGAGGCATCCACCACCATTCCCCCAAAGGTTGGCCAAGCCCCAAAAAGAATAGTGATACAAAAAGTTCTTTGATATGCTCAAGCAAATCCAGTTAAACATTCCTTTAATTGAAGCTTTGAAAGAAATGCCTGGGTATGCTAAGATGATGAAAGACTTGATGTCGCAGAAATTTGATTTCCAAGATTTGGCTACCGTGACTCTTACTCAAACTTGTAGTGTAGTGGTTTCTAGACCCAATTGTAGAGAAGCTATCTAACTCAGGTAGCTTCACCATTCCATGCACTATATGAAGCTTTGCCTTTGCAAAGGCATTGTGTGATTTGGGGGCAATCATTAATCTTATGCCATTGGTGATCTATAAGAGGCTAGGCATTGGGAGAGCCAGACCTACCTCCATGTTATTACAGCTGTGTGAGAGGACGGTTAAGCATATATTTGGTATATTAGATGATGTGCTCATCCAGGTGGGGAAGTTCGTGTTTCTTGACAATTTTGTGATTCTTGACTACAAGGTGGACGAGGAAATTCCTACAATCTAAGGAAGACCATTCCTAGCCACCGGGGGGGAGCTTTATTGATTGTGAGACTGGGGAACTCAAAATGAGGTTGAATGATGAGGAGATCATATTCAATGTGCAAAAATCCATGAGGCGCCCTAGTGAGTTTGCAAATTGCTTTCTTATTGATACGGTTGATATGATCGTGGAGACAGACGATTTAGAATTGACCACTGAAGATCCACTTTAAGCATGCCTAATGAACTTAGAAGAGGTAAATGGTGAAAGTCTAGCAGAATGGGTGCTATCTCTGGAAGGCAAGCGGTTTTTGGAGAGAGAGCTGGAATTCGAGCCTCTCAATCTAGAGAAAAGAGAGACCCCTCCTGCAAATCCATCCATAGAAGAGCCACCAAAGCTAGAGCTTAAACCACTACCATCTCATCTCAGGTATGAATTTCTAGGTCCTAACTCCACTCTACCTGTTATTATCTCATCTGGTTTGTTAGATGTGCAGGCTCAAAAGCTTATACAGTAACTGAAAAATGCAAGACGGCCATTGGGTGGACCATGTCAGATGTAAAGGGGATCAGCCCTGCATACTGTATGCATAAGATTCTCATGGAAGAGAGGCACAAACATTCTAGGGAACATCAAAGAAGGCTGAACCCAAACTTGAAGGAAGTGGTGAAGAAAGAGGTAATAAAGTGGCTAGTTGAGGGAACTATTTTCCCAAGTTCTGATAGTAGCTGAGTTAGCCTAGTTCAATGTGTGCCAATGAAAGGTGGCATGACGGTGGTGAAAAACGAGAATAACGAATTGATCTCAACAAGAACCGTCATCGGGTGGAGAATATGCGTGGACTATAAGAAGTTGAATCTAGCCTCCCGCAAGGACAACTTCCCATTTCCCTTTATTGATCAGATGCTTGACAGATTGGCAGGGAGGTCACACTTTTGTTTCCTGGAAGGGTACTCGGGGTACAATCAAATCTTCATAGCCCCCGAGGATAGAGAGAAGACCTCTTTTACATGCCCATATGGCATTTTTGCCTTTAGGAGGATGCCATTCGCACAATGCAATGCACCTGCCACATTCCAAAGGTGTATGATGGCTATATTCACCGACATGGTGGAAGGAATTATGGTGGTGTTCATGGATAATTTCTCAGTGGTAGGGAATTCATTCGATGAATGCCTGGTCAATCTGACAAGAGTGCTGAAATGGTGTATGGAGACAAACTTTGTGCTAAACTAGGAGAAGTGCCATTTTATGGTACAAAAAGGTATAGTATTGGGGCACCGGGTTTCGAGCAAAGGTATTGAGGTAGACCGAGCTATATTAGATGTCATTACAAAACTGCCTCCACCAACATCCGTCAAGGCATGAGAAACTTTCTTGGACATGCTGGTTTCTACCGGAGGTTCATTAAAGACTTCTCCAAAATCTCAAACCCTCTCTGTAAGTTACTTGAAAAAGATCACCCCTTTATTTTTTCTGATGAATGCAAGATTGCTTTTGAGGAGCTGAAGAAGAGGTTGGTCACAGCACCCATCATTATTGCCCCTGACTGGGAGCAACCGTTTGAGCTTATGTGCGATGCAAGTGATTATTCAGTGGGGGCAGTGCTTGGCCTAAGGAAAGACAAGCTGATGCATCCAATCTACTATGCTAGTAGAACATTGAGTGGAGCACAGCTGAACTACACAGTGATGGTAAAGGAGATGCTGGCGGTAGTGTTCGCGTTTGACAAATTCATGTCCTATCTCATAGGATCCAAGGTAATTGTATACACTGACCATGCAGCTTTAAGGTACATAATTGATAAAAAGGACTCTAAGACGTGCTTAATTTGTTGGGTGCTGCTGCTACAAGAGTTTGACCTTGAAATACGTGATAGAAAGGGCACCGAAAATCAAGTCGCTGATCATTTATCACGACTTGAAGGAGCTGAAATTGTCAAAGAGAGTGGAGAAATTTTGGAAACCTTTGTAGACGAGTAGCTGCTCACCACCACTCTCCTTGAAGCGCCATGGTATGCAGATTATGCAAATTACCTGGCCAGCGGTATTGTTCCTCATGACCTATCATCGGTCCATAGGAAAATATTTTTTTGTGAAAGCCAGCTTATTATTGGGATGATCCCTATTTGTTTAGGATATGAATCAATAACATGATCCGGAGATGCATCCCCGAGATCGAACAATCTTCTATTTTGCAGGCGTGTCATGCTTCAGCATATGGTGGTCACTTTGGAGGAGTGCGAACAGCCGCCAAGATACTTGAGGCCGGTTTCTATTGACCAACAGTGTTTAAAGATGCACACTTGTGGGTGAAGGGTTGCAATGAATGTCAACGCACCGGGAACATCTCCCGGCGTCATAAGATGCCAATGAATCCAATTCTACAAGTGGAAGTGTTTTACGTTTTGGGGAATAAACTTTATGGGGCTCTTTATCAGCTCATACGGCAATAAGTACATACTTGTTGCGGTATACTATGTGTCCAAATGGGTGGAATCTGTAGCATTACCCACCAATGATGCTAAGGTTGTGGTGGGATTTATGAAGAAGAACATTTTCACCCGTTTCGGGACTCCAAGGGTAATCATCAGTGATGGGGGTACATACTTTTGCAACCGGGCATTCGAGAAATTATTGGCCAAATATGATGTGAAACATCGGGTTGCTACTCCATATCATCCCTAGACCAGTGGGCAAGTTGAGGTCTCCAACTGGGAGATAAATAGTGTATTAACAAAAACAGTGAACGCCACAAGGACCGACTGTTCCAGGAAGCTCGATGATGCATTATGGGCATATAGGACAGCATTCAACACCAATCAGCATGTCACCATACAAATTGGTGTTTGGGAAAGCTTGTCATCTACCTGTGGAACTAGAGCACAATGCATGGTGGGCACTGAAACAATTAAATCTGAGTTGGGATAAAGCGGGGAAATCAAAAATGACCGGGTTGCACGTGTTGGAAGAATTTCGGTATCTAGCCTTCGAGAGCACAAGACTATACAAAGAACGGATGAAGCGGATTCACGACCAAAACATTATAGAGCATAACATCAAAAACTGGGACAAGGTACTTCTATATAACTCAAGATTACGGTTGTTCCCGGGCAAATTAAAATCAGGGTGGTCAGGCCCTTTTCGGGTAATTGAGGCATTAGATTCGGGCGCTGTGGAAATTAAAAATATTGATGGTTCACGCATATTCAAAGTAAATGGACAGTGGTTGAAACTTTATGTTGGCATGGATGACATCGAGGACAAGGTGGAACTACGGTTAGAGGAACCTCAAAGGTCTAGCGAGCCTTGAAATGCGCTAAGTTGAGTCGTGCCGCGACGTTAAATCAGGCGCTACGTGGGAGTAAACCCACGAACTTGTTGTAAGTGTACTCATTATAGTTAGTCTATATAAAAAAAAAATTCTGCATGTCCAGCGAAAAAAATCAGAGAGGGTGATTTTCCGTTTCTCACCTGTTCGCGGTCCGTTCACGATCGCGAACGACCGCGGTCAGTTCCGCGGCGGACAGAAATACAAACATAAAATTACTTTTAATCCCTCCCTCCCCCCCCCTCTTTTAATAACCCTAAAAACATAAACCCCCCATTCCCCCCTCAAAATCAGCCACCCTTTCACCCCATATCTCCCTCCCTCTCTAAAACTTTTCTCCTCATTCTCTCTACCCCCTCTCTTTAATCTTTCTCTCAACAACCCCTCTACATCTATCTTCTTCATCTTCTACACTTCTCCAACACTTCATAGTAAGTTTTCTTCTTTGTTTTTCTTTCTTTTTTCTTTTTTCTCTCTAATTTTTATCATTAGTTTTGTAGAAGTAATTAGTTTACATTATTATAGTCTAATTGCAGAATTGACAATATATTGCTAGTAGTAGTAGATTTTATAGAAATTAATTTGTTTGTGTAGTATACTTCTAGTATGATTATTGTTGGTTTTGTGGTATTGGTGGTATTGTTGGTATTGTTGAAATTGTTGGGATTGTTGATAGTGTTGGTATTGTTGGGTCTCCAATATAGTTAATTGTTTTAATTTTGTTGTTTTGGAGACCTAATGTGATGGATGATATAGTTGGTGATTTGGTTAGCCAATGTGGGCAATTGTATGTTGTAGTATTTGGATAATGAATTTTGAGGGGAGATATTGCCCAACTTTTTGATTTTTTGTTTTTGTATAAAACTGGAGATAGTGTAGGTTTAATTGGGTCATGTTAGATTGCCAAAAGAAATAAGTGTGGGGTGTTTGAGGTGACTTGATGAATTTGTTATATAAGTGGTTAATTGTTGAAGTTATGGGATGATAGCACTAAAGAGAATATTGTGATAGTCCACGGAAGGTGAAGTTTGAGTAGCGAACCGATGTTCTAACATTATGGAAATTTTTTGGTTGTTTCACTTTTGTGCAGGATTATGGCTACTAAATGATCACGACAGGTAGCTAACTCGTCTAGGCAATTGACCTATGACAAGTCTAGATTCAGATGCGAGGAGGCACAAGCTGACTTCCATGCCAATACTACTAAAGCTTGGCTCCAGTAAATTGAAATACACAGGCTAGCCATTCGGACTAAAAAGCCCGAGATATTTGAAGAACTCCGCCGCCACGGAATGGAGTTCTTGTTTGACGCACCACCTCTCATGAACAAGATGTTGGTTAGGGATTTTTATGCTAATGCTCCCTACGGGATGTCCAGAGAGGTATTCGTCCGAGGTAAGTACGTCTGGGCTCATGTATACTCTATTAGGTAGGCTCTTAGACTGTCAAATTTTGTAGTGACGTCGACTACTACCACGATAGGCCTGGTGTCACTTGGGACACCTTAATTGAGGCCTTATGTGTTGATGGTATCCCAGTCTGGATAAGAAACAAAACACTCCCACTCTAACTGCTTCACACATACTGCTAAATGCTGGTTCACAATAATATGTAACCCGCTCTTGCCCTCAAACACATCACTGACGTGAACTTCAATAAGGAATTACTAACATGGTGCTTTATCACCCAGTGGGACGTGGACATCACTCGCCTGATTAGTAACGAGATGGTGCTGAGGGGATCTCTCAAAGCCAAGGGTTTCAATTACCCATCTCTCGTCACTACTATGTGTCTCGGCCATCGGACCTCGGTCATTGCCATGGATGGTAATCTCCCTCCAAAAGCTCCACTGAGACCTTCTCAAATTTGGGTGGGCCGAGATAATGACCTAATTGACTTGGATGCTGAGGTTGACCCTATGCCGGTTGTTCGAGCCAGGCATTCCACTAACTCAGCCGGACCTTCTAGGCATGCTCATCATGGAGCGGGCATGTCTAGGTCCGAGTATACGAGACCTATGCTTAGGTCTATGTAGGAGGAGGTCGCGGACTTACGCACCTCCGTGGATGGTTTACACACGCGCTTAGATGCGATTTCATAAAGGCAAGCTTGGTCGGAAAACAGATTTATGGCATGGTTCCGAGCATTTGGTCGAGCATGTCACGTCAACCCCTCCATCGTCTCCGACTCTGAGTGGGTCACAGGTAAGTTTTCTCGCCCTTCTACGCTATATTTGTATTATTATGTCATGAGGACATGGCATGATTTTAAGCGTGGGGTGGGAAACTTATCTTGTATATGTTGTACATAGTAGTTGTAGTTGTAAATAATATTAGCTGGCTTGGCCTGATGATGGACACTTGGCGACGGGTTTCTTAAGGGTCTAAGTCAGAACTCTAAAAAATTAAAAAAAATTGAAAAATCGAAAATTATTAGTAGAGCACTCTTCCTGATGACGGACTATTTAGGACAAGTACTCTTGAGGGAAGTAGTCCATGTAGGAATTTTTATTTCTTTTATTTTCTTTTTCTAGGTAGTGTATCATCTCCCCCTTGGTTTTTCTTTTGACCACGGTTCTTTTCCAAGGGTTTTTATTGAACCGGGTTAGGTAGATTTTTCTTTTTTAGGATTAGAGGGCAAAGGTTAACATATAACCTCAAGTATCCACATTAGCAAAACTTAATTGAACTTGAGAATGTATTATCTAAGCTTGACTGTAGATTCTAGGCTATGCCTTAAAATTGCACAATATAGCTTGCTTTTACATTGATAGGACTTTGTAGATGAACCAGATTATAAATGATTTGCATGCTATGTGTGTGTGAGATTTTACTTACATTATATGTTTTACATGATACCTAGAACTTGCTTTATGTGTTTGCAAAGCGAAATAGAAGTTGTTTGGTTGTATAGATGATATAGGGATTTCTTTGTGTAACCCCATAAATCAATAGACATGAATCACCCAAACATAATATCCTAGTAATCCCCCTTTGAGCTTAAAGCCTATTCTTTGATAACCCTTGAATGTTCATAAAAAAATCAAAATCTTATATTGTTCTACTTTACCTCCTAGAAGCGCTTGTGTTGTAATGAATATGCAAAAGTTTAAGTGTGGGGTGAAGGGATGTTGAAAAAGGGAAAATCAAGAATGAATAGTAGAAAATGGTGAATTGGCAAAATAATGTAAATGCGTTGCAAAGCAATGATGAAAAAAAAAATCAATGTATGTATGTAAATTAGAAAGTCCAGTAGAGGGACCCTCAGGCTCAGGAGCGAATGATATCACAACTCCCTCAGTGTTGGGGAGTTTCCTCTTCTTCTTCGACATGTGTTCTTCTTCCTGTGGCTGCTCAAGTGGTGGGTCTACATCTAGCTCCTCAAATAACAAGTCTAGTGGCAGCTGATCTGCCACTAGCTTGTCAACCTGCTCTTTCAAAGTTGTCACCTCCTCCTCTGAGGCCTTAGTCTTCCTTAGCTTCCTGTGCTCCTTAGCCAAGCTATTGAGTGCCTTGCAGTGCTTGACAATTGCCTTGGCCAGGGAATTCTGCTTTGCTTTCATCTGCTCCTGGTTGGCCAGGATTTTCTTCAAGGTCTCCTCAATAGAAGCAGGTACCACAACAGTCACCGGTGCTTGCTGAGCATGTACAACTGTGGTCAATATGGGCAACTTGGACTTTGCTGCCGACATTCAATTTTTCAGACTAGCTAATGAGTACGTGAGCTGGTTGGCGGTGAATCTGTCAGCCTTTGACACCGGAATAAATGGATCAGCTAAGGTAGAAGGGGGTGTTATGGATGGTCCTGGGGGCACTATAGTGGTATTAGTGGGCTGCTCAATGGCAACTGGCTCTTCAGATTGGCCAGCTGCGGAAGAAGTCAAGGCTTGGCCTTTCTTTGCATTTTTGGGGTTTTTAGGGCCTTTCTGTAATACCACAAATATGGGCTCACAACAGGTACCATAACATCATATGTCTTATTTTCCACCCCCATCTCTTTGAAATACAGGGACAATGTGTTGGGGGAGGGGTAGTTTGTATTTGTTTCATAGCCCACCATGGAAATCACCCTCTGCATAATTTTGCTCACATTCAGTAGGAATCCGGCCATGATGGAAACAACCAATACAGCATGATCAATGGCGACGGTGTGATCATATGTGGTCGGGCCAAGCCAATTGCACAAGAATGTCAACCACCCTTTTGCTTCAATGTTTAGGGTGTTGCGGAATATCTTTTCTTGTTACACCAGGACTATTCCTGGAGTGGCTAAAATCTCAGCTAACCATGGTCAAGCTTCTTCTTTCAAAGCTAACTTCTCCAAGTATTGAGAGTCATCGTCCTTCATAAAACCCAAGAATTCATTAAGAGACTTCTCATAAAAAACACTATTTTATCCCTCACCTTTGTAGATGTGGAGCCCCGAACTGCATGGTGAACATTGCTATAGAATTCCTTCACCATGTGTTCATTTGCCAATCCCACTCGTTCTTTGAAAAAGCCCAAACACTCTATCGTATAGAACTATGCTTGTACATGAGGGTTGTGAGGAACCAAATCAGGATCAATAAACTTCCTCTCTAAGATGAGCTTTCCCTTGGGCCACCACTCTCTAAACCGGTGGAAGGCAACCTCACTGACGAACCTCTCCTCCCAAACCTCAGGTTTCCTTGTCCGCTCTATCCCCCCTACTTGTGGTTCACCTCCTTCCTCTTGTTCTCCACTCTCCCTTAATACTGAAGTTGTGGGAGAAGTGGAGTATTTATCATCACTACTCTCTTCAGTTACAGACCCATCAGACGAATCCGTAGACAACACATTTATTGGCCTATTGGAGGCAGCCACATTTGTTTGTTCAGGTGAATATGATTCATGTGCTGCCACCTCTACAGACATGTGGGGGGGGAGGGGTGACTCTGAAGTCACACTTCGAGAGGAGGCATATTCACTACCAGTTGACGGGGAAGCAGCCCTGCCGGCTGTTCATATGATCTTCTTAGTTTTCTTTATAGTTTCCCTACCCTTGGAAGTGAGCTTTACCACTCTTCTAACTATTTTCCTCTGGAAGAACCACCCCTCCCGGTTTGCTTATCTTTTCCCCCACGTTGTGGATGTCCGCCTCCATGTTTTTTCACAATTTTTTGCAAGAGATACAAGTTGATACTTGTTAGTGGAAGCACATAAGAAGTGGACAGTTTAAGATTTAATGTACAAATGTAGACAATATTCTAGACTGGAGGGATGCGGACCGCATAGAAAAGTCACGCGGTCCGCACAGACAAAGCATCATAATTACTAGCTCTCTGTATCTGACCTACGCGGGTTGTGCTTTTATGGATTGCGGCCACGTAGGTCCAACACAGACTGTACAATAATGTCATGCGGTCCGCATAGTCAAGACACCAAAAGACCCATTCTCCAAACATGGCCTACGCGGACCGCACTGTTTTGCATTGCGGCCGCATAGGTCCACTGCAGACCACACCAAAATGCCATGCAGTCCACACAGATCAAACACTTAGAAATGATACTCTCTAAACATTGACCATACGGTCCACACTGATTTGGACCGCGGCCGCGCTGGACCACGCGGACCGCACAGAAATGGCCACGCAGACCACGCTAAAGAATTCTTCATTATCGTACAATACATGCGGACCTCACACAAATGTTGTGCGGCCGCGTAGGGCAAATGTTACTGGAAAGGAAGTTTTTTTTCTTCTTTTTAGTCCTGTTGCTTAATATCCTAAGTGTCCCTACTCAGTTATTGCAATTAAGAACAAATGCCTAACTTTCAGAAATGTTCAGAAACTCTATTCTAACCACTAACTAATATGAACAAGTAAAAACAAAGAAGAATTTAAAATGTTAATCTATTGTACATGAATTAGGATAAACAAAAATAAAACTAAGAATTTAAATATAGATGAGTTGTTACTAGGGATTAATGATAGTGAAAATCTTGCACAAAATATACGGTTGAACAGTAAAAAAGTACTCTCAGATTATCAGTTTGCGAAAATGTTAAAAGGAGGCCCAAGTCTCGTATTTATAGAAAACTGTGTGGCCCGTATCTTACCTACCTACGCGGCCGCACAAAAATGTAATGTGGACCGCGCATTGTTTTCAACCTTTTGAATATTGGCACAGCCCACGCGGACCACACTATTTTGGTGCGCGGCCACGTGGGAAACTTCAGAGACCATCTCAACTAGCAAATTCCACGCGGACCACACTGATTTGGTGTGCGGCCGCATGGTGAACTTCAGAGACTTCACAATTTTAATTTTTCGGCATGGACCGTACCAAAATGCCATGCGGCCATGCTGGGTCGTCTGAATTTCTTCCTTCAGTATTTCAATCCCGCGCGGACCGCACTATTTTGGTGTGCAATCACATTGGCACTGTTCAAAGACTGTTCATTTTTCACTTTGGCCCTGCAGTGATTCAACATTATCTCTGCAATACTTCACAAACCATTGGCTTAAAAATCCTACTCTACAAAAGGTAATATCAAGAAATTCAAAAGACATGGGTTGCCTCCCAAGAAGCTCCTGATTTAAGCGGCACGATGTGGGTTACCGTCATATCACTTCATATTAGGCATCTCCATCACGTGGCTCTCATCAAACTCTCCAAGAAATAGTAAAAAGCATGTCCACCAAGTTGTCCTATCATCCTGTCAATATATGGTAGTGGGTATTGATACCGATGTGGCACTTTGTTCAAAACTCCATCCTTCTGACGATCTTGCCTCATTGAAGATGATTGTTCTACACACTCCACTACATGAAAATTTGCCACTGCGGTCTTTTAGTCCTTTATTTGCATAGAATGATCCGGGGGAGTCCACGATATGTTGGGAGTCAGATATAGTATCATTTGTTGCATCACATCCCCTAACCCCAATTTCTATTTCAAACACATCTTTGCATCATCCTCTAAGAGAGCATCGGGTTCACAAATTTGTAGATATAAGTGTGGCTCGGTTGGTTTCATTCCTAACACCAGAGGGACTTCAATTGCTGGCTTGAATTAAAGAGTCTCCCATTCATCCAGGTATGATAACAACCTACTAAGACCACATAATTCCATGGCATGAAAAGCATCAATACACCTCACCCTACTTGAATCATCATTCACCTCATAGATTAGTGGAGCGGATAAAAGTGGATCTTCAACATTAATCATAGAACTTGTATTATCCATTATCACTGCCGTGACAATATCAACAAAGGAACACACCTCGGTGTTATTATGTTGCTTCATGGATTTGCACACCGAGAAAACCTTTTTCATTGCCAACTCGGAAGGTCATCTCTTTGATCTCAACATCAACCAAAGACTTCCTTGTTGCTAGGAAAGGCCTTCCAAGAATTTTTGAGACTTAAAAGTCTACCTCACAATCAAGAATGACGAAATCAGCCAACAAAATGAATTTATCTACCCGCACAAGGACGTCGACAGTTATTCCCAATGGTCTCTTCATTAATCGGTGTACCATTTGAAGTCTCATCGAGGTTGCTCGTGGTTGACCAATTCCCAAAGTTTTAAACACGGAATATGGCATTAAGTTGATGCTTTCCCCCAAGTCACAAAGGGCTTTTGTGAAGTCGGCACGTCCAATAATGCATGGGATAGTGAATGCACCGGGGTCTTCTTGATTTGGTGCCATAGAGTACACAGTTGAGCTCAGTTGATGCGTCATAGGTATTGTCTCACAATCCATTGACCTCTTCTTGGTGACCAACTCTTTCATGAATTTGGCATACCTCGGCATTTGCTCAAGTGCTTCAACCAAGGGGACATTGATTGTAAGAGCCTTCATCATGTCTGTGAACTTTTTGAATTGGTGATCACTCTTGCTCTTAGCTAACCGTTTAGGATACAGTGGAGAGGGCCTAGGCAAATGTGCCTTGGCTTTAGATACCCCCAGCTCGGGTATGTCAACAACATGTTCCCTAGACGGGTTCACGTTCTCTTGAGTATCATCATCACTCTCTTGAATGTCAATTCTCACTTTATTTCTTGCACCTGGTTCCGCAACATCATCATCTCCCATAGGCATATAATCATTAGGTAACTCATCTTCCTCTGCCATGGTTTGATTCTCTATTGAAGCTTGCACAGCACCGCCTCGTCCACTTCGTATGGTCATTGTCATCACATGGTTGGTATGTTCGCCCTTTGGGTTTACTATCGTATCTCTCCGTAGAGTCCCCTTTGGGCGAGTATTTAAAGATTCAGAGATTTGTCTAATTTGAACTTCCAATTTCTAGATGGATGTATTATGAGATACCAATTTTGCATCTGAGTCTTGATTCTTTTTCATCATTTGTTCAAACATATTCTCAATTCTACGCAAATCACTTCCGGATGAACTTGGACTTTGAGGAGGAAATGGAGGTGGCATGTTCGGATGTTGATACATGGGTGGTCGTTGAAAACCATGATTTCCACCATTATTTTTCCAATTGTTTTTGTTCCAATTTTTGTTGTTTCCACTATAATTGCCACTATTGTTGCCTTGATTCACTTTGATTACTCCCATTCCAATTTCTGCCGCCTTGGGGTTGATTATTATTGTTCCAATTGCCACCACCTTGTTGATTATTACAATTCCCTTGATATCGCCATTGTTGGCTGCCTTGGTTTCCTCTATTCCTGTGAAAGTTATTCACATATTGGCAATCTTCATTTTGCTCATCATAAAATTCAATTGAATACCCACCACCGTCATCATAATTTTCACAAATCCCTTGTTGTTGTGGTCCCTTTTGCCTTCTCTTCATCATGTTTACCCCTTCCATAGCATTGACTTGTCATGGACTTTGGACTTGTTGTAAGTTCGGCACTGGCTTCGTCGTGGTCATGCAACTCTTTATGCAAGTGTATAACATTGGGATCACCTTGAGGATCATTCGCCCTACTTTGCCATGCCGAAGAAGTTTCGTCCATCTCATCTAGAACTTCACATGCTTTATTGTACGGGATCTTCATAAAGTTACCGCCCGTTAATTGGTTCACAATGCATTAGTTTGTTATTTTGGTACCTATAGAATGTTTGTTGGATCATCACATCATTCATATCATTCTTCGGACACTCCTTTACCATGGTTCTAAACCTCTCCCATATTTCATGCAATGGCTCCGTCGGTTCTTGTTTGAAGGCTAAAATCTCATCATGGAGTGCCGCCATATGACTCGGAGAAAAGAACTTGGCAATGAATTTGTCCGCCAATTCGTCCTATGAAGTGATTGAATGATTCGGTAACCTCTCCAACCAATCGAGTGTTTTACCCCTAACAGAGAATAGGAAAAGCCTCAACCTTAACGCATCTTCGGATATATTAGTTTGCTTACATCCCCAAAAAGTATCCAAGAACCCCTTCAAGTGCTTGTATGCATTTTTATCGGAGGCACCTATAAAATACCCTCGTTGTTCAAGATGTGTCAACATAACATTTGTAATTTGGAAATTCCCCACCCGGATTCGGGGAGGAACTATTGCACTTGCGTAACACTGATTGGGGAGAACCCTTGGAGCTACTCTTTGTTGAGGTGGATGAGGGTCTGGAATTGCATCATTAAGATTTTGCACTAGCATTTCTACCTCTCCTTGGTATTTGTGGTACTTGGAGTTCCTCTTGTTCTACATCATCAACCTCATCCACCTCGACCACATTGTCAAGAGAGATATTCCCGTTCAAAGCCATATGTACCTGTTGGTTTGACACTAAAATGTTAGTAAAAAGAAGGAGAACGGAGCTAAACACAAAACTAGCTACACAAATAGCCAACACCATAAGCTCTCCGGTAACGGCGACAAAATGTGATCGGTGCAGACTCAGCCCTTGGGAAGAGTGGGCGCTAACTACTTTTACCTGATAGTGGATTCGGGGTCAATTTCCTCAGAGAGCTAGTTATGGGAGTCGAGTATTTGCGAAGTCTAGGAAAGTTCTTTAGCTCCTAATTGTGCTTCTATCATTTTTGTTTTTTTCTATTTTTTATCAACTAAATTTTATCAACTACAATTGTAATCTAAAGTATGCTAGATAATAATGCTAGTTGTATGCAATAATAGAGAAGCACTAAGGATGTAGCACTCACCTAGGTGACTAATTAACATGTATATAATTCTAATATAAGGATGAAAATATGGGATATATAGATAATTGTTGCACTTAGAACTCACTCTCATACCTCTTGGTAGAGAGAATGATTTTGCCCAATTGACTCTCTCAAAACAAATTGGGTAGGCTAACTTGCCCAAGCAACTAATGCTTCAAGTAAGGTAATTACTCTCTCATGGTTTAACCCGTTACTTGGGACAACCATTCTCATGGGTCCATCCCAAATCCTTGTTGGGTTAATTATGAGGTCATAGACCCTCTTTCTCAAGTAGAGTCAAGACCCACAAAGATAGACTTAGTGTTTGCAACTACCAAATCTAAGTAAAAGCATACAATTAACCAAAATACCAAACACCCACAATCATCGAAACATTAAGCAAAAAAACCCATTAATTACCCACACTAGGGTTGAGCCACAACCCTAGCTAATGGGTTTAGCTGGACATGGAGGTAGTAGAAATAGAAGAAATAGTAGAAGAAATTGACATAATCATTTAGAAAAATATTAATGCACATGAATCCACGCTAAATGTATGATAAAATTGCATAAAATAGGCTAACAAAAGTTGTCCCGTGCTCAGCTTCTCAAATAGGTTACAAAAACTTCACTTAAAAAAGTATAATGTTCTATTTATACTACACAGGAAAAAACAAACGAAAATACCCCTGAGGGTCTATTGCGGACCGCATAGAAATGTCATGCGGCCGCATAGGGTAAATGGTCTTCATATTCCGGCTTCTGGACTTGAGGATGCGGACCGCGTAGAAATGTCACGCGGCCATATAGGCAAGGTCACACGGACCGCGTAGAAACGTGCGCGGCCGCATATGGCAAGTAATGCGGACTGCGTAGAAAAGGATTGCAGTCCCACTATACAAGCTGTCCCATTTTTGACTATCTGATCTTGTACCCATGTGGACCGCACTAATTTGTTGTGCAGCCGCATGGAATTTTGCCTTAGAATTTTTTAGCCTCTGATCATTCTCATTGCCGACCGCGTAGAAATGGATTGCTGGTCTATATGGAACTTCTTCAAAATATGCCACTCTGAACTTTTTTGCGTGACCGCACAACAAAATAGTGTAGACCGTGCAGCTTGGGCTGGTACTTGATTATTCTCTGAACATTCCTGTGCGACCGTATGACAAATTAGTGCGGTCCACATAGGTCTATTTTGCCCAAGTTTCAGTCATCTTCTGGCGCTTGGCAGGTTACACTCTTTTTTGAGCCGATTTGTGATATTCATCTTCCAGTCTCTCAAACATGCAATCAAATGAAAACTTATACGCAACTCAAGACTAATCAAGAGCAATTTATGCACAAAGCTTAGGTATGAATGGGTGTAAAACATGTACAATTCAACGTTATCAGCTACTCGAAGCAAACCTGCTCGGGTGTCACTCTCTATGAGGCCTACCAATCGGACAAGAGCTTCCTGAAGAATGGGGGTGTCAATAAACTCCTCTAGGTCCTAAGCTGGGGCCACTTTACTGCTGGGGCCAGAACCTATGATAGGGTATAATTACATATTTTAGTCGATTATTACACTCTAATTTACTACACTTTAGTTGAGTTTGCACTTTAATCACTAGCGTTTTGCACTAACGGTGTGTTTTATGCCGTGTAGGAGTGATTTTTAGCTATATAGATGTTATGGAATGAAATCAAGTGATTTGGAGCTCTGAAGTCTGATTAAAAGACCAAGGAATTAACCCGGTATCACATTCGGGGATCAACAAATGATAAAATAACAGAAAAAAAAACTTTAGCAAGCATATTGTGGACTGTCAAGTAAAATGCATATAACCTTTTTCTCAGATCTCCATTTAGGCTCCATAATATATGGTTGAAAGCCTTATTCAAATGGCTACAACTCTTGTGTTTAATGTTTTTTCAAATTCCAAACATAATAAGGCGTACGTGAATTGAAATGTGAATCTAGCTAGCGTAGCGTAAGAGAGTGCGTCTAATAAATTATCGTGAGAGAGATTTATGATAGCTGGAGAGTTCATGACTGATAGAGGCAACTATGTCACAGCTATAAGAAAAATACAACCAAAGAAATCAGCAACGAGGGAAACCGTTACCTTTGACCTTTATTCCAATTGTCTATAATTCAAACATAGTAGTTTTCAGTTGTTTATTTAATTTTTAGTTTTAGAAAATTGTTCAATCTTGTATTCTTAGTGATATTAAACAGATATAGCTAAGCCTTAGTTTTCTTTGGGATTCGACTTCTGAATTTTAGACCGGGTTATATTTATAGATACCGCTTATCGTTTTTAGGACTAGAGTTGGGTGCGATCAGAACCTCCTCCTCAAAATCAACCCGAGGCTCCATCACTGGTGCTCCTTCTTGGGGCTAAGCGCTGCTCCTACCTTGGCCTCTGGAACGACTTCGTCCTCGCTCTCTGCCCCTAGTAGAAGCTGCTGTTAGGGGCTCGAGCTGATGAGTGGTAGATGAGGAAGCGCGTGTTCTCGCCATCTGCGAAAGAATAGAGTAGAAAGGCAATGAATATTGATAAATAGAACAGCACAACAAGAAAGAACAAATGTGAAGTTTTCCTAACTCTATAGCCTCTGGGATAAATGTTGACGTCTCTCTACTGATCCCTCAGACTCTACTAAGTTTGTCTGTGAGTTGGGAGACCTGCGTAATCTAGTTCTCTAATACCAACTTGCCACGATACGGATATCCCACCCTCGCGGGTTGTGATGGAGCCTACTAATAGGATCTAGGCAAGACAAATTTAATTACATTTTCATTAATAACAAGATTCCTTTTAACAATTAACGGCAATAGTATAAATGCAACAGAATTATGTAATAAGCAGAAGTCTTAAATTATAGATAACTGACTAGAAATGCAAAAAAGTCAACATATTCCTCTAACCAAGACTGGTTCCACAACACTCACGAACTAGTAGGATTTACTAAATACAATGTTTAAAAGAAAATGTAACTGTTTGTCACGAATATAAAAGACAACAAATGGAAATGAAAGATAAAGGAGATGTCGGGCCCGCGAATGCCTACAAGGATACCTCGGTGTCTTGCTAGGCTGAAGGTTGGCTCACTACTACTCCAACTGTCTAAATTAGATCTGTGAAAAATAGCACAGAGTGTACTATCGGCACAACCAACCCCGTGTGATGGTAAGTGCCTAGCCTAACCTTGGCGAAGTAGTGCGAGGCTAGGTCCAGATTACCAAGTAAACCTATGCAGTTTGAATATATAACAGAAAAGAAATATAGAAAGTAATCAATAAATAAATGAAAGGGAGCATGCTATGGGGAGCTAACAGTTTCAAATAAGTAATCAAACAAAGAAAGAAACAACAAGGCCAGAATATCAATAAGGATCATAAATCATAAACTTGCACGGCAGCACCCTTCGTGCTTTTACTCTCATCCTCACCAAATCAATTGTATCAATAGTCGTGTGCACGCCATCACCCGTCATGATTTTACTCTCTTTCCTCACAGTAGGATCAATGAATATCAGTGACATCACCCTACGTGTTTTAAACTCCTTCCTCAAAATATCAAACAATGCACGATATCACCCTTCGTACTTTACATGCTTACCTCACAATATCAAATAGTGCACGACATCACTTTTCTTGCCTTACCACTCTTCTTTACCCAAACAACAAAATAAAGGGCAAGGAAGTAAACAAATAACGATAGAAATCTCTGCATGGTCACAGTATCACTAAGATTCCATATCCCGGCAACGGAGAAAACCAATAACTGTTCCTCTTTCTTTCACTTTCATCTTACTGGTCACATTATCACTTAAGACAGTGCTCAAAAGATTTAATTATCTCATATACATTCATAATTTGTATTTCAACTCGAGCCAACACTCCACGAAGTTTAAAGATTATAATTTCCCTTCACATACTCTTTACAACATAAAGAAATCATCAATTAGGCATGGAAGCTATAACAAAACCAGGATATTCGAGTTATAATGACTCATAGTCGTACTAGACACCAATCTATAGATACTCGTCACCACGCCTATACAACGTATTCGAAAATTAGCAAGTTGCAAATAAGACTCAACTTATATCCCTCAAGCTAAGGTTCGACCAAACCTTACCGCGATGCATTGAATTTAACTCAAGCCTCAACTATGGCTTTACCCCTCGAATCTATTAACATGTTACCTAATTACATCAATAAATGCTAAATAAATCAATTTGAATGCATAAAAATTAATTACCCGAAGTGTTGCCCCAAAAGTCCAAATATGCCCCCGAGGCCATGTGGTCAAAACCGAGGTTCGAACAAAATCCGGTTACCCATTCCACCACGAACTAAAATATGTAACATGTTTTGAAATCAGACCTCAAATCGAGGTCCAAATCCCTAATTTTAGAAAAAACCTAAGTTCTACCCAAAACACCCAATTTCGCCTCATGGAATTCATTGATTTTAAGTTGAAAACGTGTTAAATGATGTTAATACTTGAAAGAAATGGGTAAAAACTAACTTAATATTCATTTTGAGAAGAAATAATTCTTGGAAATTTGCCTATGGGTGTTTGAGTTTGACAAATATGAAAAATGGGATTCAAATTCGACTAAGTATGAAAAATGTCGATTGCAGATATGGGAAATGCGAACTTGGTTTCGCAATTGCAAACCCCGACTCTGCAGACTTGCAAATTGCAAAGGTGAGTCTGCATTTGCAAACTCTTAACAAAATGGGGAAGTTTGCATTTGTGAAAAAAATGTGGCATTTGCGACAAACCCAGTTCTGCATTTCCGACACACTGATTGCATTTGCAATCCCTAGCCATCAAGGGCAACTTCACTTTTGTGAAATTCCTTATCACATTTGCGATGGAGGGTCAAGTCTAGGCATTCTTGCATTTGCGAGAAAATCTTCACATTTCTAAGCTTGCATTTGTGTGCCAGGCTTTGCAAATACGAATCTTGCAGATCTGAAACACTAGTTTTAAAGACCTGCAAATTCTAAGTACAAAATGCAACTCGACGCCTGTCCAAAACTCACCCGATCCCTCGGGGCTCCAAACCAAACATGCATGCAACCTCAAAAATACCCTACAAACTTACTCATGCGATCAACTCGCCAAAATAACATGATATACATCCAATCAAGCCTCAAAACTCATGATTTATTCAAACTTTTCGAAAAAACATCACATTTCCATTTTAAGTCCGAAACACGTCAAACAATGTCCGTTTTCAACAAAACATTACATAAAGAGTTTAAACAATAAATAAGACTTGTACCAGGCTTCAAAATCAAAATACGGGCCCGATAACATAGTTTCCCAATCAAATTTTATTTCAAATTTGCTTAATAATTTCCTGAAAATAATTTTACTCAAAAATTCATTTCTCCTGCTTGGGTCCTCGGAATTCAATTCCGGGCATACGTGCAAGTCCCATATTTTTCTACAGACCCTCCGGGACTGTTAAATCACGGATTTGGGTCCGTTTACCCAAAATATTGACCGAAGTCAAATTTATTTATTTTAATATGAAAACTTATCTTTTTTCTCAGAGATTAATATTGAAACATTCGGGCTATGCGGCAAGACTACACACGCAAATTGAGGCAAACCTAAATGAGTTTTTCTAGGCCCCGGAGAAATAAAATGAGTAAGAAAATAGGTGATGACCCTTTGGGTCGTCATAAAAACATTTATTTATCCTAATTAAAGCATAAAACGTGGTAGTATTTTTTGGGGTTTTAGGGGAACCCTGTGGACTTTGGATAAGGATATCTTAAAGAGTCATTATGCGGACAACATAATTGACTCGACTAGTTTGACCATTATGCATGCACAATTAAAAAGAGTAAGGTTTCTATGGGATTTTTTACTGGTACCCTTGAGTGGACATCTCAAGAGGGAAAGGCGTCGAACCGTCGACCACACCGTTGATCGACTAATTTTACCACAAATATGCCTTTGTCGGATTTAGGGCATGATAATATCAAAAGAGCATAACCACTCATTATAAGTGTTGTTATAGAATTGTTTTGGCACGAGTGAAATATGATGTTGAAAACATGCTTATGCAATAATTAAAACAAGTTTTCATGTATTTGCATGTTATAAAGCAATAATTACAATAATTTTTCATAATGTAAAACAATAATAAAGGAAATTAGTAAAGGAAAGCGGTAAAAGAAATAAAGGATAGAATCAAAAGACAAGTTACAAGAGGGGGGTTGGTAGGGTATAACGTAAATAATAAGAGAGAGTGCAAGTGCAGGAACAAATTTCTGAGAACGGGGAAGGGAAAGGAAGCATCTACAATAAAGTACACATATGGGTGCAGGGGAGAGGGAGATTCTAAAAGACAAGGGCAAGTTATGTGCATACCCAGCAATGGAGAATTCTAGCACACCCATAAGCCAGCTAGACACACTATTACAAGCTAGGATCTCAAGGGAACAAGATTAGTTCATGCACAATAATTTGTATATTGCCATGCTTTAAGCATATCTTAAACACATAAAGGTAGGGGTTTGGCATTCATAATAGAAATATGAAGAAAAAAATCAGCATGGTAATTTAAGTGTTGAACTTTACAGAAAAGTATGTATACATGGATACAAAATCAGTAAATAAACACATTGTTGTGGTGTTAATGCATAAATTAGGACATACTAGTTTCAAAGAAACAAATAGAGAAAAGAAGTAGATCTTGTAAACAGGCCACAATGCAAATAAGATGAAAGAATACTATTATGTACAAGTGCGAGTTCAGAAAGACTATGAATGAATGTCCGTGTTAATGAAACATATGTGCATTTATAGTGTGAGTATCATGTAGAAAATAAGGTATGAAAACAATTAAGGAACCAAATTTCAATTAAGAATCAATCACACGAGACTTCCTTTAATTAAGGAATTCATATTCAAATGGTAAAGTTATTTAAGGAAAGAAATCAAACAAGCACTTTGTGCAAAGTAGGTAATTAAGGGTAAGAAAATAGAAGTTTATTTTAGGGGCCGAGTTTGAAATACACGGTTGCATAAAGAAGGTGAGAAAATCAATTAGTAGCCAGTAAATCAAGGATCAAAGATTTTCTAATCAATGGTCCATGAATGCACCAAGTCAGAAAAGTTAAGGAAAGTTAAGTAACATAAATCAAGTCATACGGAAATCAGCAAATAAGGAAAGAAATCAATGAAACCTATACAGAAGCAAGTATGAAACTAATCAAGATTTGAAAACCATTTTAGAGGGGAAGTCCAGATCATAAAAAGAGCATACAAACATGTTGAGATGAAAGAAGATGTCGCGTCATTGCAAATCAGTAGATAATAGCCTACTGGAGTATGGTTGTCACATAGGTTAGCAATGTAGAAGAGAAGTAGCGTCTAGTAGTATAAAAAAATCTAGTGTAAAAGACCTTAGAAGATTTTAGAAAAAGTAAGAATCATATGAAAAACAAGGAATTCAAAACTCATTTCAGAGACTCGAAATATGTGTAAAATAGTGTCACGACCCGGATTATCCCCCAACATCGGGATCGTGATGGCGCCTACTCGTGGTAGCTAGGCAAGCCACTGTATTCATACTATCCTGTTTTTAATACAATTTCATAATTTATTTATCAACAAACCATAACTTTAATTAAATAAGTGCGGAATACTTTATCGAATTAGAAATAACTAGTTACAAGGTAAAAATCATACGAAATCCTCTACCCAAGACGTGGAGTCACCAACTCACGAACTACTATTGAATACTACACATAAAAGTTTGAAAGAAATATAACATAATTCTGTTTGTCTCGGAACAAAGAGACTACAGCTAGTAACATAAGTAAAGAGAGAGACGCCGGGCTTGCGGACGTCCGCAAGCTACCTCGGTCTCAAATGTGATAAACTTCCACGCAATCGATTTACTGCTGTTGCTCCTGATCGTAACCTGGACCTGTGCAAAAACGCATAGAAGTGTAGTATCAGCACAACCGACCCCATGTGCTGGTAAGTGCCTGGCCTATCCCGGCGAAGTAGTGACAAGCCTAGGACCAGACACCCACATAAACCTGTGCAGTTCAATATATATGTACACCACAGAATAACAAGAATAACCAAGTAATAACACAATAAGGAATATCTCAAAGAGTTCAACAATTAACAACAGTTAATAAGTTCACAAGGAAAACAAAGTAAAATGGAAACACAAGTAATATCAAGTCAAGGAATAGCAAGCAATTACACGGCATCACCCTTCGTGCTTTTACTCTCATCCTCACCAAATAAGCAAATAAAGTACACGGCATCACCCTTCGTGCTTTTACTCTCATCCTCACATCCATGGTACGACATGATCCTTCGTACATGGTTCAATAACAGGGCACGTCATGATCCTTCGTGCATAATCAATAAAACTTGGCACGGCATTAACCTTCATGCATAAATAATAAAACATGGCACGGCATTAACCTTCGTGCATAAATAATAAATCAAGGCACGACATCACCCTTCGTGCATTATCACTCTTCCTCACCCAAATAACAATCACAGTTAAGAGCAAAGAAAGAAACAGTAATTCATAAACTGTCCCAACAAGGGCAATCAATAATTATCTTCACAACAAGTCCCGAAAAGGGAGAACAATAACAATTCTACAACCTGGCAAAGGTTCAACAATTCATCTGCAAATATATCTCACAATAAGCATTTTGTATGGATGCTCGTCACCACAGCCCGTACACTGCACTCGATCATATAACACATAGCACATAATCCAATTCCCTCAAGCTAAGATAGAACAAACACTTACCTCGAACGTTTATGAACAATTCAACCCGTAGAAATGTCTTTTTCTTTCAAATTTGGCTCCAATCCAATCGTATCTATACACAATTGATTTAATATCATCAATACTACTCAACAAACTAATTCATAAGGCCAATTACAACTTTTACAACATTATGCCCGAAATAGTGAATTTTGACTCCGAGCCCACATGGTCGGAACTCGGGGTTCGGACCAAAATCCGGTTACCCATCCCCCCACGAGTTCATGTATATGATTTGTTTCAAAATCGGACCTCAATTCGAGGTCCAATTTCCCAATTTATGAAAAACCCTTTATTCTAACAAAAACAAGAAATTCTACCATGAAAACCTTTGATTTCTATTGAAAAACATGTTTAATGATGTTAGGAATTGAAAGAATTAAGTAAAAAGTGACTTACAATTGTTTTGAAGAAGAAGGAATCCGTGAAGAATCGCAAATGGGTGCTTTTGGGTTGTAAAAAGTGAAGAAATGAGCTGAAAATCGTGTTTTACAGGTCTCTGTGTTCGCATTTGCGAACATGGGTTCGCAATTGCGAACCCCGACCAATTTCTGGAGTTTGAAAAATAAACTAAGGCTGGGAAGTTCGCATTTGCGAACTTTAGTTCGCATTTGCGAACACTGGCAGGAAAGGGGAATGTTCGCATTTGCGAACTTTGGTTCGCATTTGCTAACACAGGCAGTAAAGGGGATTGTTCGCATTTGCGAACTATTGTTCGCATTTGCGAACAAGGCTGGATTTGGGAATATTCGCATTTGCGAACTATGGTTCGCATTTGCGAACCTAGGCAGGACAAGGGGATGTTCGCATTTGCGAACAATTGTTCGCATTTGCGAACAAGGTTGGGCATGAGGGGCTTCGCATTTGCGATCAGGGTTCGCATTTGCGAGCCCTGCCTTGATCTGCCCCCTTCGCAATTGCGAGAAATGCTTCGTAATTGCGAAGCCAACAGCTGGGTGAAAAACCAGCAGTGCAAAAATTCAGAATTTAATCCAACGGCCTATCAAATCTTTACCCGAGCCCCGGGCTCCAAACCAAACATGTACACAACATCAAAAACACATTATGAACTTGTTCGTGCGATCACATCGCCAATATCACATCGTTTTCATCAAATCAAGCCTCAAATTCATGATTTTCATACTTTTGGTTTTCAAAACTTTCAAACTTGGAACTCAAGCTCCAAAACATCTCAAACGACATCCGAATGTCACCAAACTTTACAGAAATCACATATATAATATTTAAGACTTGTACCGGGCGTCGGAACAAAAATACGAGCCCGATACCAAGGTCAATTAATTCATTTCCTTTAACAATTACATCAAAAACAATTTCATAGAAAAATTCATAACTTGGGCTCTAGGCCTCGGAATTCGACTCCGGACGCATGTCCAAGTCCCATATTTTCCTACGGACCTTTCGGGACCATCCAATCTCGGGTCCGGATCCGTTTACCAAAAATGTTGACTGAAGTCAACCATGTCAATATTAATATCATTTTTATCCAAATTTCTCATAGAATTATATGTTCTATCACAAAAATCTTTCCGGCTATAAGCTCGGATCGTGCACGTAAATCGAGGCAACATGGAATGAGGTTTTCAAGGCCTCGGAAGCTCGAAATGATTAATAAAATAAGTGATGACACTTTGGGTCGTCACAATCTCCACCTCTAAAACAACCGTTCGTCCTCGAACGGACAAAAGAAAGAAGTACCTGAGTCAGGAAACAAGTGTGGGTAACGGCTCCGCATATCAGACTCGGACTCCCAGGTCGATGCCTCAGGAGGCTGACCTCTCCACTGAACACGCACAGAAGGATAACTCTTCGACCTTAGCTGTCGAACCTGCCGGTCTAGAATAGCCACCGGCTCCTCCTCGTAAGATAGATCATTGTCCAATTGGACAGTACTGAAGTCTAACACATGTGTGGGATCGCCGTGGTATCTCCGAAGCATAGATACGTGAAAAACTGGATGCACGGCTGATAAGCTAGGCGGCAAAGCTAATCCGTAAGCCACCCCTCCCACTCTGTCTAGAATCTCAAATGGACCAATATACCTAGGGCTGAGCTTGCCCTTCTTCCCGAACCTCATCACGCCCTTCATAGGCGACACTCGGAGCAATACTCGTTCACCGACCATGAAATCTACATCTCGAACCTTACGATCCGCATAAGTCTTCTGCCTGGACTGAGCTGAACGCAATCTCTCTGGATAGTCTTGATCTTATCTAAGGCCTCCTGAACTAAGTCTGTACCCAACAACCGAGCCTCTCCCGGTTCAAACCATCCAACCGGTGATCGACATCGCCTACCATACAACGCCTCGTACGGAGCCATCTGGATGCTAGACTGGTAACTGTTATTGTAGGCGAACTCTGCTAATGGCAGAAACTGGTCCCACGAGCCTCCGAAATCAATAACACGGGCTCGAAGCATGTCCTCTAGAATCTGAATAGTCCTCTCGGACTGGCCATCCGTCTGAGGATGAAATGCTGTACTCAACTGAACCTGGGTGCCTAACTCCTGCTGGACCGCTCTCCAGAACTGCGAGGTAAACTGCGTACCCCGATCAGAGATAATAGATACCGGCACTCCATGGAGACGAACAATCTCCCTAATGTAAACCTCCGCTAACCTCTCCGACGAGTAGGAGACGGATACTGGAATAAAGTGTGCTGACTTGGTCAGCCTATCAACAATGACCCAAATAGCATCAAATTTCCTCCGAGTCAAAGGAAGTCCAGTAACGAAGTCCATAGTGATCCGCTCCCATTTCCACTCGGGAATTTCAATCCTCTGGAATACACCACTAGGCCTCTGGTGCTTATATTTCACCTACTGACAATTTAGACACCGAGCGACATATGCAACGATATCTTTCTTCATTCTGCGCCACCAATAGTGCTGCCGTAAGTCTTGGTACATCTTCGCGGCGCCCGGGTGAATAGAATATCGCGAACTGTGGGCCTCTGCTAAGATCAATTCTCGAATCCCTTCGACATTGGGCACACAAACTCGACCCTGGAATTTCAATACCCCATCGTCATCTAAATTTACCTGTGTGGCACCTCCCCGCTATATTGTATCTCTCAACACACGCAAATGAGGATCATCAAATTGCGTCTCACGGATACGCTCTAATAAAGAAGAACGAGCGACCGTGCAGGCTAACACCCTGCTAGGCTCAGAAATGTCTAATCTCACGAACCGGTTGGCTAAGGCCTGGACATCTAGAGCTAATGGTCTCTGACTGACCGGAATGTACGCAAGACTACCCATGCTGGCATACTTTCTACTCAATGCATCGGCCACCACATTGGCCTTACCTGGGTGATATAAGATAGTAACATCATAGTCTTTTAGCAACTCTAACCATCTCCGCTGTCGTAGATTCAACTCCTTCTGTTTGAACAAGTACTGTAGGCTTTTGTGATCAGTGTACACCTCACATGTCACACCATATAGATAATGCCTCCGGATCTTTAAGGCATGAACCACTGCTGCTAACTCAAGATCATGAACTGGATAATTCTTCTCATGTATCTTTAACTGCCTCGAAGCATAAGCGATAACCTTACCATCCTGCATCAATACCGCTCCAAGCCCTGTACGAGATGCGTCACAATAAACTGTATAAGGCCCTGTACCTGTAGGTAGTACCAACACTGGTGCCGTAGTCAAAGTTGTCTTGAGCTTCTGAAAGCTCGCCTCATACTCATCTGACCACTTGAACTAAGCACCCTTCTGGGTCAACTCGGTCATCGGGGCTGCAATAGAAGAGAACCCATCTACAAATCGAAGGTAGTAACCTGCTAACCCCAAGAAACTCCGGATCTCAGTCACTGAAGCTGGTCGAGGGCAATTCTGGACTGCCTCAATCTTCTTTAGGTCTAACTGAATACCTTCCACTGATACAATGTGACCTAGAAATGCTACCGAACTCAGCCAGAACTCACATTTAGAAAATTTGCCATATAGCTGGTTATCTTTCAGAGTCTGAAGAACCACTCTGAGGTGCTGCTCGTGCTCTTCCTGGCTGCGGGAGTACACCAGGATGTCATCTATGAAGACTATCACGAACAGATCTAAGTAAGGCCTGAATACCCGATTCATCAACTCCATGAATGCTGTTGGGGCATTGGTCAACCCGAAAGACATGACCAAGAACTCATAATGCCCATATCTAGAGCGAAAGGCTGTCTTAGGAATGTCAGCCCGCCCTAATCTTCAGCTGATGGTAGCCTGACCTCAAGTCTATCTTCGAGAATACCCTCGCTTCCTGGAGCTGGTCAAACAAATCATCAATCCTCGGCAGTGGATACTTATTCTTTACTGTCACTTTGTTTAATTGCCGGTAATCAATACACACCCGCAACGAGCCATCTTTCTTTTTTACAAATAGTACAGGTGCTCCCCAGGGGGAAACACTGGGCCTGATAAAGCCCTTCTCAAGAAGGTCTTGCAACTGATCTTTCAACTCTTTTAGCTCCGGCGGGGCCATACGATAGGGTGGAATAGAGATGGGCTGAGTGCCCGGTGCCAGATCAATACAGAAATCAATATCCCTGTCGGGTGGCATGCCCGGCAGGTCTGAAGGAAAAACCTCAGGAAACTCCCATGCAATAGGGACTGACTCAATGGAAGGAACCTCTGCGCTGGAATCACGAACATAAGCCAGATAAGCTAGACACCCTTCTCGACCATGCGTCGAGCCTTAACATAAGAAATAACAGTGCGAACGGAGTGGCTTGAGGTACCTTTTCACTCTAGTCAGGGTGATTCTGGCAAGGCCAAGGTCACAGTCTTAGCATGACAATCTAGAATAGCATGGTATGGGGACAACCAGTCCATCCCCAATATGACATCAAAATCCACCATATCCAAAAGCAACAGATCAACACGGGTCTCAAGACCCCCAAATATAACTACGCACGAACGATGCACTCGGTCGACTACAATGGAGTCACCCACTTGTGTAGCCACAAAAACTGGAATATCCAGAGCATAGCTGGGCACGGCCAAATACGGTGCGAAGTAGGAAGACACATAGGAATATGTAGATCCAGGGTCGAATAATACTGAAGCACCTCTGCCACACACAAGAATAGTACCTGTAATCACAGCATCTGATGCCTTTACCTCTGGCCTGGCTGGGAAAGCATAGAATCGGGGATCTGCACCTTCCCTCTGAGCTGCGTCTCTAGGACGACCATCAACTGGCTGACCTCTACCTCTGGCTGGACGGTCTCCACCACCTCTACGGTCTCGACCTCCACCTCTATAATCTCTACCCCCGCCTCTGGCTGGCTGGGTAGGCTGAGGGTCAGCTGGGGCCTGAATCATAGGACAAGGACCCCGCTGCTGAGAGTTGCCCGCTGCTCGAGGGCAATACCTGATAAAATGACCTGGGTCACCACAACCGTAGCAACTTTTAAACTGATAGGCTGCTGGCTTTGAAGACCTGAATGGCCTCCACGAACACTCTGAAGAGGCTGAGCAATAATAGGAGGCTGGTCTGAATAATGCCCGCGAAAACCACGATCACCTGGTCTACCCTGTGAAGCCTGAAGGGCAGAATGAAAAGGCCTGGAAGACTGGCCTCTATCAAAAGATTCTCTGCCACCAGAGGAAGAACCACTAAACCTGCCTGAATGACGAGGCCTCTTGTCCGAAGAATAACCGCCTCCCCGAGTAAGAGCCATCTCAACTCGGCGTGCTGCATTAGCTGCCTCCTGAAATGATATGTCCTGAAATGATCTGCCCCGTTTGCAATTGCGAAGCCAACAGCTGGGTGAAAAACCAGCAGTGCAAAAATTCAGAATTTAATCCAACGGCCTAGCAAATCTTTACCCGAGCCCCCCGGGCTCCAAACCAAACATGTACACAACATCAAAAACCAGGGAGAAACTTCTCCAGAAATAACTCTACAAACTGATCCCATGATAAAGCCGGGGACCCTGCTGGTCGAGTCAAACAATAATCCCTCCACCAAGTCTTGGCGGATCCTGAAAGCCTGAATGTACATAAGTCAACTCTATTGGACTCCACGATCCCCATAGTCTTGAGAATCTCATGGCAACTGAATAAGAAATCCTGAGGATCCTCTGATGTGGCACCGTTGAAGGTAGTGGTAAACAGCTTGGAGAACCGATCAAGTCTCCATAAAGAATCGAAAGTCATGGCCGCTCCATCACCGGCATGAGCTGTGGTACCCGACTGAGTGGCCACAGCTGGCTGAACCACTGGTGCCTGAGGCTGAGGAGCTACTGGCTCCGGAGTACGAGCAATAGGAGTCTGGGCCCCTCCTCCAGCCTGAGAAGCGGCCGGTGCAACTGATAATAAGCCCGCTCTGGCAATGCTGTCCATAAATCCCGCTATTCCTGACCAAAGCATCCCGAAGATTCGGGGTAAATAAAGCCTCTCCTGGGACCTGAGCTGGGCCCACTGGAGCTGCTGGGACGGGAACCTCCTCGTCAATCTCAATATGAGGCTCCACCTCTGGAGTAGTTGCCTGGGGCTGAGCTCTACCCCTACCACGACCTCTGATACGGCCTCGGCCCCTCACAGGAGCTGCCTGGGGCTCGGGCTGCTGGTCAGCAGACGAAGAAGCGCGTGTCCTCACCATCTGCGAAAGGACAGAATAGAAATTCAATCAGTAACTGAGGAACGAATCGTACGACAAAAAAGAACAAATGAGAGACTCTTTCCTAACTCAATAGACTCTGGAGGACAAGTACAAACGTCTCCGTACTTACCTCTCAAACTCTACTAAGCTTGTTCGTGAGTGGTGAGACCTTTGTAACCTAGAGCTCTGATACCAACTTGTCATGACCCGGATTTTTCCCCAACATCGGGATCGTGATGGCGCCTACTCGTGGTAGCTAGGCAAGCCACTGTATTCCTACTATCCTGTTTTTAATACAATTTCATAATTTATTTATCAACAAACCATAACTATAATTAAATAAGTGCAGAATACTTTATCGAATAAGAAATAACTAGTTACAAAGTAAAAATCATACCGAAATCCTCTACCCAAGATGTGGAGTCACCAACTCACGAACTACTATTGAATACTACACATAAAAGTTTGAAAGAAATATAACATAATTCTGTTTGTCTCGGAACAAAGAGACTACAGCTAGTAACATAAGTAAAGAGAGAGATGCCGGGCTTGCGGACGTCTGCAAGCTACCTCGGTCTCAAATGTGATCAACTTCCACGCAATCGATTTACTGCTGCTGCTCCCAATCGTAACCTAGACCTATGCAAAAATGCACAGAAGTGTAGTATCAGCACAACCGACCCCATGTGCTGGTAAGTGCCTGGCCTATCCCAGCGAAGTAGTGACAAGCCTAGGAACAGACACCCACATAAACCTGTGCAATTCAATATATATGTACACCACAGAATAACAAGAATAACCAAGTAATAACACAATAAGGAATATCTCAAAGAGTTCAACAATTAACAACAGTTAATAAGTTCACAAGGAAAACAAAGTAAAATGGAAACACAAGTAATATCAAGTCAAGGAATAGCAAGCAGTTGCACGGCATCACCCTTCGTGCTTTTACTCTCATCCTCACCAAATAAGCAAATAAAGTACACGGCATCACCCTTCATGCTTTTACTCTCATCCTCACATCCATGGTACGGCATGATCCTTCGTACATGGTTCAATAACGACAGGGCACGGCATGATCCTTCGTGCATAATCAATAAAACATGGCACGGCATTAACCTTCGTGCATAAATAATAAAACATGGCACGGCATTAACCTTCGTGCATAAATAATAAATCAAGGCACGGCATCACCCTTCGTGCATTATCACTCTTCCTCACCCAAATAACAATCACAGTTAAGGGCAAAGAAAGAAACGGTAATTCATAAAATGTCCCAACAAGGGCAATCAATAATTATCTTCACAACAAGTCCCGACAAGGGAGAACAATAACAATTCTACAGCCTGGCAAAGGTTCAACAATTCATCTGCAAATATATCTCACAATAAGCATTTTCAACGACTCACGGTCATACTAGATGCCATTGTATGGATGCTCGCCACCATAGCCCATACACTGCACTCGATCATATAACATATATCACATAATCATATTCCCTCAAGCTAGGATAGAACAAACACTTACCTTGAATGTTTATGAACAATTCAATCCGTGGAAATGTCTTTTTCTTTCAAATTTGGCTCCAATCCAATCGTATCTATACACAATTGATTTAATATCATCAATACTACTCAACAAACTAATTCATAAGGCCAATTACAACTTTTACAACATTCTGCCCGGAATAGTAATTTTCGACCCCGGGCCCACATGGTCGGAACTCGGGGTTAGGACCAAAATTCGGTTACCCATCCCCCACGAGTTCATGTATATGATTTGTTTCAAAATCGGACCTCAATTCGAGGTCCAATTTCCCAATTTATGAAAAACCCTATATTCTAACAAAAACAAGAAATTCTACCATGAAAACCTTTGATTTCTATTGAAAAACATGTTTAATGATGTTAGGAATTGAAAGAATTAAGTAAAAAGTGACTTACAATTGTTTTGAAGAAGAAGGAATCCGTGAAGAATCGCAAATGGGTGCTTTTGGGTTGTAAAAAGTGAAGAAATGAAGTGAAAATTGTGTTTTACAGGTCTCTGTGTTCGCATTTGCGAACTTGGGTTCGCAATTACGAACCCCGACCAATTTCTGGAGTTTGAAAAATAAACTAAGGCTGGGAAGTTCGCATTTGCGAACACTGGCAGGAAAGGGGAATGTTCGCATTTGTGAACTTTGGTTCGCATTTCCGAACACAGGCAGTAAAGGGGATTGTTCGCATTTGCGAACTATTGTTCGCATTTGCGAACAAGGCTGGATTTGGGAATATTCGCATTTGCGAACTATGGTTCGTATTTGCGAACCTAGGCAGGACAAGGGGATGTTCGCATTTGCGAACAAGGCTGGGCATGAGGGGCTTCGCATTTGCGATCAGGGTTCGCATTTGCGAGCCCTGCCTTGGTCTGCCCCCGCAATTGCGAAGCCAACAGCTGGGTGAAAAACCAGCAGTGCAAAAATTCAGAATTTAATCCAACGGCCTATCAAATCTTTACCCGAGCCCCCGGGCTCCAAACCAAACATGTACACAACATCAAAAACACATTATGAACTTGTTCGTGCAATCACATCGCCAATATCACATCGTTTTCATCAAATCAAGCCTCAAATTAATAATTTTCATACTTTTGGTTTTCAAAACTTTCAAACTTGGAACTCAAGGTCCAAAACATCTCAAATGACATCCGAATGTCACCAAACTTTACGAAATCACATATATAATATTTAAGACTTGTACCGGGCGTCGGAACCAAAATACGAGCCCGATACCAAGGTCAATTAATTCATTTCCTTTAACAATTACATCAAAAACAATTTCATAGAAAAATTCATAACTTGGCTCTAGGCCTCAGAATTCGACTCCGGGCGGATGTCCAAGTCCCATATTTTCCTACGGACCTTTCGGGACCATCCAATCTCGGGTCCGGATCCGTTTACCAAAAATGTTGACCGAAGTCAACCATGTCAATATTAATATCATTTTTATCCAAATTTCTCATAGAATTATATTTTCTATCACAAAAATCTTTCCGGCTACAAGCTCGGATCGTGCACGTAAATCGAGGCAACATGGAATGAGGTTTTCAAGGCCTCAGAAGCTCGAAATGATTAATAAAATAAGTGATGACCCTTTGGGTCGTCACAAATAGTTAGGGTTTCTTTTGAAATAAAACCAGTTCAAGCAAATAACATAGCCAATAGTTTCCCAACTTGAAAAAAACTCCCCAAATTCAAGGGTTTCTACCATCAAGCAAGTGTAGAGATGAGAGTGGAAGTTCTTAAGTCGAAATATGTTTAGAGGTCTCAGAAAAGAACTGAAACCTTTAACATGTTCCTTCAGCAACAAAATCTCATGTGAAACATGCCAGAAGAGTAACATGCGAAACACAGTAGAAGCGCTTAAAGAAAACATAGTTGAAAAAATTAATACGAAAAAAAAGTAAAAGAAAACTAATCAGAACAGAATAGAGAAGACTTAATAGGAAACACACAAGAACACAATAAAGAATAATACTGTAGAAGAAACACACGAAAGAAAGAGAAAATTAGAGAAACATCTAAATAACTCAGAAAAACCCTAGATCAGAAAAGAAATGGTTTCGAAAGCATAATTTTTGAAAGAAAATCAAGAAAATCATTTAAAAACTTTTGGGAAAACATAGATCCGGAATAAATCAAAAGAGATCAGAAAATCCTCAAAAGCTAGGGTTTTTAGAGGAACCCAAACGATGAGAAAGGACTGGATCTAAGCAAGATGAGTCGAGGCCAGGCTCGAAAGAGGCATGGCTCGCCAGAGATGGCCTTGGAACTTAAATCTACAGAGGTCTGGACCCAACTCTTCGTGGTCGAGTCATGAAGCTTCAGTAACCAAACGCGAGGAGCCATAAGTGGCTTGGTGGGTAGTGAAACCACCATAGATTCAGGTCAGAAGTTGGCTAGAGAAGATGAAGGGAACTCATCGGAGAAAAGATGAAAGGGGGAAGGTTCTAGAGCAAACCAGAGGTAGAGAAACAGAGCAAGTGAAGAAAATGGGGGGTATTAGGGGGTCGTTTGGATTCAAAAATGCTAAGAACCAGTGAAGGTCGTTGATCATTTAGATCAACAGTCAGGATTTAGTAAGGTTTTCGGTCGAGTAGGGGTAATTGGGGCATGGGTTGTGTTTTTATTAAAATTTGGCTAAAATTGGGGTCCAATTTGGGGTCAGATTCGAGGCTAACATTTCAAGAAATTGTGCTATTATTTAAATAGCTGATTTTTTCCTTTTAAAAATAAAGAAATACTAAATTAATTATAGAAATAAGTTGAAAGTACCAAAATAATCTATAATATATAATTATAAATTTAAAAATTAAAAATTTTATTTTATTAATATGAGACGAACTTAAGCCTAAGAATGGATAATATTGCAATGATACAATTCTATCCTTACAAATACAAAATAAATTTGAAAAAAATGAGTGAAAAATACCTTAGCCATATTTTAATGTAAACATTAGACTGTAATAAGTTAATTACCAAATGGTAAAGTTATTTAAGGAAAGAAATCAAACAAGCACTTTGTGCAAAGTAGGTAATTAAGGGTAAGAAAATAGAAGTTTATTTTAGGGGCCGAGTTTGAAATACACGGTTGCATAAATAAGGTGAGAAAATCAATTAGTAGCCAGTAAATCAAGGATCAAAGATTTTCTAATCAATGGTCCATGAATGCACCAAGTCAGAAAAGTTAAGAAAAGTTAAGTAACATAAATCAAGTCATACGGAAATCAACAAATAAGGAAAGAAATCAATGAAACCTATACAGAAGCAAGTATGAAACTAATCAAGATTTGAAAACCATTTTAGAGGGGAAGTCCAGATCATAAAAAGAGCATACAAACATGTTGAGATGAAAGAAGATGTCGCGTCATTGCAAATCAGTAGATAATAGCCTACTGGAGTATGGTTGTCACATAGGTTAGCAATGTAGAAGAGAAGTAGCGTCTAGAAGTATACAAAAATCTAGTGTAAAAGACCTTAGAAGATTTTAGAAAAAGTAAGAATCATATGAAAAACAAGGAATTCAAAACTCATTTCAGAGACTCGAGATATGTGTAAAATAGTTAGGGTTTCTTTTGAAATAAAACCAGTTCAAGCAAATAACATAGCCAATAGTTTCCCAACTTGAAAAAAACTCCCCAAATTCTAGGGTTTCTACCATCAAGCAAGTGTAGAGATGAGAGTGGAAGTTATTAAGTCGAAATAGGTTTAGAGGCCTCAGAAAAGAACTGAAACCTTTAACATGTTCCTTCAGCAACAAAATCTCATGTGAAACATGCCAGAAGAGTAACATGCGAAACACAGTAGAAGCGCTCAAAGAAAACATAGTTGAAAAAATTAATACGAAAAAAAAGTAAAAGAAAACTAATCAGAACAGAATAGAGAAGACTTAATAGGAAACACACAAGAACACCGTAAAGAATAATAATGTAGAAGAAACACATGAAAGAAAGAGAAAATTAGAGAAACATCTAAATAACTCAGAAAAACCCTAGATCGGAAAAGAAATGGTTTCGAAAGCATAATTTTTGAAATAAAATCAAGAAAATCATTTAAAAACTTTTGGGAAAACATAGATCCGGAATAAATCAAAAGAGATCAGAAAATCCTCAAAAGCTAGGGTTTTTAGAGGAACCCAAACGATGAGAAAGGACTGGATCTAAGCAAGATGAGTCGAGGCCAGGCTCGAAAGAGGCATGGCTCGCCAGAGATGGCCTTGGAACTTAAATCTACAGAGGTCTGGACCCAACTCTTTGTGGTCGAGTCATGAAGCTTCAGTAACCAAACGCGAGGAGCCATAAGTGGCTTGGTGGGTAGTGAAACCACCATAGATTCAGGTCAGAAGTTGGCTAGAGAAGATGAAGGGAACTCATCGGAGAAAAGATGAAAGGGGGAAGGTTCTAGAGCAAACCAGAGGTAGAGAAACAGAGACAAGTGAGGAAAATGGGGGGTATTAGGGGGTCATTTGGATTCAAAAATGCTAAGAACCAGTGAAGGTCGTTGATCATTTAGATCAACAGTCAAGATTTAATAAGGTTTTCGGTCGAGTAGGGATAATTGGGGCATGGGTTGTGTTTTTATTAAAATTTGGCTAAAATTGGGGTCCAATTTGGGGTCAGATTCGAGGCTAACATTTCAAGAAATTGTGCTATTATTTAAATAGCTGATTTTTTCCTTTTAAAAATAAAACAATACTAAATTAATTTCTAGAAATAAGTTGAAAGTACTAAAATAATCTATAATATATAATTATAAATTTAAAAACTAAAAATTTTATTTTATGAATATGAGACGAACTTAAACCTAAGAATGGTAATATTGCAATGATACAATTCTATCCTTACAAATACAAAATAAATTTGAAAAAAATGAGTGAAAAATACCTTAGCCATATTTTAATGTAAACATTAGACTGTAATAACTTAATTACCAAATGTGATAATTTTTGGGATAATTATTGGGTTTTTCTTATTAAAATGGGCAGTAAATTAATTTTAAAATATTTGAAAAATTAAGGAAAAGTAATGTGCCCTTTACTTATATATGCATATACATGCTGTTTTGAAAGGTATTTTGCATATAAAATAATGAAGGAAAAAATTGGGTATCAACAGTGGGTAATGCAACATTTGCGAAGAGATGAGGAGGCAACTTTGTGTCACACGTTTGTCCTTCGCGATCGCGTGAAGTGAGACACGATCACATAGGTTGGACGAGGCTGAGGTACGTGTCCGCGTGGAGGAATCTGCATTCATGTAAATAAAGTTAGAGGAGCAAGTTGTTTTGTGCTATGCGAACAAGTGGAAAATGTCGCGTTCGCAATGGAGACTTTACTAGGAATATTTAAATGTTTAAAACGAGTGTTTGAGTTCATAACACAAAAAATAATTTGGGAGATCGGTGGGAGGCAATATTTGGAGAGATTTTCACGTGGATATTTGGGTAAGTGATTCCTACCTAGTTTTGATTAACTTTTATGATTATAGCTTTAATTTCATGATTAAATTTGTGATTTGGGGTGAAAATTTGGAAAAATGGAGAAAAGTTCATAGGCTAAATTTTGATTTTTTATTGGGATTTTTTTATAGGATTTGAGTAATTTTGATATCGGTGGACTCGTGGTCGAATGGTTGTTTGAATTTTGTGACATTTAACCTATTTTCTGAGACGTAGGCCCGGCAGCCGACTTTTGAGTTTGCTTTTTTTGAATTTTGATATAGAGCTTACTATTTTCTTATGAAATTAATTCCCTTAGCCTGTGTGAATGTATCGTATTTGTTTTTCTATATTTGAGGCATTCGGATGCCGTTTCACGAGTGTCATGACCCAAACCCCGATCCGGTCATGATGACGTCTCTCGTGAAAACAAAGCTATCCAATTAACCCATTTCACCTTTTCAAAAATAGTTAATATTAATAAACAGTTTAAGTATGAATAGATAACCACAAACTAAACAAAAGATTTTTAAAAATTGTGTAATATAGCCCAAACACAGCCCAATACCGGGGTGTCGCAAGAGCATCTATTAGAGTACAAATACAACTGCAATATCTTAAATATACAAAACAGGACAAATGAACGAAAAGTGAGAAAAAATGGTGATGCGAACGCTGGCAGTCACCTTTCGAAACAGCAATAACTCTGCCTCCGATCAGTCCAAACCCGCTATCGGGTGTATAAATACCAACATCTGCACACAAGGTGCAGGGAATAAATTGAGTACTCCAACTCAATGACTAATAAAGGTAAAGAATAACTGAGAACTAAGAAAATCACACAAAGCAAACCAACATGCTGTATAGAAGCAATGTAAAACCCTTTGAGAAATACAGTGATGTTTTGAAATCCTTAGAAATATCTTAGATTAGTTTAAATAACTTTTGAAAATGGCTTTTTCAACAGTTATCCAAATGAATGAAAAATAGTTAGTGTCAATAAGTACAGAAAATCCACCCATCCGGCATAAATACCACAGTATAACAGGTAAAATGACAAGTAAATATGAAAGATAAAAACATAAAGGTTATGCCACGTCATAAAATCGGCTCGGTCATGATGACGCCTCTCGTAAAGACAAGACCAGCGGACAAAACACCCATTTTAACCCTTTAATCAATAATATTAATTTTTATGCCTTTAATTGAACAAATGTTTCATGATATAAGTCTGAATGAACAGTGCGGAAATAACATACAAGCCTAACATCGGGCTTTCACTAGTCATGAGTATCTACTATAACTGTCTAACTACATCAAGACCAACATGGTAAGGAAAAATTCACAACTTATGTGTAAGGAAGAATACAGATGGAGAAAACAGAGCCGTGATCGCTAGGCGGCAACCATGCTAGCTCCAATGAAACTGCCACCAAGCTCAGAAATACCTGAATCTGCACACAAGGTGCAGGGAGTAATGTGAGTACTCCATGTCGATGCCCCCCATTTTTCCTCGCGGGGAGAGAGAAATTGGGTTTACGACATTATGGGTGGAATGACTCCTTTATCCCCTTCTGGGGGAATTTGGGCTATGGAGTTTGAAGAGTCGCCATCTAATGATAATAGTGCATTGGGACAATTTTGGAGAAAAGACGAAGGATTTGAAAGAAAACCAAAGTTTGGGTAAGGGCTTGAGATTATCTCGAGGGGAAGGTGTTAGGCACCTCTCAAGATCCACTATATTGGTTCCCTGTCTTGATTAGTTGTGACTTTAAGAAGAGTAGGAGTAGACGAGCAAAGTTTGCACATAAGAAATACAAGCAAGTTGACAATTTTTAAAGAAGAATGGCACAAGTAAAAGAGAGTTTTAGTTTGAATAAAATAGTTAAATAAAGGAAAAGTAAAGAAAGAGAGTCATAGGATTAACTATAATATGGATCATTTTGTGCAATACCCATATTAACGCATTGTCATCATCTCCATATTCTACCTTTCCCACCCTGTAAATGTATTTAAGCGTGATTAGTCTTGTTTACGTATTTCATGCTAATACCCATCCCAACCTATCAGTCCCGGGGTATTTGGACTTCTAAGCCTAAATGGGAGAAAGGGATGGGAGCATATATGGAGTTTACAAGGACAAAATACTAAGGCGTCAATCAAAACAAATAGCAAATAAGTGGGGTACAAATTGAGCACTCAAACGCTCATACAAACCCTGTAAATCACAACAGCAATTAGTTTAGCACGACTCGCAAGTACTAATTTGGTCTTTAAAATTAACGGTGGACAGGTTAGTTTAACACATAGAGTTGGATAACAAGTCTGCATTAGGCAACTCGGATCCAGTTGTCAAAACTTAATACCAATGCCTCAAATTGACGAAGCAATTTGATATGTTCTTCTAATGTATTAATATATAGCAGGATGTCATCAATGTAAACTAAAAAGGTATGAAGGATGGGTTGGAATATTTTTATCAAGGCTTTTCGGAACAAAGAAGGTGCAGTTTTCAAATCGAAGGGCATGATTTTCCATTGGAAATGATGATCGGGGATGCAAAATCCTGTTTTGGATCTTTCTTTGGGGTGGATTCCAAATTTCCAAAATCATGACTTTAAATCAAACTTAGAAAAATATTTGTCCTTGGCTAAGTGAGAGAAAAAGGGTGAGTTTATTTGGGATAGGGAGCTCATTATCTTGGAGGAAATGGTTTGGTGGCTGGTAGTTGATGACTAACCTGAGTTTTCTTCTGGTCTGCTCAACTCTTTTGCTGACATAAAATACTTTGCATGCACATTGTGAATCTGATGGCTCTATCAGATCAAATTCCAATAATTCTTCACTTTCTTTCTTTGCGAGCTGAAGATGATCCAGATTCATCCATGAATGACTGGCTTTTGTCGGATTGATGTTTTCATTTTTCTTGAAAGGGAGCTTGATAAAATATTCTTCATTTTTCCATAGCAGCCATTTTCCTTTCTTCATGGAGTCCGTGTGGGAATCGGCACATGATTTTTCAATAAGATTTTGCTCAAACTCTTTGATATGTTCATCATTTATGATTTGGAATAACCTTGGAATCTCAAAATAAGGTACAGACTGCGTTTTAAAAGCTATCCCATTAACATTGATCAGGAGTTGATCTCTAAGTTGTTTGTAAATGTCGAATCCAATAATAAGATCTTTTCATAGTTCAACAGATCCTAGCAGCTTCGTTCTGTACTTCAATCCTGGAAAAAAATGAATGGTGATCCGGTGCTTTGTAATGACAGTTGTTGTCAAGATTGCATTTGATGCAGTGTTGAAATCCTGAAAATGTGGTACCCATTGATCTTCAGGGAGAAAAACAGAATTTATAAGTGAGGAAGAAGCTTCGGTGTTGATGAAAGCAATAACTCGAGTTGGTTTATCCCACTTGGATGAATAAACTTTAAGTTCTACTTGAGAAATGACTGTGAGAGCATTGATCTCCTCTCGATCGATCATTGGTTTTGAAATTTGGTAATGATCATTGCCTTGATCATCAACGATATCAAGATAGAATAAATTTTCTTCATTAGGATCATCATCCACAGAGAATATGGATTCAAGATCCTCCTTCTTTCCAAGATGTATGCCAGTGTAATCTTCAATCTCTTTAATGAGTTTAACAAATCTTCTTGATTGTGCACAATTTTTAGTGAAATGTCCAATCTTATGGAAAATAAAACATGTGTTTTTCTTGTGAAAATTTTTCTGGCCTTCTCCGTCTGAAATATTTTGTGTGTCTTTTGGACCTTGATTTCCCATTTAGAATTCTTGTCCATTTAAACCTCCTAAATTCTCTCATTCTCCTAGATGTGCGGTAAGACCATCCCGATCTGGTGATTAGATCCGATTTGCAGCATGCTTTGTCACACACCAGATTGTGTTTGATAATTTATTTAAGGGAAAAGCGCTTATCATCCAATGCTACCAAAATAGCTTGCCAGATGTAACTTATTTGTGGGATGTTTATGGACTGAAATGTTTCTTCAATGATGGTCATGATTCGACTTGCCAAAAACTTTGGTAGGGAAGATACAAAAGCATGCTTAGATTGATGTCCCCTCCAATCTCGAAGTATATCTTCGCCATATTTTGTAAATGTCTATCAATGTCGTTTCTATCAAATGACACACACTTCATCTCAAAAAGTTGCCTTCGTATTTTCTCCTATCTTTGGGCAGCATCTCCGCAAAAAACTTCATGTAGGATTCTGATGTTGAACGCAAAAAAATTGGGAAGTAAGAAAAGTATTTTTGTCTTGAATTCCAAGTGCATTCCACCAGTCTATGAGGATTCCTGAGAACTGTGAAGTGAGTTTTGAGAGGATGATATACTTTTCTCGTTCCACCAAATTTCTTGTCACTATCCAAGTATAGAAGCCTTGGATCTATTGAGGCCATTTGTAATGACCCGACTTGTCATTACGAGAGTTATCGTCCCGTTTTCTTCATTTAACACTTCAATATGCTTATTTATATGTGTTTGAAAAGTTAGAATCAAATTGAAAGGAATTTAGATAGAAATGAGGTCATATACCTCTTTATGAAAAAGATAGTTTGGAAAAGTCAACCGAATATTGACCGGTGAGTTAGATAGCTCGCAATTGAATTCTGATGATTCGACTAGTTTCGGGGGATCATTTATGACTTAGGAGAGCAATCAGAATCGAATTCAGAGGTTTGGAGTAGTTTTAGGCTTGAATTTGCTAAGGTTGAATTTTGGCGAAATCCGAACGGTAGGTGAGATATTGATCCAAGGGTTGAAATGGAATTCAGACAATTTTTGTAGCTTTATTATGTGAATTTGGATATGTCTCCAAATTTTCAGGTCATCCAGACGTCATTTGGTCGGGTTTTGGATTGAATGTTAGTTTCGGAAGTTTTTAATAAACTTAGGTTTGAATCGGTGTGAAAATGCTGATTTTGATGTTTAGGATGATGTTTTTATGATTGGAACAAGTCCGTATCATGTTTTGGAGTATGTTGGTGGTTTTCGTTGGGGTCCCGGGGGCCTCGGGATGAATTCGGACCATCATTCGGGCATTTGGAACTTAGAGAAAACTATAGAAAATTGCAGGTCTGTGCAGTGATGACCCGGCCCATCGTCACGAGAATTACCACCCTGTTACCTTGCATTTATGTGTTTTATGTTTTTATATCAGTGTTAAAATCTATCGTGTGAGTTAGGAGTGAATTGGATTGAAAATGAGGCATATAGCCTTTTTAAAGGAAGCTTGAATATGGAAAGTCAACATGGAGTTGACTATTTAGTTAGAGGGCTCGAAATCAGATTCTGATGATTCGGTTAGTTCCGGGAGGTGATTTGTGACTTACGGGAGCGATTGAAATTGAATTCGGAGGTCTGATGTAGAAATAGGCTTGAATTGGCTAAGGTTGAATTTTGGTGAAATCCGAACGGTAGGTGAAATTTTGATCCGGGGGTCGGAATGGAATTCCGACAATTTCTGTAGCTTTGTTATGTGATTTTGGATATGTCCGCAAATTTTCAGGTCATTCGGACGTTGTTTGGTCGGGATTTAGATTGAATGTGTAATTCAGAAAGCTTTAAGGAATTTAGGCATGAATTCGATGTGAATTATGGGTATTGATGTTGTCAGACGTGTTTTGAGGATTGGAACAAGTTCGAATAAGGTATTAGGATGTGTTGGTGTGTTTGGATGAGGTCCCGGGGTCCTCGGGGTGTTTTCGGATGGTTAAACGGAAGAAAACATGGAAAATTGCATGTTTTGAGTTCTGTTCTGTTGTTTTTGCTCCTGCGAAAAAGGGAGCGCAGGAGCGAGTTCGCAGGAGCGGACATGAGAGCGCAGAAGAACTGGTCTTCGCTGAAGCGGATCTAGGTCCGCAGGGGCGACACCGCTGGTGCGGAGTTTAGGTCGCAGAAGTGGTCCAGGGTCGTGAGGGGATATCCGCAGAAGCAGAAGTGTTGGCCGCTTAAGCGAGTTCGCAGAAGCGGACTCCTATTCGCAGGAGCGGGAAAAGCCCACAAGAGCGAACCTTTTTCCGTAGGATCGATTTCACAGAAGCGGTCTGCTGCTCGTAGAGGCGAAAATGGCCAGTTAGGCCTGGGGTCACAGAAGCTACCAATTTGTTGCAGGAGCGGATCTGCAGAGGCGGAAAATGTTCGCAGAAGCGGAAATCGCTGAGGGTTAATTATATCAGAAGTTAGAAATTTCAGAAACATTTCAAAATATTTGTGTCTCGGTTTAAGAGGCGATTTGGGCGATTTTGAATAGAAATTCAAGGGAATTCGTCATGTAATCAACTATGGACTCAAATTATGATTAGTATTGATAATATTATGCAATTATCTCATGAAAATGGGGGAATTTGGGTATTTCATGGAGGTTTTAGCCCTAGGCTTGAAATATAGGAAATCAAGGATTTGAATGGGCAAATGGGGTTCGAATTTGGTAAATTTTATATGCCTAGACTCGTGTTGAGATGAGGGTTCCGAATATGTGACTTTCGTAATTTTTCGAGAAGCGTACCGAAAGTTTGGTTTTGGCAACTTTGTGTATTTTGATGTAAATTTAGTTGTTTTGACCGGGTGTCGTCCCATTGGCCTAATTTGTTGTGTTTCTACTACATTTGATCAAATTCTACGCGTGCGGAGCTTGATTCTCGTGGCAATGGCATCACGGACTAGTCATCGAGCTGTATTGAGGTGAATAATAGATGTGGGTGATGACCAGCGGGTTCGAAACCCCGGTATACCACTTTGTGACGTTGTATAGTGGCGAGACATGTACTCTCTTGTGTGCGCAGGGTTGATTGTGATTTGGGGACTATGGCTTAGTCCGACCTGTTGGTACTGTATCATGATATTGTCTATTCTTGAGCCGTTGAACCTCCTTCTCGGATGGTTGCGTATTATATTATGATATTGGTTATTCTTGAGCCGTTGAACCTCCTTTTTGGATGGTTGCGTATTATATTATGATATTGGCTACACTTGAGCTGTTGAACCTCCTTCTCGGATGGTTGAGTAGATTTATGGGCTGTGAGCCAGTTATTGGGCTCCTGCGAGGATCGTTAGCATTATGTTGTGATATTGACATGCTAGTTTTACTACCAGTCCGAAGCTATTACTGTTATTATGATTTTCCAATCACTGGAACATTGACATACTATTTTCAACTAGAAATGATAAAAGAGTTTTCAAAACTACTTTTGAGCCTGCGAGGCTGCATTTGCATATTAGCTGACTGGTAGTGGATCGGGCTGCGCACCGCAGCGTATATTTATGATATTATGCTTGGGCTGTAGGAGCCCCTCCGGAGTCTGAACCCCTATAGTGAGCATGGGTACCCAAATTGGATCGGGCTACACACCGTAGCGGTCATTTCATGCATTGCATTGCATTTACCTACATCTGCTAGCTGTTATACTTGTTGATTGATATTGTTGGTTCTCTACTATTGATATTGAACTATTATAGGGCATTGGTTACAGCTTTACATAGTGCTTTATTGTGGATTTCTTATCTACGTTGTCTTACCCCCGTTTATTACAACTGAGCCTGGCAGTACTCTTTTTACTCCCTGCACCTTGTGTGCAGATCCAGGTACCTCTCAGTAGTCCTGATCCGGTAGCTGTTCGAGGCAGCTTCTGTAGGATATTCGAGGTAGCTGCAGAGTTCGCAGGACCCGATATTCCTTCCTACTATCTTTTGATTCTATATTTGCTATTTCTTTTCGCACTTGGTATCATATAAACAAGTATTACACTTATGTTATCTATAGAGGCTAGTGACTCGACCCTTCGATCTATGGGAGCAGTACTGTTTAGGCTTGATCCCCGTATTGGTATTTTTGTCTTCATTGACTTATTTTGTTGTGCTTAAAATTGGGTAAAGTGAGCTCTTAGCTCCGTAAATGTTGTTAATTAGTCGGGCTGGCCTACCAGTGTGCTGGGCTCCATCACGACGGGGTTTGGGGTCGTGAGAAGTTGGTATCAAAGCCTAGGTTTACTAGGCCTCATGAGTCTTGAGCCGATTAGTAGAGTCTTGTGGATCGGTACGGGGACGCCTGTACATATCCTCGGGAGGCTGCAAACCTTTAGTAAACACTTCACTTTTCTTGAACTCTTTCGTGTGATCTTGCTGTTCTGAGAACTGAACTTCTATATTCTATTCTCTCGCAGATGGTGAGAACGCGAGCAGCAGGACGAGGTGGACGACCTCCATTGCCACCTGCTAGAGGCCGTGGGCGCGGTCGTGCTAGAGGTAGAGGTAGGGCGGATAAGGCAGTGCCAGCTGACCCACCCGTTGTACCTGTTCAGGAGCAGCCCCCAGTGGTTGATGCTCCAGCAACCCCAGTTCAGGCCCAGACTGTATCTATTACTATTCCTGGCCTACAGGAGACTCTTGCCCAGATATTATCGATGTATTCCAGTTTGGCTCAGGTAGTATCAGCTACCGCTACAGCAGCGACATCTCAGACAGAGGGTGGTCAGCAGAACCCTGCAGCTCGCACACCTGAGCAGGTTGTTCAGGGACTTCAGATGCCAGAGGTGGTCCCCGCTCAGGTTGTTGCACCAGTTATTCCTCCAGCTGCACCAGCTCCAGAGCATATGGTTCAGGTTATGCCAAACGACGAGCAGCGTCGTCTAGAGAGGTTTGGTAGACTCCAGCCACCCCATTTCAGTGGCGTTGAGGGCGAGGATGCCCAGGGTTTCTTAGATAAGTGTCATAGGATGCTACGCACAGCTGGTATTCTTGAGTCCAGCGGAGTCTCATTCACTACATTTCATTTTACTGGTCCCGCATTTGATTGGTGGGAGGAGTTTGAGAGGCGTAGGCCTGCAGGAGAAGCACCTCTCACATGGCAGCAGTTTTCTACTCTCTTCCTAGAGAAGTATGTACATAAGTCCCGTCGTGAGGAGCTTCATCGCCAGTTTGAGTGGTTGGTTCAGGGCAACATGTCAGTGACCTGGTACGAGCTTAGATTCACACAGTTGGCTAGGCATGCCACATGGATGATCCCTATTGATAGGGAGAGTATCGGGAGGTTCATTGATGGCCTCAACTACTCAATCCGCATTCTCATGACCAGAGAGAGAGTTCTATCGTCATCGTTTGAGCAGGTTGTGGATATGGCACGCTCCATTGAGGCGGATCGTCGCCGAGAGAGGGAGGAGCGGGAGGCCAAGAGGCCTTGTAGTTCTGGTAGCTTCAGTGGTGCTCCCTCTAGAGGGCATTTCCAGCAGGGTAGAGGTCGCTCATCTAGACCCGTCGTCACGGGAATTACCACCCCATTACCTTGCATTTATGTGTTTTTATGTTTTTATATCAATGTTAAAATCTATCGGGTGAGTTAGGAGTGAATTGGATTGAAAATGAGGCATATAGCCTTTTTGAAGGAAGCTAGAATATGGAAAGTCAACCTGGAGTTGACTATTTAGTTAGATGGCTCAGAATCGGATTCTGATGATTCGGTTAGTTCTGGGAGGTGATTTGTGACTTAGGGGAGCGATCGGAATTGAATTCGGAGGTCCGGTGTAGAAATAGGCTTGAATTGGCTAAGGTTGAATTTTGGCGAAATCCGAACGGTAGGTGAGATTTTGATCTGGGGGTCGGAATGAAATTCCAACCATTTATGTAGCTTCCTCATGTGATTTTGGACATGTTCGCAAATTTTCAGGTCATTCGGACGTCGTTTAGTCGGGTTTTACATCGAATGTGTAATTCGGAAAGCTTTAAGGAATTTAGGCTTGAATTCGATGTGAATTATGGGTTTTTATGTTGTTAGACATGTTTTGAGGATTGGAACAAGTTTGAATAAGGTATTAGGATGTGTTGGTGTGTTTGGATGAGGTCCCGTGGGCCTCGGGGTGTTTTCGGATGGTTAAACGGAAGAAAACATGGAAAATTGCAGGTTTTGAGTTCTGTTCTGTTGTTTTCGCTCCTGTGGAAAAGGGATCGCAGGAGCGAGTCCGCAGGAGCGGACATGAGAGCGCAGAAGCGCTGGTCTTCACTTAAGTGGAGCTTGGTCCGCAGGGGCAGCACCGCTAGTGCGGAGTTTAGGTCGCAGAAGCGGTCCAGGGTCGTGAGGGGATATCTGCAGAAGCGGAAGTGTTGGCCGCTTAAGCGAGTCAGCAGAAGCGGACTCCTATTCGCAGGAGCTGGAAAAGCCCACAGGAGCGAACCTTGTTCAGCAGGAGCGGTTCCGCAGAAGCGATCCGCTGCTCGTAGAGGCAGAAATGGCCAGTTATGCCTAGCGTCGCAGAAGCGACCAATTTGTCGCATGAGTGGTTCCGCAGAGGCGAAAAATGTTTCGTAGAAGCGGAAATCGCAGAGGGTTAATTATATTAGAAGTTAGAAATTTCAGTAACATTTCAAAACATTTGAGTTTCGGCTTAAGAGGCGATTTGGACGATTTTGAAGAGAAATTCAAGGGAATTCATCAGGTAATCAACTATCGACTCAAATTATGATTAGTATTGATAATATTATGCAATTATCTCATGAAAATGGAGGAATTTGGGGTATTTCATGGTGGTTTTAGGCCTACGCTTGAAATATAAGAAATCAAGGATTTGAATCGGCAAATGGGGTCCGAATTTGGTAAATTTTATATACCTAGACTCGTGTTGAGATGAGGGTTCCGAATATGTGACTTTCGTAATTTTTTGAAAAGCGTACCGAAAGTTGGGTTTTGGCAACTTTTTGAATTTTGATGTAAATTGAGTTGTTTTGACTGGGTATCGTCCCATTGGCCTAATTTGTTGTGTTTCTACTACATTTGATCAGATTCTACGCGTGCGGAGCTTGATTCTCTTGGCAAAGGCATCGCGGACTAGTCGTCGAGCTGTATTGAGGTGAGTAATAGATGTGGGTGATGACCAGCGTGTTCGAAACCCCGGTATACCACTTTGTGACGCTGTATAGCGGCGAGACACTTACTCTCTTGTGAGTGCGGGGTTTATTGTGATTTGGGGACTATGGCTTAGTCCGACCCGTTGGTACTGTATTATGATATATGCTATTCTTGAGTCGTTGAACCTCCTTCTCGGATGGTTGTGTATGTTATTATGATATTGGCTATTCTTGAGCCGTTGAACCTTCTTCTCGGATGGTTGTGTATTATATTTTGATATTGGCTACTCTTGAGTCGTTGAACCTCCTTCTTGGATGGTTGAGTACATTTATGGGTTGTGAGCCAGTTATTGGGATCCTGGAGGATCGTTAGCATCGTGCTATGATATTTACATGCTAGTTTTACTACCAGTCTGAAGCTATTACTGTTATCATGCCATTTCCAAACTCTGGAACTTGATATTAGTGTCTTTCCAACTGAAAAATGATAAAAGAGTTTTCAAACTACTTTTGAGCCTGCGAGGCTGCATTTGCATATTAGCGGACTGGTAGTGGATCGGGCTGCGCGCCGCAGCGGTACATATGTTGTGCTTGGGCTGTAGGAGCCCCTCCGGAGTCTGAACCCCCATAGTGAGCATGGGTACCCAAATTGGATCGGGCTATCCGCCGTAGCGGTCATTTCATGCATTGCATTGCATTTAGCTACATCTGCTAGTTGTTATACTTGTTGATTGATATTGTTGGTTCTCTACTGTTCATATTGAACTGTTACAGGGCATTGGTTACAGCTTTACATAGTGCTTTACTGTGGATTTCTTATCTACGCTGTCTTACCCCTGTTTATTACCACTGAGTCTGGCAGTACTCATTTTACTCCCTGCACCTTGTGTGTAGATTCAGGTATCTCTCAGCAGTCCTGGTCCGGTAGTTGTTCGAGGCGGCTTATGTAGGATATTCGAGGTAGCTGCAGAGTCCACAGGACCCGATATTCCTTCCTACTGTCTTTTGATTCTGTATTTGCTATTTCTTTTCGCACTTGGTATCATGTAAACCAGTATTACACTCATGTTATTTGTAGAGGCTCATGACTCTTGACCCTTCGGTCTATGGGAGCAGTACTGTTTGGGGCTTGATCACCGTATTGGTATTTTTGTCTTCATTGACTTATTTTTTTGTGCTTAAAATTGGGTAAAGTGAGCTCTTAGCTGCGTAAATGTTGTTAATTGGTCGGGCTGGCCTAGCAGTGTGCTGGTGCTATCACGACCGGGTTTGGGGTCGTGAATGTGCAGTAGGCATTAAGCCTACACGTTCGCATGGCCCAGGTCGAGTTCGGGAAGGCAAGGCTGGCTAAGGCATCGCGTTCGCGATCAGGCTATTGCATTCGTGAAGGCAACGTTGGAATGAGCTTCTCATTCGCGTCCCTTGAGGTCGCGTTTGCATAGGAGAGAAAGGGGGAGCATCGCGTTCGCGTGAGGGGCGACGCATTCGCGTAGAAGAAATCTTGGCGGATGATGAGTTATTCATCGTGAACACATGGGGAGGTGTCGCATTCGCGAAGAGCAAGCTGGAGCTGCGCATCGCGGACGCGTGAGCTCTATCGCGAACCCGTAGAGTAAAAGCGCCTGGCAGTGAGTTAAATTCCAGAAGCAGTGCAGTCGCGGGTTCATTCACAAAAACATAAATTTTGAGCCCCAGAGAGAGAAACTCACGGGAAATTGCTGAGGATTCATCGAGTATTCATCAGAGGTAAGTTTCTTGACTTAAAAACACAATTTTATGGTAGGATTAACATCAAACTTTATTAATTTGGGTAGAAACTGTGAAGAATTATGGCCTAGGTATTAAAAATGAGAATTTGACTTTTGAATGGCCATTCGAACTCCGATTTTGATAAATTTTATATGCACGGACTCGTGGCAGGACGAGAGTCGCGTTGGTACTAATTTGGGAATTTTTTGAGCAGCGGGCTCGGGGTCGGGTTTTTTCTAACTTAGTACAATTATGCGTATTTCGTATAAATTGAATTGGGTTATGTTTCTTTGACCCATAATTGACATAATTGCTATGGTTTCACTATATTCTACGCACGAGGCAGTGAATTCAAAAGAAAAAGGCATCACGGATGAGTCTACGACCGGCTAGAGGTAAGTAGTTTGTGTATATGGTAGCCTGAGGGTTCGAAACCCCGGCTTAGCACATTGTGATGCTAGTAGGGCGTGGCTTGAACCCAGTGGCAGGTGCGGGGATTGATTGTGACTGGGGATTGAGACTTAGTCCACTCCGGATATGAATAACATGATATATGTGATTGAAAACACACTGTGTTTGATATATTTGTGGGTTGTAAGCCATGTTTGGGGCCTTATGCTGACCTGTAGTATCCCTAGGGGATAGTTATATATGCGATAGCTCTGTATGCTGAATCACTTATCTCAGTCTTGGTTTGAAATCACCGTATTGAAATACTAAGTCACCTGTTTTGGGAAAATTAAATAAAAGTTAAAGTATTTTCATAATTTATGAATTGGAACTTGGAAATAAATAATTTGAGATGTTGTGTGACTTATATGCTTGTTGTGTACTGAGGATGGATCGAGCTGCACACCGCAGCGGTTGATATGCGGATTGGGCTGCACGCCGCCACACCCCCAGTGAGCAACGTCGACGTTAAATGGATCGGGCTACACGTCGTAGCGGTTATGTGCATTGCATTGCATCTTTATCTGTTGAATTATCTGTGATAATTGTATTGTACTGTTGTTGCTAGTTCGTAGGAGGATCGGACTATAGTTTAGCTTTATTATGTGGTATTCTCTGGATTTCTTACTTTCAGCTACTTTTATATATTTATTACTCACTGAGTGCTTAGTACTCACCCCTACTCCCTGCACCTTTATGTGTAGATTCAGGTACTCAGGAGAAGTAGACGAGCATTTTAGCTTTTATAGAGCCATATCGTATTGCTGAGGTCGTTGCCGACGTTCGTAGAACCTATCGTCTCATTCTCTTTTTAGTTATTACTTTATGTTCAGATTTGAGTATTTCATACAGTATTCTCTATCACTATTCGATTTTGTTTAGAGGCTCTAGACTTGTGACTCCGGACCTTTTGGAGTGTAGTTCATTTTGCACTTCTCAGTATTTGTTTGTATTATTATTATTTCAGTTTCTTTGACTCATATATTCTTTTTGAGTTGTCTATTTGGGACTAATATTTATCTGTGAAAAGCAATTATTGGTCTGGCTGGCCTAGCTTAATTGTTGGGCGCCATCACGACCGGATTTGGGTCGTGGCACCATTTTGAAACCTTGACATCATGTAAGGTGAAAGTGTGGAAACTAGTTCAAATTGGCTTTGACGCTATGGGCTCATATCTTCTTTCTGGGATTGGTTCATCTGTCATGCCTTCTTGTTTATCATCTACTTCAAATATTTCTAGATCTCTTGGCCAGTTTACAAATATTAGTGGATCGTTTTCTTCGGAAAAGTTAGTTGTGGATTCATTGCTTGCTTGAGAGCTATCTTCCATGGATTCATCTTCTGATGAGTTTAGCAATTCCGACCATGAGGTATCTTCTTCTAATAAGTATCTTGGCTAAGAGGCATAGAGGTTTGGAGCCTTCTGGTTAGAAATTATCAGATTTTCAGGATTCGATCCTTTTGAAATTTCTCCTTGGTATCATCTTTTCTTGGTTTGTTTCTTTTCGGAGAGGGCATCTTTCCTTTCCCAGACCATTTTTGTGATATCAAAATCATTTTCTTCTTTTGTTGGTCGGTGAAAGAAATTGGATTTTGCAAGGTAGATGGAAAGGTGGAAAAGGTGTAATCCAATTTAGGTGGTGAATATTCTTGTGGAGACATAGGGAAGAAGGTAGGTTTTGAAGGGAAAGCTAGGGTTCTTTGTGGCTCAAAGTGATCATCAGAAGTAGAATATGTTCTTTGATGGAAATTGTCTCCTGTTGTTGTTGTTCGAAAAATTGGATAACTGAAGTTCCTGGCAGATAAATCCCACACTCTAAATTTTTCAACCTTTGTTCCAAGTCTTTGATCAGTCATGCATGTTGAGACGGTGTCTACTCCACCTTTTTCTCAATTATTTCCACTTTGCACATTTTTTTGTTCTGTGCATGGGCCACATTTTTATGGTATTGCCAATATTATTCAGCACTTTGTTCTGGCAGATGGAATTTTATAATTGCCACTTCATTGTTGCTTTAATGTCACTTGTTGGGGTTTTTTCTCCAAACGGTAGTACTACATTTTTCTTGAGGATTTTTGGAGCATGGATGATACCCTCTTTTTCAAAAGGTTGAAGTGGAGGAAAATCTTGGGAGTGACTGTATCTTGAAGGGCTCATAATGCATATTTGTAGGTGTGTGGACTTGTGGGTTTGTGGAGTTTTAGGTTCAGGTTGCCTTTTGGATTCTGGGTTATGAGGTGATGTTGGTTTGGATTTGGGCGTAGTTTCACTATCTTCCTAACTAGGGGGAATTTTTCTTTTAGTTTTAGCTTTTCATGGGGTTTGTAACTGACAAGAAATTCATATTTACCTAGATGGCTTAATTAGCCAATTGAACGATATTTATTTTCATATTTTGCCCGAAGTTGTCTTTCAGTGGTTTGCCCTTTTTCTTGGATTTTGGTTTGCGCTGGTGATCCTCATCATGTTCTCCAATTGGTTCTTCTATAGAGTCTTGTCAGGTGCAACCGAGATCCCATGGGCAGTGTCCAGTGAATGGGGCATTTGAACCACCACATTCTTTTTCCTTCTTTGACAAAATACTGGCACCAGTCATGTTCTTCTATGATGTTTTCTATATTCCAGAAAAATTCTCCATCGGGTCCTAGGTATGTATCTATTGTATCTTTAGGTTGGATCTTTTGGCAAGAAAATATGGTTTTATTGAATTTTTTGGATAGGAATGGTCAGAGCCTATGCAAATAGTTTTGTCACTTCTTTTGGTAAAATTTGGCTCACCAGATTGCAGAGATTCTTTTGATTCTCTTAGCTTCTCATAATTTGTGAACCATGAATCAGGAAAGATTTTGACAAGTTCATCTCTAGAAATCTGTCTGGGTATTTGGGTGCACATGGTGTTTCCTTTGGTAGCATCAATATTTAATAGGAATGTATTTTCTCCTCCGGGTAGGCAAAGTTCCATGGCATGATTTTGGACTCGTGATGCCATTTGGTAGTGAAGGGTAGCTTGGATGGAAACTTTGGTTTGTGGGGATCCCTTGATTTGGACTTTGATTTGAAGGGCTTCGGTTAGGTACGGGTCATAAAGGGACATGTTTAAATTTGGAAAGATAGTCATAAAGACAGTTTCAGTATTTAGGGTAACTTTGGCAGTACCTAAGTTTGCATGTTGGTACTCCAAATATCTTGTTTCCAGAAGAGAAAGTCGATGTACAATAGGTTGACCTTTTCTTCCTTGATAGGTTAAAGCAATTTAGATGGCACCAAAATAGATATGTGTAAGGCCATGATCTCTCCAATGCCTGGGAAAATCATCTAGTATGTAAAGGGTGATAAATTGTTCCTCTCGAGTGGCAAGAATAGAATGTTGGTCAAGTTTTGAGGCAACAACGTATTCTTTAATTCCTTTTGGTCTGTGTTGGTGTAAGAAACGAATTTGGGTCCACGGTGCAAAAAATTTTTTGGCAAAGGCTGAGTAAGGGATTAAGAGAGGTACTTCAATGGAATTTTTGTTCGTCAACTAAGATATTTACTTCGTAGAGGTAATCATATTTTTTGGACAAGGTTATATATAAAGTGGGGGACATATTCATTTTTTCAACGGAAGAGGAAGATGATGATGGAAATGACTCAGACATATTTAGTAAACTGTTCCTCCCTCCGGAAGGATGGGCTGGCTGTGATACCATAGTACAATGGAATAGAGCAAGTGACTCAAAGAAAGCAAACCACGTCTCAGTCGTCAGTTCATCTAAAGAAAATTCTTCTGGATTATGCATTCATGTTATATTATTTACTAAATCATGCATGTGTATTTTCGAAATCGGTTTATTTAGCAATGCTACTCCAATGATACAGGCTGTATCACCAGATCAAAATTAAACAGGTCAAACAATGTCAGCAGGGGATACGAACTAATGTTTCTCTTTTACAAAACTCACAATTTTTCTTTGGATGTAGGCACCCGAGTTGTAAAATCATTGAATATGTTATACACTCATATTGTTCAAGAATACAACTCTTAGAAACGTCACACATATTCATAGTTTCTATCTGAACATAATATCCCTAGTAGCCACAATATCACAATCAACTATCAGCTAAGAAAACTCTATTACCATTTTCCTTCCATCTCTTGCATAAGGCTTCCATTCTGCCTTTCGAAACTAAGAATTGTATCCATTTGCTTTTCTTGCATTGCATAAGGCTACCATTTTTCCTTTTGAGGTTAAGCTCTACCTCCATTTGTATTTGTCACATTGCATAAGGCTACCATTCCGCCTTCCGAGATTAATCTCTACCTCCATCTACATTTCATGCATTCTATAAGGCTACCATTTTGCCTTCTAAGGGTAAGCTCTACCTCCGTCTGCATTTCTTGCATTGCATAATGCTATCATTCTGTCTTGCGAGGTTAAGCTCCACCTCCAACTACATTTCTCGCATTGCATAACGCTACCATTCGACCTTCACAGGTTAAGCTCTACCTACATTTGCATTTCCTACATTGCATAAGGCTACCATTATGCCTTCCAAGGTTAAACAGTACCTCTGTCTGCATGGCTGAAAGATTGCCACTTAATTTACATCTGCGTGGCCGAAATGTCACCACCTCTACACATGCATGTCTGAAAGATTGCCACTTTATTTACATTTTGTGCGGCTAAAAGATCTCCACCTTCTACATTGTATAGGCTGAAAGATCATCAAATACTACATCTCATGGGCTGAAAGATCACCAAGTTGTCTAAAGGTGTTATTGTTCGGAGGCACCATTTTCAGAGCCCGAGAATGCCTTGCATGGCCTAAGGACCCTTTTCTTTATCTCTTGCAAGTAAATAGGTGAGCAACAACCATCTCGGTAGGAGCAATACCACTCTAGCTCCCACAGCCTTATTAAACCTTAACTCTTCATCCCAAGCTGAATATTGCACTCGTTCTTCAAAAGTCCCCATCGGCACTCCGCCGACGGATCCTGAATGACACATGGCCTGATTCTTGTAAGACGAGTGATATGTAGGCATCTCAAAATCCAAGGAACAACCAAAACTTTTCAAACCCCTTCGTTCAGTCTAAATTAGCCATCATATATTTACACGAAAACTCATTCATCCTTCCCAGGTAAAGAGGGGCAGCTGCCGATATCCAATTTTTTCTCTCACATTTTTTATATGCAAAATACCTTTCAAAATATCATGTATACACATATATAAGTATACCGCAATGATACATTATTGTTCCTTAATTTTTCAAAGATTATTAAATTAATTTATTGCCCATTTTATTAAGAAAAAACTAATAATTATCCCCACAATTATCATTTTTCGTGATTCACTTATTGGAGTCACATGTTTTCATTAAAATATGGCTAAGGTACTTTCGTACATTTTTTACATATTTAGTTGAAATTTTTAAGGATACAATTGCATAATTGCAATATTAGTCATTCTTAGGGTTAAGTTCATCTCACATTCATAAAATGAGTATTTTTTAATTATTAAATTGATAACTATATATTATAGTCACTTTGGAGATTTTAGTTTATTTCTATAAATTAATTTACTATTATTTTTAATTTTAAATGGAGAAAATTGGATATTTAAATAATAGCCCAATTCGTTGCAATTTTAGCCTAAAATCTGACCCCAAATTTGACCCCAATGTCAGCTCAATCTCAATTTAAATGCGACCGAGACCCTAATTACCCCTGCCCAATCCAAAACTTTATTAAATCATGACTGTTGATCTAAATGATCAAAGACCCTCACTCGCTCTTACAATTTTTAATTCCAAATCCCCTCCCCCCCCCCAATACTCCTTATTTTTCTCACTCGTTTCTGTCTTTATACCTCTGGTTCTCTCTAGAACCTTCCCCCTTTCACAACCTCTCCGATGGGTTCCCTTCATTTCACCGGTCACCTTCTGACATGAATCCATGGTGGTTTCACCACCCATCAAGCCACATATAATCCTCGCGTGTGGTTACTGAAGCTTCATGACTTGACCACGAATAGTTGTGTCCACACCACTATTGATTCAAGTTCCATGGCCATCTTCGGCCTACTCTGGCGAGCTATGCCTATTTGGAGACTTTCCTCAACTCCTCTTGCTTAGATCCAAACATTTCTCATCATTTTGGTTCTTCTAACAACCCTAGCTTTTAAGGTTTTTCTGATATCTTTAGATATGTTCCAGATCTATGCTTTCCCTAAAGTTTTTAAAAAAAATTCTTGATTTTCTTTCAAAAAAACAATGCTTTCAAACCCATTTTATTTTTTCGATCTAGGGTTTTTATGAGCTATTTAGATGTTTCTCTGATTTTCTCTTTCTTTTGTATGTTTGTTCGACTATATTTTCTTTAATGTGTTCTTGTGTGTTTCTTATTAAGTCTCCTCTATTGTTTTCTTATTAGTTTTGTTCAACTATGTTTCGTATTAGTTTCTTCTACGATGTTTTCTTTGAGCGCTTCTACTCTGTTTCACATGTTACTTTTTTGCCATGTATCTCATGAGTTTTTGTTGTTGAAGGAACATGTTAATGGTTTCAGTTCTTTTCTGAGACCTCTGAACCTGTTTCAACTTAATTACTTTCCCTTTCATCTCTGCACTCGCTTGATGGTAGAAACCCTAGAATTTTGAGGGTTTTCCAAGTTTGGAAACCATTGGCTATGTGATTTTCCTGAACTTGTTTTATTTCAAAAGAAACCCTAACACTTTCAGACCTATTTCGAGTCTCTGAACTGAGTTTTGAAATTCTTGTTTTTCATATGATTCTTACTTTTGCTAAACTCTTCTAAGGTCTTTTACACTGGATTTGTGTATGCAACTAGACGCTACTTCTCTTCTACATTGCTAACCAATATGACAGCTATGCTCCTATAGGCTATTATATACTAATTTTGCAATGAGACAACATGTTTTTTAGCTTAACATGTTTGTATGCTCTTTATATGTGCTGGACATATCCTCTAAAATGGTTTTCAACTCTTGATTAGTTTCAAACTTCCTTCTGTATAGGTTCGTTTGATTTCTTTCCTTTTTGTTGATTTCCCTATGACTTGATTTATGTTACTTGACTTTCCTTAATTTTTCTGACTTGGTCCATTCATGGACCATTAATTACAAAATCTTTGATCCTTCATTTACTGGCTACTAATTGATTTTCTTACATTATTTATGCAATCGTGTATGTCAAAGCCCTACCTCTAAAATAAACTTCTATGTACTTACCTCTTGTCACGACCCCAAATCCGGTCGTGATGGCGCCCAGCACATTGCTAAGCCAGCCTGACCAATCAATATCAACCACGGAGCTAGAAGCTCACTTTAGCCCATTTAGGCATATTAATTCACGAAATAACAGCGATACATATAACAAAAACGGGGAACCAAGTCCCATAATACATCAACTCCCATAGACCAAGGGTCAAGAGTCATGAGCCTCTACTGAACGTAAGTGTATAAAGGTTTACAAAAATACCAAGTGCGGAAAGAAATGTCAATACAAAATCAAAAGACAGTAGGAAGGAATATCGGGTCCTGCGGACTCTACAGCTACCTCGTATATCCCACATATGTCGCCTCGCACAGCTACTGGATCACTGCTGAGAGGTACCTGGATCTGCACACGAGGTGCAGGGAGTAAAATGAGTACTGCCAGACTCAGTGGTAATAAACAAGGGTAAGACAGCGCAAATAAAAATCCCACGATAAAGCACTATGTAAAGCTATAATCAGCTACCCTGTCACAGATTCAATATTCACTATACCTGTACCAACAAATACCAATAAATAGCATAACAGCTAGCAGATGTAGCTAAATGCAATGCAATGCATGATATGACCGCTACGGCGCGTAGCCCATCTCCAATTTTGGGTACACGTGCTCACTGTGGGGGTTCAGACTCCGGAGGGGCTCCTCCAGCCCAAGCACATCTCATAGAGATATTCCTGCGGCGTGCAGTCCGATCCAACATATATCTCGCTGCGGCGCGCAGCCGATCCACTACTAGTCAGCTAATATGCAGATACAGCCTCACAGGCTCAAAAGTAGTTTTTGAAAACTCTTTTATCATTTTTCAGTTGGAAAACAGTAATATCAAGTTCCAGAGATTGGAATTAGCATAATAACAAGAAATAGCTGCGGACTAGTAGTAAACTAGCATGTCTATATGATAAGACAATGATAACGATCCTCGCGGGATCCAATAATTGGCTCACGACCCACAAGTATACTCAACCGCCCAAGAAGGGGGTTCAACGGCTCGAGAATAGCCAATAATACAGTATCAACAGGTTGGACTAATATATAGTCTCCAGTTCATGATCGACCCCGCACTCTCAAGAGTGTGCGTGTCTCGCTGCTATACAGCGTCACAAAGTGGTATACCGGGGTTTCGAACCCGCTGGTCATCACCCACATCTATTACTCACCTCAATACGGCGCGACGACTACTCCGTAATGCCCTTGCCACAAGAATCAAGCTCCGCACGCGTAGAATCCTGATCAAATACAGTAAAAATACAACAAATTAGGCCAATGGGACGACACCCAATCAATACAACTCAATTTACATCAAAATTCCCAAGGTTGTCAAAACCCGACTTTCGGTACGCTTGTCGAAAAATTACAAAAGTCACATATTCGGAACCCTTATCTCGATACGAGTCTAAGCATATCAATTTTACCAAATTCGGACTCCATTTGCCCATTAAAAACCTTGATTTTCTAAAGTTCAAGCCTAGGGTTAAATCTTCCATGAATCACCCCAAATTCCTCCATTTTCATGATATAACAACAACAACAACAACAACCCAGTATAATCCCACTTAGTGGGGTCTGGGGAGGGTAGTGTGTACGCAGACCTTACCCCTACCCTGGGTAGAGAGGCTGTTTCCAAATAGACCCTCGGCATCCTTCCCTCCAAGAACTTCCCACCTTGCTCTTGGGGAGACTCGAACTCACAACCTCTCGGTTGGAAGTGGAGGTTGCTTACCATCATTATATTTTCATGATATAATTGCATAATATTATCAATACTAATCATAGTTTAAATCCATAGTTGATTACCTGATGATTTCCTTTGAGTTTCTCTTCAAAATCGCCCAAATCGCCTCTAAAGCCGAGACCCAAATGTGTGAAATGTTTCTGAAATTTTTCGAACTTCTGATACACTTAACTCATAGCGATTTTCGCTTCTGCGGATAAAATTCCGCTCCTACGAGTCCGTATCCGCGACCAGAGGGTCGCTTCAGCGGTTCCAGGCCTAGCCGGCCAATTCCGCTTTTGTGAGAAAAGGACCGCTTATGCGTGTCCGCTTACGCGATTGAACCTCCGCTTCTACGAAAACTCCCGCTTCTGCACACAAGAGTCCGCTCCTGCGGTCTCGCCCAGGCGGTCAAGAATCCGCTTCTACGGACCTTCCCATTTTCTATCTAGTCCGCTTCTGCGATCACTGACTCGCACCAGCGATGCCGCTTCAGCGGAAAGGATTCCGCTTCTGCGATGCCAAGCGCTTCTGCGCTCCTCAGTCCGCTCCTGCGGACTCGCCTCCGCGCCCACATTTCCGCAGGGGCGAAAATGACAGAACCAGAACAATTCAACCTGCAATTTCCATGATTTTATTCCGTTTAACCATCCGAAAACACCCCGAGGCCCCCGGGACCCCAACGAAAACCACCAACGTACCCCAAAACACGATACGAACTTGTTCCAATCATAAAAACACCATTCTAAACATTAAAATCACCAATTATACACGGATTCAAGCCTAAATTCCTTAAAACATTCCGATTTACACAATCAATCAAAAACCCGACCAAACGACGTCCGAATGACATAAAATTTTGCAGGCACATCCAAAATCACCTAACGGAGCTACTGCAACTGTCGAAATTCCATTCCGACCCCCGGATCAAAATCTCACCTATCATTCGGATTTCACCAAAATTCAACCTTAGCCAATTCAAGCCTATTTCTACACCGGGCCTCCAAATTCAATTCCGATCGCTCCCCTAAGTCACAAATCACCTTCCGGAACTAACCGAATCGTCAAAATCCGATTCCGAGCCCTCTAACCAAATAGTCAACTCCGGGTTGACTTTCCTTATTCAAGTCTCCTTCAAAAAGGCTATATGCCTCATTTTCAATCCAAATCACTCCTAAATCACCCGATAGACCCTAACACTGATATAAAAGCATGAAACATGAAATTACAACATAATGGGGTGGTAGTTCCCGTGACGACGGGCCGGGTCGTCACATTCTCCCCCTCTTAAGAAAACGCTCGTCCTCGAGCGGGTCAAGAAACATACATGAAGTCTCAAACAAGTGAGGATATCTGCTCCGCATCTCCCGCTGGATCTCCCAAGTGGCCTCCTCCACGGGTCGACCTCTCCACTGAACCTTAACTGATGCAATCTCCTTAGACCTCAATTTTCTCACCTGCCGTCCCAAAATGGCAATAGGCTCCACATCATAGGACAGATCACCATCAAGCTGAATGGTTCTGAAATCTAATACATGAGACGGATCTCCAATGTACTTCCGGAGCATAGACACATGGAATACTGGATGAACGCTGGATAAGCTGGGCGGCAAGGCCAACTCATATGCCACCTCTCCAACTCTCCTAAGTATCTCAAAAGGACCAATGTACCCGGGACTCAACTTTCCTTTCTTCCCAAACCTCATGACACCCTTCATAGGTGAAATCTTCAACAATACTCTGTCACCAACCATGAAAGACAACTCTCGAACTCTACGGTCCGCATAACTCTTCTGACGAGACTGTGCTGTACGAAGCCTCTCCTGGATCAACTTTGCTCTATCCAGAGCATCTTGGACTAACTCAGTCCCTATCAATCTAACCTCGCCAGGCTCAAACCATCCCACGGGGGATCTACACTGCCTGCCATACAATGCCTCATACGGGGCCATCTAAATACTCGACTGATAACTGTTGTTGTAGGCAAACTCCGCAAGTGGTAGGAATTCATCCCACGAACCACCAAAATCAATCACACAAGCTCGCAACATATCCTCCAAGATCCGAATAGTGCGCTCAGACTGTCCGTCTGTCTGGGGGTGAAATGCTGTACTCAACTCAACCCGCGTACCCATCTCTCGCTGAAATGCTCTCCAAAACTGAGAAGTGAACTGAGTACCCCTGTCGGATATGATAGACACTGGAACTCCATGCAACCGAACAATCTCTCGAATAAAGATCGCCGCCAACCGCTCCGATGAGTAGGTAGTACTAACTGGAATGAAGTGAGCTGACTTGGTCAGTCTATCCACAATCACCCATACGGAATCAAACTTCCTCGCCGTCCGAGGGAGTCCAGTAACAAAGTCCATAGTGATTCTCTCCCATTTCCACTCAGGAATAACAATGCGCTGAAATACACCACCGGGCCTCCGATGCTCGTATTTAACCTGCTGACAGTTGAGGCACCGTGACTACATGTCTGACAATGTCCATTTTCATCTTTCTCCACCAATAGTGTTGTTTCAAATCTTGATACATCTTAGCGGCTCCTGGATGGATAGAATACCGCGAGCTATGGGCCTCTTCTAGAATCAACTCACGAAGGCCATCAACATTGGGCACACATATCCGGCCCCGCTGCATCCTTAATACGCCGTCACTATCAATGGTGACATCTCTAGCATCATCATGCTGAACTCTGTCCCTAAGGACAACCAAATGTGGATCATCATGCTGGTGCTCACGAATACGATCATATAGAGATGACCGAGATACAACACAAGCCAATACCCGGCTGGGCTCCGAAATATCTAACCTCACTAGCCGATTGGCTAGCACCTGAACATCATAAGCAAATGGCCTCTCCTCAGCTGGAATATATGCCAAGCTCCCCATACTGACCGCCTTCCGGCTCAAAGCATCGGCCACCACATTGGCCTTCCCGGATGATATAATATAGTAATGTCATAATCCTTCAGCAACTCAAGCCATCTCCGCTATCTCAAATTAAGGTCTTTCTGTTTGAACAAGTGCTGGAGACTACGATGGTCGGTATACACCTCACAAGACACACCGTACAAATAGTGCCTCCAAATCTTCAAGGCATGAACAATGGCGGCTAGCTCCAAATTATGAACAGGATAGTTCTTCTCATGTGGCTTCAACTGCCGAGAAGCATAAGCAATCACCTTACCTTCCTGCATCAACACACAACCTATCCCCACTTTCGAGGCATCACAATAAACAGTATATGAACCTGAAGCTGATGGTAATACTAACACTGAAGCTGTGGTTAAAGCTCTGTCTTGAGCTTCTGAAAGCTCTCCTCGCACTCATCCGACCACACGAATGGTGCACCCTTCTGGGTCAATTTAGTCAATGAAGAAGCAATGGATGAAAATCCCTGAACAAACCGGCGATAATATCCCGCCAAACCAAGAAAACTCCCGATCTCTGTAGCTGAGGTCGGTCTAGGCCAACTCTGCACCGCCTCTATCTTTTTCTGATCAACCTGAATACCATCACGAGACACCACATGTCCCGGAAATGCCACGGACTCGAGCCAAAACTCGCACTTGGAGAATTTAGCATATAGCTTCTCCTCCCTTAATATCTGCAACACAATACTCAAATGCTGAGCATGCTCCTCCTGACTACGGGAGTAGACTAGAATGTCATCAATAAACACAATCACAAATGAATCCAAATAAGGCCTGAACACACTGTTCATCAGATGCATAAATGCTGCTGGGGCGTTGGTCAGCCCAAACGACATCACAAGAAACTCATAATGACCATATCGGGTCCTGAATGCAGTCTTCATAATATCTGAGTCTCTGATCTTCAACTGATGATAGCTCGAACGAAGATCGATCTTAGAAAACACCCTCGCACCCTGTAACTGATCAAACAAATCATCTATGCGCGGTAGAGGGTACTTATTCTTCACTGTCACTTTGTTCAATTGTCGATAATCAATACACATTCGCATGGAACCATATTTCTTTTTAACAAATAATACCGGCGCACCCCACGGAGACACACTAGGGCGGATGAAACCCTTATCCAGAAGCTCTTGAAGCTGCTCTTTCAGTTCTTTCAACTCAGCTGGTGCCATCCGATAAGGAGGAATGGATATAGGCCGAGTGCCCGGCACCAAGTCAATGCCAAAATCAATATCCCTGTCCGGCGGCATGCCCGGCAGGTCTGAGGGGAATACATCTGGGAAGTCCCTCACAACAGGTACAGAATCAATGATAGGAGACTCAGCCCCCACATCTCTCACAAAAGCTAAGTACGATAAGCACCCTTTTTCAACCATCTTCTGAGCTTTTAAGAACGAAATAATACGGCTAGGGACGAAATCGGTTGAACCCCGCCACTCAATCCGAGAAATACCAGGAATGGCCAACGTAACTGTCTTAGCATGACAGTCCAATATAGCATGGTACGGAGACAACCGGTCCATACCCAATATGACATCAAAGTCCACCATTCCCAGCAATAACAAATCTGCCTGGGTCTCCAGACCCCCAATAGATATAACACAGGATCTATAGACATGATCCACAACAATCGTATCACCCACGGGAGTGGATACATGAACAGGTAAATCAAGACTACCACGAGTCGCACCCAAATAATGTGCAAAATAAGAGGACACGTAAGAATATGTGGATCCTTGGATCAAATAGAACAGAGGCATCTCTGTGACAGACAAAAATGATACCCGTAATCACCGCATCGGAGGCAACTGCATCACGCCTGTCAGGGAGTGCATAGAATCGTGCCTGGCCTCCACTGGATCGCTTCTCGCCTCTGGGGCGACTACGAGAAGACTAACCTCTGCTGAGTCCTATCCCTACGGAGTCGAGGGCACTGTCTCCTCATGTGGCCAAACTCACCACACTCATAACATGCACCTGGCGCTGGAGAAGGGGACTGAAGGGAACCCCTCGCCGCAGAAGAACCCTGGGCTGAAGAAGTAGGTGTTGCACTATGGGCTGGGAGGGCACTAAGTGATGACTGACCCTGTTGAAACCCCCGTCGACCACGACCATAAGAACCTCCACTCTGCTCAGGGCGGCCTGAATGGGAAGGTCTAGATGAGCGACCTCTGCTCTGCTGGGAATGCTCTCTGGACGGAGCACCACTGAAACTACCGGAACCACGAGGCCTCTTGGCCTCCCGCTCCTCTCTCTCTCGGCGACGATCCGCCTCAATGGAGCGTGCCATATCAGCAACCTGCTCAAACGATGATGACAGAACTCGCTCGCTGGTCATAAGAATACGGATAGAGTAGTTGAGGCCATCAATGAACCTCCTGATCCTCTCCCTATCCGTGGGGATCATCCATGTGGCATGCCTAGCCAACTTAGTGAATCTAAGCTCATACTGGGTCACAGACATGTCGCCCTGAATCAACCACTCAAACTGGCGACGTAGCTCCTCGCGACGAGACTGAGATACATATTTCTCTAGAAAGAGAGTAGAGAACTGCTGCCATGTGAGAGGTGCTGCTCCTGCAGGCCTGCGCCTCTCAAACTCCTCCCACCAATCAAATGCAGGACCGATAAACTGGAATGTAGTGAATGAGACTCCGCTGGACTCAAGAATACCAGCTGTACGTAGCATCCTCTGACACTTATCTAAGAAACCCTGGGCATCCTCGCCCTCAGCGCCACTGAAATGGGGTGGTTGGAGTCTACCAAACCTCTCGAGATGACGCTGCTCGTCATCGGGCATAACCTGAACCATATGCTCTGGAGCTGGTGCAGCTGGAGGAATAACTGGTGCAACCACCTGAGCGGGGACCGCCTCTGGCGTCTGAAGTCCCTGAACAACCTGCTCAGGTGTGCGAGCTGCAGGGGTCTGCTGACCACCCCCTGACTGAGATGTCGCTACAGTAGCGGTAGCTGAAACTACCTGAGCCAAACCGGAACACACTGATAATATCTGAGCAAGAGTCTCCTGAAGACCAGGGAATAGCAATAGATATAGTCTGGCCCTGAACTGGGGCTGCTGGAGCATCAACCACTGGGGGCTGCTCCTGAACTGGTACAACGGGCGGGTCAGCTGGCACTGCCTCAGCTGCCCTACCTCTACCTCTAGCACGACCGCGCCCACGGCCTCTAACAGGTGGCAATGGAGGTCGTCCACCTCGTCCCGATGCTCGCGTTCTCGCCATCTGCGAGAGAATAGAATATAGAAGTTCAGTTCTTAGAACAACAAGATCGCACGACAGAATTCAAGAGAAGTGAAGTGTTTCCTAAAGGTTCGCAGCCTTCCGAGGATAAGTACAGGCGTCCCCGTACCGATCCACAAGACTCTACTAACCGGCTCAAGACTCATGAGGCCTAGTAAACCTAGGCTCTGATACCAACTTGTCACGACCCCAAATCCGGTCGTGATGGCGCCCAGCACATTGCTAAGCCAGCCCGACCAATCAATATCAACCACGGAGCTAGAAGCTCACTTTAGCCCATTTAGGCATATTAATTCACGAAATAACAGCGATACATATAACGAAAACGGGGAACCAAGTCCCAAAATATACTAACTCCCATAGACCGAAGGGTCAAGAGTCATGAGCCTCTAACGAACGTAAGTGTATAAAGGTTTACAAAAATACCAAGTGCGGAAAGAAATGTCAATACAAAATCAAAAGATAGTAGGAAGGAATATCGGGTCCTGCGGACTCTGCAGCTACCTCGTATATCCCACAGATGTCGCCTCGCACAGCTACTGGATCACTGCTGAGAGGTACCTGGATCTGCACACGAGGTGCAGGGAGTAAAATGAGTACTGCCAGACTCAGTGGTAATAAACAAGGGTAAGACAGCGCAGATAAAAATCCCACGATAAAGCACTATGTAAAGCTATAATCAGCTACCCTGTCACATAATCAATATTCACTATACCTGTACCAACAAATACCAATAAATAGCATAACAGCTAGCAGATGTAGCGAAATGCAATGCAAATGCATGATATGACCGCTACGGCGCGTAGCCGACTCCAATTTTGGGTACCCGTGCTCACTGTGGGGGTTCAGACTCCGGAGGGGCTCCTACAGCCCAAGCACATCTCATAGAGATATTCCTGCGGCGTGCAGTCCGATCCAACATATATCTCGCTGCGGCGCGCAGCTCGATCCACTACTAGTCAGCTAATATGCAGATACAGCCTCGCAGGCTCAAAAGTAGTTTTTGAAAACTCTTTTTATCATTTTTCAGTTGGAAAACAGTAATATCAAGTTCCAGAGATTGGAATTAGCATAATAACAGAAATAGCTGCAGACTAGTAGTAAACTAGCATGTCTATATGATAAGACAATGATAACGATCCTCGCGGGATCCAATAATTGGCTCACAGCCCACAATATACTCAACCGTCCGAGAAGGAGGTTCAACGGCTCGAGAATAGCCAATAATACAGTATCAACAGGTCGGACTAAGCCATAGTCCCCAATCACAATCGACCTCGCACTCACAAGAGAGTACGTATCTCGCCGCTATACGACGTCACAAAGTGGTATACCGGGGTTTCGAACCCGCTGGTCATCACCCACATCTATTACTCACCTCAATACGGCGCGACGACTACTCCGTAATGCCCTTGCCACAAGAATCAAGCTCCGCACGCGTAGAATGTGATCAAATACAGTAAAAATACAACAAATTAGGCCAATGGGATGACACCCAATCAATACAACTCAATTTACATCAAAATTCCCAAGGTTGTCAAAACCCGACTTTCGGTACGCTTGTCGAAAAATTACAAAAGTCACATATTCGGAACCCTCATCTCGATACGAGTCTAAGCATATCAATTTTACCAAATTCGGACTCCATTTGCCCATTCAAAACCTTGATTTTCTAAAGTTCAAGCCTAGGGTTAAATCTTCCATGAATCACCCCAAATTCCTCCATTTTCATGATATAATTGCATAATATTATCAATACTAATCATAGTTTAAATCCATAGTTGATTACCTGATGATTTCTCTTGAGTTTCTCTTCAAAATCGCCCAAATCGCCTCTAAAGCCGAGACCCAAATGTGTGAAATGTTTCTGAAATTTTTCTAACTTCTGATACACTTAACTCACTGCGATTTTCGCTTCTGCGGATAAAATTCCGCTCCTACGAGTCCGTATCCGCGACCATAGGGTCGCTTCAGCGGTTCCAGGCCTAGCCGGCCAATTCCGCTTCTGCGAGAAAAGGACCGCTTATGCGCGTCCGCTTCCGCGATTGAACCTCTGCTTCTGCAAAAACTCCCGCTTCTGCGCACAAGAGTCCGCTCCTGCGGTCTCGCCCAGGCGGTCAAGAATCCGCTTCTGCGGACCTTCCCATTTTCTATCTAGTCCGCTTCTGCGATCACTGACTCGCACCAGCGATGCCGCTTCAGCGGAAAGGATTCCGCTTCTGCGATGCCAAGCGCTCATGCGCTCCTCAGTCCGCTCCTGCGGACTCGCCTCCGCGCCCACATTTCCGCAGGGGCGAAAATGACAGAACCAGAACACTTCAACCTGCAATTTCCATGATTTTCTTCCGTTTAACCATCTGAAAACACCCCGAGGCCCCCGGGACCCCAACGAAAACCACCAACATACCCCAAAACACGATAGGAACTTGTTCCAATCATAAAAACACCATTCTAAACATTAAAATCACCAATTATACACGGATTCAAGCCTAAATTCCTTAAAACATTCCGATTTACACAATCAATCAAAAACCCGACCAAACGACGTCCGAATGAACTGAAATTTTGCAGGCGCATCCAAAATCACCTAACGGAGCTACTGCAACTGTCGGAATTCCATTCCGACCCCCGGATCAAAATCTCACCTACCGTTCGGATTTCGCCAAAATTCAACCTTAGCCAATTCAAGCCTATTTCTACACTGGGCCTCCAAATTCAATTCCGATCGCTCCCCTAAGTCACAAATCACCTTCCGGAACTAACCGAATCGTCAAAATCTGATTCCAAGCCCTCTAACCAAATAGTCAACTCCGGGTTGACTTTCCTTATTCAAGTCTCCTTCAAAAAGGCTATATGCCTCATTTTCAATCCAAATCACTCCTAGATCACCCGATAGACCCTAACACTGATATAAAAGCATGAAACATGAAATTACAACATAACGGGGTGGTAATTCCCGTGACGACGGGCCGGGTCGTCACATTACCCCTTGTTTCCTACTTTAAACAAAGTGCTTGTTTGATTTCTTTCCTTAAATAACTTTCACCATTTCAATCTGAATTCCTTAATTAAAGGACGTCTTGTGTGATTGATTCTTAATTGATATTCAGTTCTTTAACTATTTTGTTACCTTATTTTCTCCCTAATTTTCATACTATATATGCACGACTCTTTCACTAAAACAAACACTCATTCATAGTATTTCTGAACACACACGTGCACGCAATAGTATTCTCTCATATTGCCTACAATGTGGCCTGTTTACAAGAACTACTACTTTTCTCTATTTGTTTCATTGAAACTAGTATGTCCTGACATAAGCTTTATCACCACAACAATGTGTTTATTTAGTGTTTTTGTATCCATGTCTATATACTATTTTTGTATAGTTCAACACTTAAACTAGCATGCTGATTTCTTTCTGCTTGTTTCTATTATGAATACCAAACCCCTATCCCCTATGTGTTTGAGCTATGGCTTAAGGTTGCAAATTATTGTTCAGGAATTAAGCTTCATCCCTTAGGATCATTGCCTCTAATAGTGTGTTCTAACAGGCTTATGGGTGGGCTAGCATTCTCCATTTTAAATCTTATATTCTAGCCATATACAATCCGGAAATCTCACTATTCCTATATATAATATTGAACCTATTATAATCTTCTCGAGAAATATTAACTATGCTCATATATAAATTGTACGCCCAAAAAAGCCAAACGGCATGTGCCCTATTAGCACAATGACACCCAAGAAAGCAACCCCACCTTATCACAACAAAGTAAATGTCACAACCTAGAATTTCCACATTCAGGGTTGTGATGGCACCTAACATTTCACTCGCTAGGCAAGCTAATGTTAGAGAGTTGTTAAGTCCAATTTCATTCCACATCATTAAATAAAAAAATTAAGACAAAAAGAATTAAAGCTAAGTGCCTAATAACATAATGTCGAATATCTACTACAACAAAAATACGGAGTCACAATTGACAAGCTTCTAAAATTTACTACAAAATAGGGTCTCAAAAAAACACAACTATTTCGAATGAAAGAAACAGTAAAATAAGGGAAGTACAAGGGGACTTTAAGGTCGGCGGATGTCAGCAGATGTACCTCGAGTCTCCAACAAGCAAGTCCAAGCCGCTATTCAAATAGTCAGGGCTGGTACCAAAGTAGCCATAAGAAGTGCATAGTGTAGTATGACTACAACCGTCCTCATGTACCACGTAAGTGTCGAGCCTAACCTCGATGAAATAGTGACATGGCAATTACAAGACACCCACATAATAAACATGTGCAGATAATAGTATATATACAAGATAACAATAAATAAGAGATAAACATGTACTATTAGGAAGGGGACATGCTAAGGGGATTCACGATACCAGGGACACAACAGAAATGATAACCATGATAGTCATATACCATTAACCAGTAAAAACAATTAAGCACAATAAAGAATATTGCACGGCATCACCCTTCATTCTTTTACTCTCAACCTCACGATATAAATCAATAGAAACCGCACGACATTACCCTTCATGCATTAACTCTCATAACATGGCACGGCATAACCCGTCATGCATTAACACTCACAATATGGCACAACAACATCCTTCGTGTATTAACACTCACAATATGGCACGATATTACCATTTGTGCATTAACACCCTCCTTTACCATGTATCAATGAACAAGTAAAAACAACGAGATAGAATAATAAGAACAAGCTTTACTTCAACAATGGTTCCACAATACCAATCTCAGCTTTGGAATCAACACCAAATTTACACCAAAATCCATAAACACGATAAGAACGATCAATTTAACAAATAACTAGTCTAAGCATGTATAATATGTTCAAAGTAGAAATGATTGCAAGGAACAAGTCCCACCAACATGCTTTTACTCCACAACAACACACATGTATTTGTCACCTCACATATGCATTGTAACAAATATCTAAACATATAGCAAATAGATAAATGAGACATAATCCCTCGAGTTAAGGTTAACCACGACACTTACCTAACTCGAAATGGTCAATTAAAATCTCAACCATGGCTTTCACTTTCAATTAAGCCTCTGAACCAAAAGAATATAGCAAATTACCAACAAAACGATTCGAATTAAGCCTTAGGAACTACCCACTTTTGCAAAGAATTCGATTTAGTTCATTATTAAAAAGTCAGTAAAATCTAACTCTTGGGTCTGCTTGGTCCAAACCCGAAATTTAGACCAAAACTAGATTACCCATTCACCCCCAAGCTTGGTTATGTAATTTTTTTTGGAATCTGATCTCAATTTGAGGTCTAAATCCCCATTTTACAAAATCCCTAAGTTTACCCGAAAAACAAATTTCCACCATGAAAACACAAGATTTTAGGTTGAAATCTTAGAAAATGCAATGAAAGACTGAAAGAAGCTAGTTTAAAATCACTTACCAATGATTTGGGGAAGAAGGGTTATTTGAAAAATCGCCTCAAGGGCTTCTAAGTTTGAAAATTTGAAGAATGAACAAAAGTTCCATCTAACACCCATTTTGATTAGTTGTAGATGCTGCATTTGCCACCTGGGTTTCACAAATACGAACCCTACAAATACGAAGAAACCATCAAAATGCAAAGGCCTTCCCATCTTTGCTTTCATCGCTTTTGTGATGATTTTTTCGCAAATGCTAACTTTGACCTTCCACAAATGCGATTGTTGTACCCCCTATCCCACTTCGCAAATTCAAATTATTGTTTGAAAAATCAAGCATGAGGTGCCCCAGTTACTCTTCGCAAATGTGATGAACTTCTCGCAAATATGAACTTATCAGAAGTCTCAATTTCGAAGTCTGACCTTGCAATTGCGAAGTCTGATGCATGCACCAAATCTGAAACAATCGGCATGTTCCTAAGTCCAAATATAACTTTGTAGCCTATCCAAACTCATCTGAGCCGTCAAGGATCCAAACCAAACATGTACACAAGTCTAAAAATATTATACTAACTTGCTCTCGCAATTGAATCGCCAAAATAACACCTAGAACTACGAATTGAGCCTCAAATCAAACGAAATTTCAAGATAACTCATGAACTTCTAATTTCACAACAGGATGTCTGAATCAATTTAAACGAACTTTGTTTCTCACAAAATTTTACAGATAAACCAAGAATATAGTATTGGACCTATATCAGGTTGAACAAAATCTATAACCATAAAGTCAATTATTGGTCAAACTATCAAAATCATTAAGGTTTCAAAATTTCAAATTTCAACAAAGTTCGATAACTCGGGGTAGGGACATTTGAATTTGATTCCGAGCATATGCCCAAATCCCAAATCATGATATGAACCCTCCAAAATCGTCAAAACCCAGATCTAGGTATGATTGCTCAAAATGTTGACCAAAGTCAACTCAAATATATTTCAAAGCAAAAATTTCATATATTTAATCTATTATTAACATAAAAGCTTTCTAGAAAAACACCCGGACAGTGCACACAAATTGAGGAGGGCTAAAATAAGGTATTTAATGCTTCAAAGCATGTAATTGGGTTTTAAAATATTAGATAACCTATCGGGTCATCACATTCTCCAGCTCTAAAACAACCATTCATCCTCGAACGCATCCTTCGTATATTAACACTCTCCTTTACCATATAATAATACCAATCTCAACTTTGGAATCAATACTCAATTTTCAACAAAATTGATAAACACGATAAGAATGATTAATTTAATAAATAACTAGTCTAAGCATGAATAACATGATTAAAGTAGCAATAATTGACGGGAACAAGCCCCGCACGCATGCTTTAACCCAACAATAACGCATAGGTACTCGTCACCTAACATATATATCGTACACACCATCTAAATATGCAGAAAATACACAAATAATTCGTAATCCCTCCAGTCAAGGTTAACAATGATACTTACCTTACTCCAAAGGATCAATTCAAAGCTCAACAATGGCTTTGCCTTTCAAACAAACCTCCGAACCAATAGAATCTAGCAAATTACTAAAGAGAAGATTCAAATTAAGCCTTAGGAACTACGCACATTTGCAAGGAATTCAAATTATATCATTATTGAAAAGTCAACAAAAGTCAACTCTCGGGATCGCTTGTCCAAACCCAAAATTTGGACCAAAACCTGATTACCTATTCACCCCTGAGCTCGGTTAAGTAGTTTGTTTTGGAATCCGACCCAAATTTGATGTCTAAATACACATTTTATAAAAGTACCTAATTCCACTAACCCCCAATTTCCACCATGAAAACACCATATTTTTGTTTGTAATCTTAGGAAATGCTATGAAATATTAAAAGAAACTAGTTTATAATAACTTAGTAATGATCTGGGAAGAAGGATTCTCTGAAAAATCGCCTACACGGCTTCTAAGTTTAAAATTTTTAAGAATGAAGTAAAATCCTAGCTAACTCCCATTTTGATCAGTTACAGGGTTCGTACTTGTGACCTAGGGTTTGCCAATGGGAACCCCGCAAATGCGAAGAAACCATCGCAAATGCGAGGTCTGAGTCATGCACCAAATCTGAAACACAACATCACATTCCTAAGTCCACATTTCACTTTATAGTCTATCTGAAACTCACTTGAGCCGTCGAGGCTCAAAACCAAACATCTATACAAGTCTAAAAATATTATAAAGACTTGCTCGCGCGATCAAATAGCCAAAATAATATATTGAACTATGAATTAAGAGTCAAATCAAAGGAAATTTTCAAGAAAACTCATGAACTTATAATGTCACAACCGAACATTCGAATCATGTCAAACCAACGACATTTCACACCAAAATTGATAGACAAGTCAAAAATATAGTATTGAACCTATATCGAGTTTATAACTAAAATATAGACCCGATATCTGTTAATTCAAACATTGGTCAAATTTTCAAAATTATTAAGCTTTCAAAAATTTAAATTTCAATAAAGACCTATAACTCATGCTAGGGGCTTTCAAATTCAATTCGAGGCATACGCCCAAATCGCAAATCACGATACGGACCTACCGGGATCATCAAAATATGAATTCGTGTCCATCACTCAAAATGTTAACGAAGTTAACTGTCACGACCCTAGTTCACCAATAGTGAACCTGTCATGACGGCAGCTATCCTTCGCGACAAGGTAAGCCTAACACGATGCGGAATATACAATTTCATGAACAGAAGATAAGATAACAGTGGAATAATGTAAATGAAATATAATAAGTGTCGCTCGGCACATACACTTCGCCAAAACACACCAAGCAACATACTACCAAGACCCAGAAACTCACGGGCAACACCGACTAAGAAAAGTACAATTGTGGCTCTATACATTAAGAATGTATATACAACGATAACAAGGGAAAATAACTGCTATCACTAATGAGATAGAAGGAGACTCTCCGGATTCGCGGACGTGGCATATCATACCTCAGGTCTCCTGAAGTGTTGGAATATCACCTGAAATGTGCCTAATCTGATGTATCTGGATCTGCACAATAAAAGTGTGCAGAAGAGTAGTATGAGTACTCCACGACGGTACTCAGTAAGTGCCAAGCCTAACCTAGATAGAGTAGTGACAAGGAAGGTCAGGGCCCTACCGAGAGACAATAACATAATGATAATAATAATATCGAGAAGTTTAAATAAGAATGAGACTGAAATAACAACAATAAAGTTAATACTGCAACCGTCTACGATTAAGCTAACAAAGAGTAACCAACACAACATATATCCAAATCAACAAGTCCAGGATCTCCGGGAATTTAACCCGCAGTCCCTTTCTATATTCAACAACACAGGATCTCCGGGAATTGAATCCGCAGTACCTATATCAGTATCTCTGGGTCTCCGAGAATCGAACCCGCAGTCCTCGGATCTCCGAGAATTGAACCCGCAGTCTGTATCTCATTAGCATAGGATCTCTGGAAATCAAACTCGCAGTCCATACATCAGTATCTCTGGATCTCCGGGAATCGAACCCGCAACCCTCGAATCTCCGGGAATTGAACCCGCAGTCTGTATCTCAGCAACTCCGGGTCTTCGAGAATCGAACCCGCAGCCTTTGGATCTCCAGGAATTGAACCTGCAGTCCACAAACACAAACACAATCAATAAGAGGGAAAGCACAGAGAAATATGAAGTACATAACTACAATATAGGCCAAAACCAGCATCAACAAGTTCCAAGAAGTTCAATTAAGACAAGTAGGCACTTAGACAGAGAATTCTATCTAATCATACTTTTCTAACTAATATCAGGTAAATATCACAATTGAATCAACTAAATAACAAGAATATCACAAGTTGAACAGTTCAAGTAAGGTGGTTTTCCAACAATCTGCGCATGTACATGCCCGTCACCTCACGTACAAGGCATTTAAATTAACACATAATACCCTAGGGGAGAAGGTTCCCCCACACAAGGTTAGACAAGTCACTTACCTCAATTTCGATATGAAAACGCTCAGAAACGACTCTCTTTCAACAAGTATCGGCCTCCACAGGTGTAGAATCTGATCAAAATCAATAGAAAGACATCAAAATAGGCCAAGGGGACAATACCCAATCGAAACAACTCGAATTACACCAAAAACCATAAGTTGCCAAAACCCGACTTTCAGTACGCTTCTCGGAAAATTTTGAAAGTTACATTTTTGGATTCCTTATCTCAACACGAGTCCATACATATAAAGTTTACCATAATCGGACTTCGTTTGCCCATTCAAATCATCGATTTAACACAACCCTGGCTTAGAGCAAAAACCCTTCATTAATCCTCCCATTTATAGTGAAATAATTTAAGATTCTAAGATAAAATCGCGTAGTTGGACCATAAAATTTATCTCCGATGATTACCCGGAGAAATCCCCTTCAATTCCCGTCAATTAGGTCTCTAAGAACTCAAAAATGGATGTTTTGTGTAAATGGGTCGCGGATGAACTGTTCTGGTTTTTAATATTTCTGCCAGGTCTTTATCTCTATGCGATCGCAGCCTTTGGCTCGCGATCGCGATGTACAAAATTTGGGCAGCTGAATTTCCTTCTACGCGATCATAGCCCTTGGCCCGCGATCGCAATGACCAACTTTTTGCCTCTACGCAATCGCAACACTCGATCCACAATTGCACAGCTTCCAGACTCGACCTTACGCGATCATGACACTAGCTACGCGATCGCATTGTTTACCGACATTACCTTATGCGATCGCAGACGGTGCATCGCGATCGCTATGCACACCAACTTCCTCTTACGCGATCGCATGAAGCACTTCGCGATCGCGAAGAAAAAAATATCTGCACTTTTATTGCAGTAGATCAGTAGTGCCTTTTGGCACAAAATGGTCCGTTTGGACCCCCGAATTCATCCCGAGACCCCCGGGACCCCAACGAAAACCACCAACCTACTCCAAAATGCGATACAAACTTATTCCAATCATAAAAACACGCCCTTAAACATGGAAATCATCGAATCAAAGTGAATTCAAGCCTAAGTTTCATCCAAAACTTCTGAAACCTACATGCTATCAAAAACCCGAACAAATGATGTCCGAATGACCTGAAAATTTGCAGACATATCCAAATTCACCTAACGAAGCTACTGCAACTGTCAGAATTCCATTTCGATTCCCGGTTCAATATCTTACCTATCGATCGGATTTCTAAAAATTTCAAACTTTGGCATTTAAAGCCTAATTGAGCTATATACCTCCAAAATACATCCCGAACGCGCTCCCAACCCCAAAATCACCTAACTGAGCTAATGGAACCATCGCATTTCCGTTCTGAGGTGGTTTTAACACTATTTCGAATACGGGCCATTTTTCAACTATAAAGCTCTCATTTAGGGAATATGTGTCCTAAAACACTCCAAATTCTAGAACCGAACCACCTAGCAAACTACAATAGCAGGAATGAACTTAGGGGAATAGTTAAATTAGGGATCGGGGTGTAAATTTCAAAAATGACCGGCCGGGTCGTTACATCTTCTCATACTTAAAAAGATTCATTCGTCCTCGAACGAGCATAGAAAATATCCCTGGAGTGGTGAAGAGATGAGGGTACTGGCTGCGCATATTCTGTTCGGTATTCCAAGTTGCCTCCTCAGCCGGCTGACCCCGCCACTAGACCTTTACTGAAGCGATATTCTTTAACCTTAGCTTCCTGATTTTCTTGTCCAGAATGGCCACTGGCTCCTTAACATAAGACAGATCCTCGTCTAGCTGAACAGAAGTGAAATCCAACACGTGCAACGGGTCACCATGGTATCTCTGGAGCATAGAGACATGAAATACGGGATGGACTCCGGCTAGGCTGGGAGGTAAGGCCAACTCATAAGCAACCTCCCCAACATGCCTCAAAATCTCAAAAGGGCAAATGAATCTAGGACTCAGCTTCCCCTTCTTCCCAAACCTCATGACGCCCTTCATGGGTGAGACCCGAAGCAGAACCCGCTCGCCAACCATAAAAGCCACATCGCGGACCTTCTTGTCCACATAACTCTTCTGTCTAGACTGGGCTGCACGAAGTCTGTCCTGAATCACCTTGACCTTGTCCATTGCATCCTGGACCATCTTAGTACCTAGCAGCCTGGCCTCGCCCGGCTCGAACCAACCCTCGGGAGACCTGCACCTCCAACCATATCACGACCCGGGTTTTTCCCCAACATCGGGATCGTGATGGCGCCTACTCGTGGTAGCTAGGCAAGCCACTGTATTCATACTATCCTGTTTTTAATACAATTTCATAATTTATTTATCAACAAACCATAACTTTAATTAAATAAGTGCGGAATACTTTATCGAATTAGAAATAACTAGTTACAAGGTAAAAATCATACTGAAATCCTCTACCCAAGATGTGGAGTCACCAACTCACGAACTACTATTAAATACTACACATAAAAGTTTGAAAGAAATATAACATAATTCTGTTTGTCTCGGAACAAAGAGACTACAGCTAGTAACATAAGTAAAGAGAGAGAGACGCCAGGCTTGCGGACGTATGCAAGCTACTTCGGTCTCAAATGTGATCAACTTCCACGCAATCGATTTACTGCTGTTGCTCCTGATCGTAACCTGGACCTGTGCAAAAACGCACAGAAGTGTAGTATCAGCACAACCGACCCCATGTGCTGGTAAGTGCCTGGCCTATCCCGGCGAAGTAGTGACAAGCCTAGGACCAGACACCCACATAAACCTGTGCAATTCAATATATATGTATACCACAGAATAACAAGAAATAACCAAGTAATAACACAATAAGAAATATCTCAAAGAACTTAACAATTAACAGCAGTTAATAAGTTCACAAGGAAAACAAAGTATAATGGAAACACAAGTAATATCAAGTCAAGGAATAGCAAGCAGTTGCACGGCATCACCCTTCGTGCTTTTACTCTCATCCTCACCAAATAAGCAAATAAAGTACACGGCATTACCCTTCGTGCTTTTACTCTCATCCTCACATCCATAGTATGGCATGATCCTTCGTACATGGTTCAATAACAAGGGCACGACATGATCCTTCGTGCATAATCAATAAAACATGGCACGACATTAACCTTCGTGCATAAATAATAAAACATGGCACGACATTAACCTTCGTGCATAAATAATAAATCAAGGCACGGCATCACCCTTCGTGCATTATCACTCTTCATCACCCAAATAACAATCACAGTTAAGGGCAAAGAATAAAACAGTAATTCATAAACCATCCCAACAAGGGCAATCAATAATCATCTTCACAATAAGTCCCGACAAGGGAGAACAATAATAATTCTACAACCTGGCAAAGGTTCAACAATTCATCTGCAAATATGTCTCACAATAAGCATTATCAACGACTCACGGTCATACTAGACGCTAGTGTATGGATGCTCGTCACCACAGCCCATACACCGCACTCGATCACATAACACATAGCACATAATCATATTCCCTCAAGCTAGGATAGAACAAACACTTACCTCGAATGTTTATGAACAATTCAATCCGTGGCAATGTCTTTTTCTTTCAAATTTGGCTCCAATCCAATCGTATCTATACACAATTGATTTAATATCATCAATACTACTCAACAAACTAATTCCTAAGACCAATTACAACTTTTACAACATTCTGCCCGGAATAGTGAATTTCGACCCCAGGCCCACATGGTCGGAACTCGGGGTTCAGACCAAAATCCGGTTACCCATCCCCTCACGAGTTCATGTATATGATTTGTTTCAAAATCGGACCTCAATTCGAGGTCCAATTTCCCAATTTATGAAAAACCCTATATTCTAACAAAAACAAGAAATTCTACCATGAAAACCTTTGATTTCTATTGAAAAACATGTTTAATGATGTTAGGAATTGAAAGAATGAAGTAAAAAGTGACTTACAATTGTTTTGATGAAGAATGAATCTGTGAAGAATCGCAAATGGGTGTTTTTGGGTTGTAAAAAGTGAAGAAATGAACTGAAAATTGTGTTTTACAGGTCTCTGTGTTCGCATTTGTGAACATGGGTTCGCAATTGCGAACCCCGACCAATTTCTGGAGTTTGAAAACTAAGCTAAGGCTGGGAAGTTCGCATTTGCGAACTTTTGTTCGCATTTGCGAACACTGGCAGGATAGGGGAATGTTCGCATTTGCGAACTAATGCGAACAAGCTGGCTTTCGGGCTTTGTCGCAATTGCGACACATTCTTCGCAATTGCGAAGACAGGCAATATTACTGAAGGCCTCGCATTTGCAAGGTTAAGTTCGCAATTGCGAACTATGGTCTAGGTGTGCCAGTGTCGCATTTGCGACACTTTGTTCGCATTTGCGATCTTGGCTGGTTCTGGCAGGCATCGCATTTGCGATAATGGGTTCGCATTTGCGAACAAAGCCTTGAACTGCCTTCTTCGTATTTGCGAGAAATTCTTCGCAAATGCGAAGCCAACAGCTGGGTGAAAAACCAGTAGTGCATAATTTCAGAAATTGATCCTATGGCCTATCAAATCTTTACCCGAGCCCCCAGGCTCCAAACTAAACATGTACACAATATCAAAAACACATTATGAACTTGTTCGTGCGATCACATCGCCAATATCACATCGTTTTCATCAAATCAAGCCTCAAATTCATGATTTTCATACTTTTGGTTTTTCAAAACTTTCAAACTTGGAACTCAAGGTCCAAAACGTCTCAAACGACATCCGAATGTCACCAAACTTTACAGAAATCACATATATAATATTTAAGAGTTGTACCGGGCGTCGGAACCAAAATACGAGCCCGATACCAAGGTCAATTAATTCATTTCCTTTAACAATTACATCAAAACAATTTCATAGAAAAATTCATAACTTGGGCTCTAGGCCTCAGAATTCGACTCCGGACGTATGTCCAAGTCCCATATTTTCCTATGGACCTTTCGGGACCATCCAATCTCGGGTCCGGATCCGTTTACCAAAAATGTTGACCGAAGTCAACCATATCAATATTAATATCATTTTTATCCAAATTTCTCATAGAATTCATATTTTTCTATCACAAAAATCTTTCCGGCTACATGCTCGAATCGTGCACGTAAATCGAGGCAACATGGAATGAGGTTTTCAAGGCCTCGGAAGCTCGAAATGACTAATAAAAATAAGTGATGACCCTTTGGGTTGTCACAGTCTCCACCTCTAAAACAACCGTTCGTCCTCGAACGGACAAAAGAAAGAAGTACCTGAGTCAGGAAACAAGTGTGGGTAGCGGCTCCGCATATCAGACTCGGACTCCCAGGTCGATGCCTCAGGAGGCTGACCTCTCCACTGAACACGCACAGAAGGATAACTCTTCGACCTCAACCGTCGAACCTGCCGGTCTAGAATGGCCACCGGCTCCTCCTCGTAAGATAGATCATTGTCCAATTGGACAGTACTGAAGTCTAACACTTGTGTGGGATCGCCGTGGTATCTCCGAAGCGTAGATACGTGAAAAATTGGATGCACGGCTGATAAGCTAGGCGGCAAAGCTAATCTGTAAGCCACCCCTCCCACTCTGTCTAGAATCTCAAATGGACCAATATACCTAGGGCTGAGCTTGCCGTTCTTCCCGAACCTCATCACGCCCTTCATAGGCGACATTCGGAGCAATACTCGTTCACCAACCATGAAATCTACATCTCGAACCTTACGATCCGCATAAGTCTTCTGCTTGGACTGAGCTGAATGCAATCTCTCCTGAATAGTCTTGACCTTATCCAAGGCCTCCTAAACTAAGTCTGTACCCAACAACCGAGCCTCTCCCGGTTCAAACCATCCAACTGGCGATCGACATTGCCTACCATACAATGCCTCATACGGAGTCATCTGGATGCTAGACTGGTAACTGTTATTGTAGGCGAACTCTGCTAATGGCAGAAACTGGTCCCACGAGCCTCCGAAATCAATAACACAGGCTCGAAGCATGTACTCTAGAATCTGAATAGTCCTCTCGGACTGGCCATCCGTCTGAGGATGAAATGCTGTACTCAACTGAACCTGGGTGCCTAACTCCTGCTGGACCGCTCTCCAGAACCACGAGGTAAACTGCGTACCCCGATCAGAGATAATAGATACTGGCACTCCATGGAGACGAACAATCTCCCTAATGTAAACCTCTGCTAACCTCTCCGACGAGTAGGAGACAGATACTGGAATAAAGTGTGCTGACTTGGTCAGCCTATCAACATTGACCCAAATAGCATCAAATTTCCTCCGAGTCAAAGGAAGTCCAGCAACGAAGTCCATAGTGATCCGCTCCCATTTCCACTCGAGAATTTCAATCCTCTAGAATACACCACCAGGTCTCTGGTGCTCATATTTCACCTGCTGACAATTTAGACACCGAGCGACATACGCAACGATATCATTCTTCATTTTGCGCCACCAATAGTGCTGCCGTAAGTCCTGGTACATCTTCGCGGCGCCTGGGTGAATAGAATACCGCGAACTGTGGGCCTCCGCTAAGATCAACTCTCGAATCCCTTCGACATTGGGCACACAAACTCGACCCCGCAATTTCAATACCCCATCATCATCTAGATTTACCTGTGTGGCACCTCCCCGCGGTGCTGTATTTCTCAACTCACGCAAATGAGGATCATCAAATTGCCTCTCACGGATACGCTCTAATAAAGAAGAACGAGCGACCGTCCAGGCTAACACCCTGCTAGGCTCAGAAATGTCTAATCTCACGAACCGGTTGGCTAAGGCCTGGACATCTAGAGCTAATGGTCTCTGACTGACCGGAATGTACGCAAGACTACCCATGCTGGCATACTTTCTACTCAATGCATCGGCCACCACATTGGCCTTACCTGGGTGATATAAGATAGTAACATCATAGTCTTTTAGCAACTCTAACCATCTCCGCTGTCGTAGATTCAACTCCTTTTGCTTGAACAAGTATTGTAGGCTTTTGTGATCAGTGTACACCTCACATGTCACACCATATAGATAATGCCTCCAGATCTTTAAGGCATGAACCACTCCTGCTAACTCAAGATCATGAACTGGATAATTCTTCTCATGTATTTTTAACTGCCTCGAAGCATAAGCGATAACCTTACCATCCTGCATCAATACCGCTCCAAGCCCTGTACGAGATGCGTCACAATAAACTATATAAGGCCCCGCACCTGTAGGTAGTATTAACACTGGTGCGGTGGTCAAGGCTGTCTTGAGCTTCTGAAAGCTCGCCTCACACTCCTCTGACCACTGGAACGGGACACCCTTCTGGGTCTACCTGGTCATCGGGGCTGCAATAGAAGAAAACCCCTCTACAAAATGACGGTAGTAACCTGCTAATCCCAAGAAACTCCGGATCTCGATCACTGAAGCTGGTCGAGGCCAACTCTGGACTGCCTCAATCTTCTTTGGGTCTACCTGAATACCTTCCACTGATACAATGTGACCCAGAAATGCTACCGAACTCAGCCAGAACTCACATTTAGAAAATTTGGCATATAGCTGGTTATCTTTCAGAGTCTGAAGAACCACTCTGAGGTGCTGCTCGTGCTCTTCCCGGCTGCGGGAGTACACCAGGATGTCATCTATGAAGACTATCACGAACAGATCTAAGTAAGGCCTGAATACCCGATTCATCAACTCCATGAATGCTGCTGGAGCATTGGTCAACCCGAACGACATGACCAAGAACTCATAATGCCCATATCTAGAGCGAAAGGCTGTCTTAGGAATGTCAGCCGCCCTGATATTCAGCTGATGGTAGCCTGACCTCAAGTCTATATTAGAGAATACCCTCGCTCCCTGGAGCTGGTCAAACAAATGATCAATCCTCGGCAGTGGATACTTATTCTTTATTGTCACTTTGTTTAATTGCCGGTAATCAATACACATCCGCATCGAGCCATCTTTCTTCTTTACAAATAATACAGGTGCTCCCAGGGGGAAACACTGGGCCTGATAAAGCCTTTCTCAAGAAGGTCCTGCAATTGATCTTTCAACTCTTTTAACTCTGGCGGGGCCATACGATAGGGTGGAATAGAGATGGGCTGAGTGCCCGATGCCGGATCAATACAGAAATCAATATCCTATCGGGTGGCATGCCCGGCAGGTCTGAAGGGAAAACCTCAGGAAACTCTCGTACAATATAGACTGACTCAATAGAAGGAACCTCTGCGCTGGAATCACGAACATAAGCCAGATAAGCAAGACACCCCTTCTCGACTATGCGTTGAGCCTTAACATAGGAAATAACAGTGCGAACGGAGTGGCTTGAGGTACCTTTCCACTCTAATCGGGGTGATTCTGGCAAGGCTAAGGTCACAGTCTTAGCATGACAATCTAGAATAGCATGGTATGGGGACAACCAATCCATCCCCAATATGACATCAAAATCCACCATATCCAAAAGCAACAGATCAACACGGGTCTCAAGACCCCCAAATATAACTACGCACGAACGATGCACTCGGTCGACTACAATGGAGTCACCCACCGGTGTAGCCACATAAACTGGAATATCCAGAGCATAGCCTGGGCACGGCCAAATACGGTGCAAAGTAGGAAGACACATATGAATATGTAGATCCGGGGTCAAATAATACTGAAGCACCTCTGCCACACACAAGAATAGTACCTGTAATCACGGCATCTGATGCCTCTGCCTCCGGCCTGGCCAGTAAAGCATAGAATCGGGGATCCGCACCTCCCTTCTGAGCTGCGTCTCTAGGACGACCATCAACTAGCTGACCTCTACCTCTCGCTAGACGGTCTCCACCTCTGCGGTCTCGACCTCCACCTCTATAATCTCTACCCCCGCCTCGGGCTGGCTGGTAGGCCGAGGGTCAGCTGGGGCCCGAATCATAGGACGAGGACCTCGCCGCTGAGAGTTGCCCGCTGCATGAGGGCAACACCTAATAAAATGACCTCTGGGTCACCACAACCGTAGCAACTCTTGGGCTGATGGGGTTGCTGGCCCCGACGACCCGAATGGCCTCCACGAACACTCTGAAGAGGCCGAGCATTAATAGGAGGCTGGTCCGAATAATGCCCACGAAAACCACGATCACCTGGTCCACCCCGTGAAACCTGAAGGTCGGAATGGAAAGGCCCGGAAGACCGGCCTCTATTAAAGGATTCTCTTGCCACGAGAAGAAGAACCACTAAACCTCGCTCGAATGACGAGGCCTCTTGTCCGAAGAATAGCCGCCTCCCCGAGCAAGAGCCATCTCAACTCTGCGTGCCGCATTAGCCGCCTCCCGAAATGATATGTCACTCCCCACGCCCATAGCCATATGGAGTCTAATTGGCCGATTAAGCCCATCTATAAACCTCGCGGACCCTCTCCCGCTCCGTGGGAAGTATCACCACCGCATGACGAGCCAAATCGACAAATCTCATCTCATACTGTGTAACTGTCATAGTGCCCTGATGGAGGCGCTCAAACCGCCTCCGAAGTACATCCCGCTGAGTAGCAGGGAGAAACTTCTCCAGAAATAGCTCCACAAACTGATCCCATGATAAAGTTGGGGACCCTGCCGGTCGAGTCAAGCAATAATCTCTCCACCAAGTCTTGGCGGATCCTGCAAGTCTGAATGTACAGAAGTCAACTCCATTTGACTCCACGATCCCCATAGTCTTGAGAATCTTATGGCAACTGAATAAGAAGTCCTGAGGATCCTCTGATGCGGCTCCGCTGAAGGTAGTGGTAAATAGCTTGGAGAACCGATCAAGTCTCCATAAAGAATCAGAAGTCATGGCCGCTCCATCACCGGCATGAGCCGTGGTACCTGACTGAGTGGCCACAGCTGGCTGAACCACTGGTGCCTGAGGCTGAGGAGCTACCGGCTCCGGAGTACGAGCAATAGGAGTCTGGGCCCCTCCTCCAGCCCGAGAAGCGGCTAGTGCAACTGATAATAAGCCTGCTCTGGCAATGCTGTCCATAAATCCCGCTATTCCGACCAAAGCATCCCGAAGATCCGAGGTAAATAAAGCCTCTCCCGGGACCCGAGCTGGGCCCATTGGAGCCTGCTGGAACCGGAATCTCCTCGTCAATCTCAATATGAGGCTCCACCTCCGGAGTAGCCGCTCGGGGCCGAGCTCTACCCCTTCCACGGCGTCCGATACGGCCTCGGCCCCTCGCGGGAGCTGCCCGGGACTCGGGCTGCCGGTCGGCGGATGAAGAAGCGCGTGTCCTCACCATCCGCGAAAGGACAGAATAGAAATTCAATCGAGTAATTGAGGAACAAGTTGCACGACAAGAAAGAACAAATGAGAGACTCTTTCCTAACTCAAAAGACTCTGGAGGACAAGTACAGACGTCTCCGTACCTACCTCTCAAACTCTACTAAGCTTGTTCGTGAGTGGTGAGACCTGTGTAACCTAGAGCTCTGATACCAACTTGTCACGACCCGGATTTTCCCCCAACATCGGGATCGTGATGGCGCCTACTCGTGGTAGCTAGGCAAGCCACTGTATTCATACTCTCCTATTTTTAATACAATTTTATAATTTATTTATCAAAAAACCATAACTTTAATTAAATAAGTGCAGAATACTTTATCGAATTAGAAATAACTAGTTACAAGGTAAAAATAATACTGAAATCCTCTACCCAAGACGTGGAGTCACCAACTCACGAACTACTATTGAATACTACACATAAAAGTTTGAAAGAAATATAACATAATTCTGTTTGTCTCGAAACAAAGAGACTACAGCTAGTGACATAAGTAAAGAGAGAGAGACGTCGGGCTTGCGGACGTATGCAAGCTACCTCGGTCTCAAATGTGATCAACTTCCACGCAATCGATTTACTCGCTGCTGCTCCTGATCGTAACCTGGACCTGTGCAAAAACGCACAGAAGTGTAGTATCAGCACAACCGACCCCATGTGCTGGTAAGTGCCTGGCCTATCCCGGCGAAGTAGTGACAAGCCTAGGACCAGACACCCACATAAACCTGTGCAATTCAATATATATGTATACCACAGAATAACAAAAAATAATCAAGTAATAACACAATAAGGAATATCACAAAGAACTCAACAATTAACAACAGTTAATAAGTTCACAAGGAAAACAAAGTATAATGGAAACACAAGTAATATCAAGTCAAGGAATAGCAAGCAGTTGCACGGCATCACCCTTCGTGCTTTTACTCTCATCCTCACATCCATAGTACGGCATGATCCTTCGTACATGGTTCAATAACAGGGCACGGCATGATCCTTCGTGCATAATCAATAAAACATGGCACGGCATTAACCTTCGTGCATAAATAATAAAACATGGCACGGCATTAACCTTCGTGCATAAATAATAAATCAAGGCACGGCATCACCCTTCGTGCATTATCACTCTTCTTCACCCAAATAACAATCACAGTTAAGGGCAAAGAATAAAACAGTAATTCATAAACCGTCCCAACAAGGGCAATCAATAATCATCTTCACAACAAGTCCCGACAAGGGAGAACAATAACAATTCTACAACCTGGCAAAGGTTCAACAATTCATCTGCAAATATGTCTCACAATAAGCATTATCAACGACTCACGGTCATACTAGACGCTAGTGTATGGATGCTCGTCACCACAGCCCATACACCGCACTCGATCACATAACACATAGCACATAATCCTATTCCCTTAAGCTAGGATAGAACAAACACTTACCTCGAATGTTTATGAACAATTCAATCTGTGGCAATGTCTTTTTCTTTCAAATTTGGCTCCAATCCAATCGTATCTATACACAATTGATTTAATATCATCAATACTACTCAACAAACTAATTCCTAAGACCAATTACAACTTTTACAACATTCTGCCCGGAATAGTGAATTTCGACCCCGGGCCCACATGGTCGGAACTCGGGGTTCGGACCAAAATCCGGTTACCCATCCCCTCATGAGTTCATGTATATGATTTGTTTCAAAATCGGACCTCAATTCGAGGTCCAATTCCCCAATTTATTAAAAACCCTATATTCTAACAAAAACAAGAAATTCAACCATGAAAACCTTTGATTTCTATCGAAAAACATATTTAATGATGTTAGGAATTGAAAGAATTAAGTAAAAAGTGACTTACAATTGTTTTGATGAAGAATGAATCCGTGAAGAATCGCAAATGGGTGTTTTTGGGTTGTAAAAAGTGAAGAAATGAAGTGAAAATCGTGTTTTACAGGTCTCTGTGTTCGCATTTGCGAACATGGGTTCGCAATTGCGAACCCCGACCAATTTCTGGAGTTTGAAAAATAAGCTAAGGTTGGGAAGTTCGCATTTGCGAACATTTGTTCGCATTTGCGAAGTCTAGGCAGTTACTGGGGATTTCGCATTTGCGAAATAAGGTTCGCATTTGCGAACCAGCAGGCTTCTGGGCTTTGTCGCAATTGCGACACATTCTTCGCAATTGCGAAGACAGTCAATTACTGAAGGCCTCGCATTTGCGAGGTTAAGTTCGCAATTGCGAACTCTTGTCCAGGTGTACCAGTGTCGCATTTGCGACACTTTGTTCGCATTTGCGAACTTGGCTGGTTCTGCAGGCATCGCATTTGCGATAATGGGTTCGCATTTGCGAACCCAGCCTTGAACTGCCTTCTTCGCATTTGCGAGAAATTCGTTACAAATGCGAAGCCAACAGCTGGGTGAAAAACCCGCAGTGCATAATTTCAGAAATTGATCCTACGGCCTATCAAATCTTTACCCGAGCCCCCCGGCTCCAAACCAAACATGTACACAACATCAAAAACACATTATGAACTTGTTCGTGCGATCACATCGCCAATATCACATCGTTTTCATCAAATCAAGCCTCAAATTCATGATTTTCATACTTTTGGTTTGTCAAAACTTTCAAACTTGGAACTCAAGGTCCAAAACGTCTCAAACGACATCCGAATGTCACCAAACTTTACAGAAATCACATATATAATATTTAAGACTTGTACTGGGCGTCGGAACCAAAATACGAGCCCGATACCAAGGTCAATTAATTCATTTCCTTTAACAATTACATCAAAACAATTTCATATAAAAATTCATAACTTGGGTTCTAGGCCTCATAATTCGACTCCGGACATATGTCCAAGTCCCATACTTTCCTACGGACCTTTCGGGACCATCCAATCTCGGGTCCGGATCCGTTTACCAAAAATGTTGACCGAAGTTAACCATATCAATATTAATATCATTTTTATCCAAATTTCTCATAGAATTCATATTTTTCTATCACAAAAATCTTTCCGGCTACATGCTCGAATCGTGCACGTAAATCGAGGCAACATGGAATGAGGTTTTCAAGGCCTCGGAAGCTCGAAATGACTAATAAAAATAAGTGATGACCCTTTGGGTTGTCACAGTCTCGCCCGGCTCGAACCAACCCACGGGAGACCTGCACCTCCTACCATATAGGGACTCATACGGTGCCATCTGAATACTGGACTGATAGCTGTTATTATAGGCAAACTCCGCCCATAGCAATAAATGATCCCATGAACCTACAAACTCAATCACGCACGCATGGAGCATATCCTCAAAAATCTGAATAGTGCGCTCCGACTGGCCATTGGTTTGGGGGTGAAACGTTGTGCTCAGCTCCACCTGAGTGCCTAACTCCTACTGCACGGCTCTCCAGAACCGTGAAGTGAACTGAGTGCCTCTATCTGAAATGATGGAAATTAGAATACCATGCAGCCGGACTATCTCCCTGATGTAGATCTCCACCAGTCGCTCCGATGAGTAAGTAGTGCTCACCGGTATGAAATAGGAAGACTTGGTCAGCCGACCCACAATGACCCAAATGGAATCAAACTTCTTCACAGTCCGTGGAAGTCCAGATACAAAGTCCATGGTGATGCGCTCCCATTTCCACTCTAAGATCTCAATCTGCTGCATTAACACACCCGGACGCTGAAGCTCAAACTTCACCTGCTGGCAGTTGAGGCACCTTGAAACATAGTCAACTATATCCTTCTTCATCCGCCTCCACCACTAATGCTGCCTCAAGTCCTGATACATCTTCGCGGCACCCGGATGGATGGAATACCGCGAGCTATGGGCCACTGCAAGAATCAGATCTCGAAGATCATCTACATTGGGCATACAAATATGCCCCCGCATCCTCATAACTCCATCATCCCCGATGGTAACATCTCGAGCATCACCACGCCGAACTTTATCCTGGAGGACAAGCAAATGATGGGATCTGATAGAGAAGACCGAGAAACTACACAGGCGAGAACCCAGCTGGGCTCTGAAAGATCCAGTCTAACAAAACTGCCTGGCTAAATACTGAACATACATCGCCATAGGCCTCTCCGAAGCTGATAGATATGCCATACTCCCCAAACTCTCCGCCCGGCGACTTAAGGCATCGGAAACTACATTGGCCTTGCCCGGATGATAAATAGTAATATCATAGTCATTCAACAGCTCCAACCATCTCCTCTGACGCATGTTCAGGTCCTTCTACTTAAGCAAGTGTTGCAAGCTCCGATGATCAGTGTAGATCTCACAAGGAACACCATACAAGTAATGACGCCAAATCTTCAAGGCGTGAACAATGGCAGCTAGCTCAAGATCGTGGACAGGGTAGTTCTTTTCATGTACCTTCAGTTGTCGGGACACGTAGGCAATCACCATACCGTCCTGCATCAATACCACACCGACTCCAACTTGTGAGGCATCACAATATACTATATAGGACCCTGAACTGGTAGGCAACATCAAGATAGTGGCCGAAGTCAAGGCCGTCTTGAGCTTCTGAAAGCTCGCCTCACATTCCTCTATCCACTGTAAAGGGGCACCCTTTTGGGTCAATCTGGTCATAGGTGTTGCAATTGAAGAGAACCCCTCTACCAAACAATGGTAATAACCCGGCAGGCCAAGGAAGCTATGAATCTAAGTACCTGAGGAGGGTCTAGGCCAACTCGGTATGGCCTCCACCTTCCTCGGATCCACTCGAATGCCCTTACTCGACACCACGTGGCCTAGAAATGCCACTGAACTCAGCCAAAATTCACATTTAGAGAACTTTGCATATAATTGATTCTCCATCAAAGTCTGAAGCACTATCCTCCGATAATGCTCGTGCTCTTCCCGACTCCGACAATATACCAAAATATCATCAATGAAAACAATCATGAACATGTCTAGATATGGCCTAAATACACCGTGCATCAAATGCAAAAAGGCTGATGGGGCATTAGTCAGCACAAAATACATAACGAGGAACTCGTAGAGACCATACCGAGTCCTGAAGGCAGTCTACAGGATATCTGGCTCCCGAATCTTTAGCTAATGATAACCAAAGCGCAAATCAATCTTGGAAAACACCCGTGCGCCCTGTAGCTAGTCAAATAAATCATCAATACGTGGCAAATAATATCGGTTCTTTATTATAACTTTGTTCAACTGATGATAGTCAATACACATACGTATAGAACCGTCCTTTTTCTTCACAAACAACATAGGAGCACACCACGGCAAAACACTAGGTCGAATGAAATCCTTACCCAATAACTCCTGTAACTGATCCTTCAACTTCTTCAACTCTGGAGGAGCCATACGATACGGAGGAATAGAAATGGGCTGAGTGCCCGACAATAAGTCAATACCAAAATTAATATCTATGTTGGGCGGCATGCCCGGGAGATCAACTGGAAATACATCAGAGAAATCACGTACCACTAGAACAGAATCAATAGAAGGAGTGTCAATACTGACATCCCGCACATAAGCTAGATAAGCAGCACACCCCTTCTCAACCATACGATGAGCTTTGAGAAAGGAAATAACACAGCTGGGGGTGTGATCTAGAGTACCACTCCACTCAATACGTGGAATGCCTGGCATAGCCAGCGTCACAGTCTTGGCGTGACAATCAAGAATAGCATAATGGGACGACAACCAGTCCATTCCCAAAATAATATCAAAATCAACCGTACCAAGCAACAATAGATCAGGTTTGGTCTCAAAACCACAAATAGTGACCAAACACGACCAATACACACGGTCCACAACCAAAGAAACTCCCACCGGAGTAGAAACATAAATGGGGGCACTCAAAGAATCCCGAGGCACACCCAGATGTGAAGCAAAATAAGAGGACACATATGAAAAAGTAGAACCAGGATCGAATAGAACCGATGCCTATCTGTGACTAACCAAAATAATACCTGTGATAACAGAATCAGAGGCAATAGCTGCAGCGCAATCAGGAATAGCATAAAATCCAGCATGTCCCCTCTCTCGAGGGCAGCCTCTGGCACTCTGATCGCCGCCCCTGGCTGGATGGGCAGGTGAAGTAGAAGCTGGGGCTGGAATGATGGCCTGCTGACCCTATCAACCACACTGCAGCTGCGAAGTCTGCAGAGGTGCTCCTCTTCTACGCCTGGGGCACTCCCTAACAAGATGGAGAGTATCACCGTACTCAAAAAAAGCTCTGGGAGGACGTGGTGGATGTGACTGACCAGCCTCGCCCACACTAGACTAACCCCTAGAGGTACCCCGCGCAAGAGGCGCACAGGAAAACTAGGGGAGCATAATAAGGTTCCTGAGGTGCTGGAGTACTACCGGCTGCTGGCAATGTAGAATGAACTGGACGACCGGAATAACCCCTACCAAAATGATCGGCTGCTGAAATACGGGCACCAGAAAAATGGCATGACTTACGAGACCTCTTAGCCTCCCTCTCTCCCCGCTCTCTAGGGAGCATACTCTCAATCCTCCTAGCAATACTCACTGTCTGCTGATACGGTATATCTATCTCCAGCTCCCTAGCCATGCTGGACCGGATCGGTGGAATAAGGCCCTCAATAAACCTCCTCACTCTCTCCCGGACCGTGGCTACCAATGCTGGTGCATGCCTCGCTAGACGGGTGAAACTAATAGCATACGTCGATACTGTCATGGATTCTTGATGCAACCACTCAAACTTCGATCGCCAAGAATCCCTAAGGCTTTGGGGAACAAACTCCCTCAAAAACATATCAGAAAACTGCATCCAGGTCAACGAGGCAGACTCATCTGGACTATCCAACTCAAATGTGCGTCACTAATCATAAGCAGCCCCACGAAGCTGAAAAGCAACTAAGCAAACCCCGCTGGTCTCAACTATCCAAATAGTATGAAGGATACGATGACGCTCCTCAAGAAAACCCAATGCATCATTTGTATCCAAACCACTAAACACTGGAGGATCATATTTCTTGAACCTCTATAATCTACGTTGCTCATCCTCGGAGGTAGCTGGCCCATCTCCGGGCTGTACTGGGGTAGCAGGGGGCATAGTAATAATCTCTGGAACCTGCCCCACAGGCACTCACTGCTCAGGTGTAGCGGCTGCGGGAGTCTGGGCCCTCCCCCGGCCTCAGATGTAGCGGCAGTGAGAGGAAGTAACCCTGCCTGAGCTAAAGCAGTATACATGCTCACGAACTGGGCCAAGGGTCTCCTGGAATGCTAGAGTAGTAGCAGCTGTAGTCGGTGTACCAGGTGCATGTTGTCCAACCTGATCCACCGGTGATGCCTCAGTGGCAGCGTGCGCGGGTGCTGTGGCTGCACCTCGGGTGCGTCCTCATCCTCTACCACGGCCCCGGCCTCTGGCGGTAGCAGTAGGGGCCCATGTGCCTTATCCTCACGAGTATCACATGTCCTCACCGTCTGTGAGAGAATAGAAAGCAGAAGTTTAGATTTGATGCCAAAATATCGCACGACAAGGAATCCAAAAGAAATGAAGAGTTTCCTAAATAGTTACATATCCTCTCGTAGATAAATGCAGAAGTCTCTGTATTGATCAGCGAGACTCTAAATAACCGGTCTGTGTCCCGTGAATCCTGTGAATGTAGAGCTCAGATACCAACTATTCACGACCCTAGTTCACCAATCGTGAACCTGTCATGACTGCACCCAGCCTTTGCGACTAGGTAAGCCTAACACGATGTGGAAATATACAATTTCATGAACAGAAGATAAGATAACAACGGAATAATGTAAATGGAATGTAATAAGTGTCGCTCGGATACCCAAGACCCGGATACCCACGGGCAATACAGACAAAGAAAAGAGTACAACCATGGCTCTATACATCAAGAATGTTTATACAATGAGATAAGGGAAAATAACTGATATCACTAATGAGAATAGAAGGAGTCTCTCCGGATCCGCGGACGTAACAGATCATACCTCAAGTCTCCTGAAGTGCTGCTAGATCACCTGAAACGTGCCTGATCTGTTATACCTGGATTTGCACAACAAAAGTGTGCAGAAGAGTAGTATGAGTACACCACAGCGATACTCAGTAACTGCCAAGCCTAACCTCGATGGAGTAGTGATGAGGAAGGTCAGGGCCCTACCGAGAGACAATAACATAATGATAATACTAATATCGATCAATTTAAATAAGAATGAGACTGAAATAAAAACAATAAAGTAAACACTGCAACCGTCTACGATTAAGATAATAAAGCGTAACCAACACAACATATATCCAAATCAACAAGTCCAGGATCTCCGAGATCTGAACCCGCAGTCCCTACATCAGTATCTCTAGGTCTCTGATAATCTAACCCACAGCTCTCGGGTCTCCAAGAATTGAACCCACAGTCCATATCTCAATAGCTCAGGATCTCCGAGAATTGAACCCGCAGTCCATATCTCAATTGCTCAAGATCTTCAGGAATTGAACCCGCAGTCCGTATTTCAATAGCTCAGGATATCCGAGAAGTGAACCCCCAGTCCGAATCTCAATAAACTCTGGGTCTCCGGGAATCCAACCCGCAACCCTTGGTTATCTGGGAATTGAACCCGAAGTCCAAAAACACAAACACAATCAATAAGAGGGAAAGCACAGAGAAATATGAAGTACATAACTACAATTTACTCCAAGACCAGCATCAACAAGTTCCAGGAAGTTCAATTAAGACAAGTAGGCACTTAGACAGATAATCCTATCTAATCATGCTTTTTAACTAATATGAGGTAAATATCACAATGGAATCAACTAAATAGCAAGAATATCACGATTTGAACAGTTCAAGTAAGCTGGTTTTCCAACAATCTGCACATGTACACGCCCATCACCTCCCGTACAAGGCATTTAAATTAACACATAAAATCCTAGGGGAGAAGGTTCCCCCACGCAAGGTTAGACAAGTCACTTACCTTAAATTCGATACGAAACCACTAAGAAACGACTCTCTTGCAACGAGTATCAGCTCTACAGGTGTAGAATCTGATCAAAATCAATAGAAACACATCAAAATAGGCCAAAGGGACATTAACCAATCGAAACAACTTGAATTACACCAAAAACCACAAAGTTGCCAAAAGCCGACATTCGATACGCTTCTCAGAAAATTACGAAAGTTATATTTTCGGATTTCTTATCTCAACACGAGTCCATACATATAAAGTTTACCAAAATCGGACTCCGTTTGCCCATTCAAATCGTCGATTTACCATAACTCACGCTTAGGGTAAAAACCCTTCATTAATCCTCCCATTTACAGTGAAATAATTAAAGCTTCTAAGATAAAATCACGTATTTGGACCATAAAACTTACCTCCGATGATTACCCGGTGAAATCCCCTTCAACCTACTGGACCAGAAGCTTCTCAAGCTCAAGCATTTACTTTTCTAGTTAGAGACCAACGTCTTGGGGCTAACGTGGGATCCCTGCTGCAAAATTAAATACGATCTCTTTCCATACTTCACAAGCAGCAGCTAGTTCCGGGCTCCATTTGGAAGCCTCGCGAATAATTTGATTACCTTCCTGAGCAAGATCATTTACGAAGATCCCATTCTATTCCGGAAGCTCGTAGCATTGGTCCCGATAAACCCCAATTTAATGCTTCGTCTCCCAGCAAAGAGGGAAGATTTCGTGAGACTCTGCTTGGCAAACGAGTCGATTATTCAGGGCGTTCTGTCATTCCTGTCAATTAGCTCTCTAAGAACTCAAAAAAGGATGTTTTGTGTAAATGGGTCACGGATGAACTGTTCTGGTTTTTAATATTTCTGTCAGGTCTTTATCTTTTTGCGATCGCGATGTACAAAGGCGGCTGAATTTCCTTCTACGAGAATTCAGCCCTTGGCCCATGATCGCAATGACCAACTTTTCACCTCTACGCGATTGCAACACTCGATCCGCGATCACACAGCTTCCAGACTCGACCTTACGTGATCGCGACACTGGTATGCGATCGCAATGTTTACAAACATTACCTTACAGATATTGTTCGGAGGCACCATTTTCATAGCCCGAGAATTTTTTGCCATCGCCTGAGGACCCTTTTCTTTATCTCTTGCAAGTAAATAGGTGAGCAACAACCATCTCGGTAGGAGCAATACCACTCTAGCTCCCACAGCCCTATTAGACCTTAACTCTTCATCCCAGCCTGAATATTGCACTCGTTCTTCAAAAGTCTCCATCAGCACACTCTGCCGACGGATCCTGAATGACATATGGCCTGATTCTTGTAAAACCAGTGATATGTAGGCATCTCAAAATCCAAGGAACAACCAAAACTTTTCAAACCCCTTCGTTCAGTCAAAATTAGCCATCATATCTTTACACGAAAACTCATTCATCCTTCCCAGGTAAAGAGGAGCAGCTGTCGATATCCAATTTTTTCTCTCACATTTTTTATATGCAAAATACCTTTCAAACTATCATGTATACACATATATAAGTATACCCCAAGGATACATTATTGTTCCTTAATTTTTCAAAGATTATTAAATCAATTTATTGCCCATTTTATTAAGAAAAATCCAATAATTATCCCCACAAATATCATTTTTGGTGATTCACTTATTGGAGTCACATGTTTTCATTAAAATATGGCTACGGCATTTTTGTACATTTTTTACATATTTAGCTGAAATTTTTAAGGATACAATTGCATAATTGCAATATTAGTCATTCTTACGGTTAAGTTCATCTCATATTCATAAAATGAGTTTTTTTTTAATTATTAAATTGATAACTATATATTATAGTCACTTTGGAGATTTCAATTTATTTCTAGAAATTAATTTACTATTTGTTTTAATTTTAAGAGGAGAAAATTGGATATTTAAATAATAGCCCAATTCGTTCCCAAATTTGACCCCAATGTCAGCTCAATCTCAATTAAAATGCGACCGAGACCCTAATTACCCCTGCCCAATCCAAAACCTTATTAAATCATGACTGTTGATCTAAATGATCAACGACCCTCACTCGCTCTTACCATTTTTAATTCCAAATCCCCCCCCCCCAATACCCCTTATTTTTCTCACTCGTTTCTGTCTTTATACCTCTGGTTCTCTCTAGAACCTTCCCCCTTTCACCACCTCTCCGATGAGTTCCCTTCATTTCTTCGGCCACCTTCTGACATGAATCCATGGTGGTTTCACCACCCATCAAGCCACATATGCTCCTCGCGTGTGGTTACTGAAGCTTCATGACTTGACCACGAAGAGTTGTGTCCAGACCACTGTTGATTCAAGTTCCATGGCCATCTTCGGCCTACTCTGGCAAGCCATGCATATTTGGAGACTTGCCTCAACTCCTCTTGCTTAGATCCAAGCATTTCTCATCATTTTGGTTCTTCTAACAACCCTAGCTTTTAAGGTTTTTCTGATATCTTTAGATATGTTCCAGATCTATGCTTTCCCTAAAGTTTTTAAAAAAATTTCTTCATTTTCTTTCAAAAAAACAATGCTTTCAAACCCATTTTATTTCTTCGATCTAGGTTTTTTATGATCTATTTAGATGTTTCTCTGATATTCTCTTTATTTCGTGTGTTTGTTCTACTATATTTTCTTTACTGTGTTCTTGTGTGTTTCTTATTAAGTCTCCTCTATTGTTTTCTAATTAGCTTTGTTCAACTATGTTTCGTATTAGTTTCTTCTACGATGTTTTCTTTGAGCGCTTCTATTGTGTTTCACATGTTACTTTTCTGCCATGTATCTCATGAGTTTCTGTTGCTGAAGAAACATGTTAATGGTTTCAGTTCTTTTCTGAGACCTCTGAACCTGTTTCAACTTAATTACTTTCCCTCTTATCTCTGCACTCGCTTGATGATAGAAACCCTAGAATTTTGAGGGTTTTCCAAGTTTGGAAACCATTGGCTAAGTGATTTTCCTGAACATGTTTTATTTCAAAAGAAACCCTAACACTTTCAGACCTATTTCGAGTCTCTGAACTGAGTTTTGAAATCCTTGTTTTTCATATGATTCTTACTTTTGCTAAAATCTTCTAAGGTCTTTTACACTGGATTTGTGTATGCAACTAGATGCTACTTCTCTTCTACATTGCTAACCAATATGATAGCTATGCTCCTGTAGGCTATTATATACTAATTTTGCAATGAAACAACATGTTTTTTAGCTTAACATGTTTGTATGCTCTTTATATGTGCTGGACATACCCTCTAAAATGGTTTTCAAATCTTGATTAGTTTCAGACTTCCTTCTGTATAGGTTTGTTTGATTTCTTTCCTTTTTTGTTGATTTCCCTATGACTTGATTTATGTTACTTAACTTTCCTTAATTTTTCTGACTTGGTCCATTCATGGACCATTAATTACAAAATCTTTGATCCTTCATTTACTGGCTACTAATTGATTTTCTTACCTTATTTATGCAACCGTGTATGTCAAAGCCCTGCCTCTAAAATAAACTTCTATGTACTTACCCCTTGGTGCCTACTTTGCACAAAGTGCTTGTTTGATTTCTTTCCTTAAATAACTTTCACCATTTCAATCTGAATTCCTAAATTAAAGGAAGTCTTGTGTGATTGATTCTTAATTGATATTCAGTTCTTTAACTATTTTGTTACCTTATTTTCTCCCTAATTTTCATACTATATATGCACGACTCTTTCACTAACACAGACACTCATTCATAGTCTTTCTGAACACACACGTGTACGCAATGGTATTCTCTCCTATTGCCTACACTGTGGCCTGTTTACAAGACCTACTACTTTTCTCTATTTGTTTCATTGAAACTAGTATGTCCTGACATAAGCTTTATGACCACAACAATGTGTTTATTTAGTGTTTTTGTATCCATGTCTATATACTATTTTTGTATAGTTCAACACTTAAACTAGCATGTTGATTTCTTTCTGCTTGTTTCTATTATGAATCCCAAGCCCCTGTCCCCTATGTGTTTGAGCTATGGCTTAAGGTTGCAAATTATTGTTCAGGAATTAAGCTTCATCCCTTAGGATCATTGCCTCTAATGGTGTGTTCTAACAGGCTTATAGGTGGGCTAGCATTCTCCATTGTAAATCTTATATTCTAGCTATATACAATCTGGAAATCTCACTATTGCTATATATAATATTGAACCTATTATAATCTTCTTGAGAAATATTAACTTTGCTCATATATAAATTGTATGCCCAAACAAGCCAAACGGCATGTGCCCTATTATCACAATGACACCCAAGAAAGCAACCCCACCTTATTACAACAAAGTAAATGTCACAACCTAGAATTTCCACATTCAGGGCTGTGATGGCACCTAACATTTCACTCGCTAGGCAAACTAATGTGAGAGAGTTGTTAAGTCCAATTTCATTCCACATCATTAAATAAAAAAATTAAGACAAAAAGAATTAAAGCTAAGTGCGTAATAACATAATGTCGAATATCTACTACAACAAAAATATGGAGTCACAATTGACAAGCTTCTAAAATTTACTACAAAATAGGGTCTCAAAGAAACACAACTGTTTCGAATGAAAGAAACAGTAAAATAAGGGAAGTACAAGGGGACTTCAAGGTCGGCGGATGTCAGCAGATGTACCTCGAGTCTCCAACAAGCAAGTCCAAGTTGCTATTTAAAGAGCCAGGGCTGGTACCAAAGTCGCCACAAGAAGTGCATTGTGTAATATGACTACAACCGTCCTCATGTACCACGTAAGTGTCGAGCCTAACCTCGATGAAATAGTGACAGGGTGATTACAAGACACCCACATAATAAACATGTGCAGATAATAGTATATATATAAGATAACAATAAATAAGAGATAAACATGTACTATTGAGAAGGGGACATGCTAAGGGGATTCACGATACCAGGGACACGACAGAAATGATAACCATGCTAGTTATATACTGTTAACCAGTAAAAACAATTAAGCACAATGAAGAATATTACACGGCATCACCCTTCATTCTTTTACTCTCAACCTCACGATATAAATCAATAGAAACCGCATGACATTACCCTTCATGCATTAACTCTCATAACATGGCACGGCATAACCCTTCATGCATTAACCCTCATAATATGGCACAACATCATCCTTCATGTATTAACACTCACAATATGGCACGACATTACCATTTGAGCATTAACACTCTCCTTTAAGATGTATCAATGAACAAGTAACAACAGCGAGATAGAATAATAAGAACAAGTTTTAGTTCAACAATGGTTCCACAATACCAATCTCAACTTTGGAATCAACATCAAATTTACACCAAAATCCATAAACATGATAAGAACTATCAATTTAACAAATAACTAGTCTAAGCATGTATAATATGTTCAAAGTAGAAATGATTGCAAGGAACAAGTCCCACACACACGCTTTTACTCCACAACAACACACATGTATTTGTCACCTCACATATGCATTGTACCAAATATCTAAACATGTAGCAAATAGATAAATGAGACCTAATCCCTCGAGTTAAGGTTAACCACGAAACTTACCTAACTCCAAAGGGTCAATTCAAATCTCAACCATGGCTTTCACTTTCAATTAAGCCTCTGAACCAAGAGAATCTAGCAAATTACAAACAAAACGATTCAAATTAAGCCTTAGGAACTACCCACTTTTGCAAAGAATTCGATTTAGATCATTAATAAAAAGTCAATAAAATCTAACTCTTGGGTCTGCTTGGTCCAAACCTGAAATTTAGACCAAAACTAGATTGCCCATTCACCCCCAAGCTCGGTTATGTAATTGTTTTTGGAATCTGATCTCAATTTGAGGTTTAATCCCCATTTTACAAAAATCCCTAATTTTACCCGAACAACAAATTTCCACCATGAAAACACAAGATTTTAGGTTGAAATCTTAGAAAATGCAATGAAAGACTGAAAGAAGCTAGTTTAAAATCCCTTACCAATGATTTGGGGAAGAAGGGTTATTTGAAAAATTGCCTCTAGGGCTTCTAAGTTTGAAAATTTGAAGAATGAACAAAATTTCCATCTAACACCCATTTTGATTAGCTGTAGATGTTGCATTTGTAACCTGGGTTTCACAAATACGAACCCTACAAATGCGAAGAAACCATCAAAATGCAAAGTCCTTCCCATCTTTGCTTTCATCGCTTTTGTGATGATTTTTTCGCAAATGCTAACTTTGACCTTCCACAAATGCGATTATTGTACCCCCTATCCCACTTCGTAAATTCAAATTATTGTTCGCAAATGCAAGCATGAGGTGCCCCAGTTACTCTTCGCAAATGTGATGCATTTCTCACAAATATGAACTTATCAGAAGTCTCAAATTCGACTTCTGACCTTGCAATTGCGAGGTCTGAGGCATGCACCAGATCTGAAACAACCAGCATGTCCCTAAGTCAAAATATAACTTTGTAGCCTATCCAAACTCACCTGAGCCCTCAAGGATCCAAACGAAATATGTACACAAGTCTAAAAATATTATACTAACTTGCTCTCGCAATTGAATCGCCAAAATAACACCTAGAACTACGAAATGAGCATCAAATCAAAGGAAATTTCAAGATAACTCATGAACTTCTAATTTCACAACAGGATGTCTGAATCAATTTAAGCGAACTCTGTTTCTCACAAAATTTTACAGATAAACAAAGAATATAGTATTGGACCTATATCAGGTTGAACAAAATCTATAACCATAAAGTCAATTATTGATCAAACTATCAAAATCATTAAGGTTTCAAAATTTCAAATTTCAACAAAGTTCGATAACTCGGGGTAGGGACATTTGAATTTGATTCTGAGCATAAGCCCAAATCCCAAATCATGATATGAACCCTCCAAAATCGTCAAAACACAGATCTAGGTATGTTTGCTCAAAATGTTGACCAAAGTCAACTCAAATATATTTCAAAGCAAAAATTTCATATATTTAATCTATTATTAACATAAAAGCTTTCTAGAAAAACACTCGGATAGTGCACGTAAATTAAGGAGGGCTAAAATAAGGTATTTAGTGCTTCAAAGCATGTAATTGGGTTTTAAAACATTAGATGCCCTATCGGGTCATCACATTCTCCAGCTCTAAAACAACCATTCATCCTCGAACGCATCCTTCGTATATTAACACTCTCCTTTACCATATAATAATACCAATCTCAACTTTGGAATCAATACTCAATTTTCAACAAAACCGATAAACACGTTAAGAATGATTAATTTAATAAATAACTAGTCTAAGCATGAATAACATGATTAAAGTAACAATAATTGATGGGAACATGCCCCGCCCGCATGTTTTAACCCAACAATAATGCATAGGTACTCGTCACCTAACATATATATTGTACACAACATCTAAATATGTAGAAAACACACAAACAATTCGTAATCCCTCCAGTCAAGGTTAAGAATGATACTTACCGTACTCCAAAGGATCAATTCAATGCTCAACAATGGCTTTGCCTTTCAAACAAACCTCCGAACCAATAGAATCTAGCAAATTACTAAAGATGAGATTCAAATTAAGCCTTAGAAACTACGCACATTTGCAAAGAATTCAAATTATGTCATTATTGAAAAGACAACAAAAGTCAACTCTGGGGCTCGCTTGTCCAAACCCAAAATTTGAACCAAAACCCGATTACCTATTAACCCCTGAGCCCGGTTATGTAGTTTGTTTTGGAATCTGACCCCAATTTGAGGTCTAAATACCCATTTTATAAAAGTACCTAATTCCACTAACCCCCAATTTCCACCATGAAAACACCATATTTTTGTTTGAAATCTTAGGAAATGCAATTAAATATTAAAAGAAACTAGTTTATAATACCTTAGCAATGATCTGGGAAGAAGGATTCTCTGAAAAATCGCCTATACAGCTTCTAAGTTTAAAATTTTTAAGAATGAACTAAAATCCCAGCTAACCCCCATTTTGATTAGTTACAAGGTTTGTACTTGTGACCTAGGGTTCGCCAATGTGAACCCCGCAAATGCGAAGAAACCATCGCAAATGCGAGGTCTGAGTCATGCACCAAATCTGAAACACAACATCACATTCCTAAGTCCAAATTTCACTCTATAGTCTATCTGAAACTAACTTGAGCCCTCGAAGCTCAAAACCAAACGTCTATACAAGTCTAAAAATATTATAAAGACTTGCTCGCCCGATCAAATAGCCAAAATAATACATATAACTATGAATTAAGAGTCAAATCAAAGGAAATTTTCAAGAAAACTCATGAACTTATAATGTCACAACAGAACATTCGAATCACGTCAAACCAATGCCATTTCACACCAAAATTGATATACAAGTCAAAAATATAGTATTGAACCTATATTGAGTTTTAGAACTAAAATATAGACCCGATATCTGTTAATTCAAACATTGGTCAAATTTTCAAAATTATTAAGCTTTCAAAAATTTAAATTTCAATAAAGACCGATAAATCATGCTAGGGGCTTTCAAATTCAATTCCAGGCATACGCCCAAATAGCAAATCACGATACGGACCTACCGGGATCATCAAAATGTGAATTCGTGTCCATCACTCAAAATGTTATTGAAGTTAACTGTCATGGCCCTAGTTCACCAATCGTGAACCTGTCATGACATCAGTCATCCTTCGCGACTAGGTAAGCCTAACACGATGCGGAGTATACAATTTCATGAACAGAAGATACGATAACAGTGGAATAATGTAAATGAAATGTAATAAGTGCCGCTAGGCACATACACTTCGCCAAAACACGCTAAGCAACATGCTACCAAGACCCAAAAACTCACGGGCAACACCGACTAAGAAAAGTACAACTGTGGCTCTATATATTAAGAATGTATATACAACGATAATAAGGGAAAATAACTGCTATCACTAATGAGAATAGAAGGAGACTCTCCGGATCCGTGGACGTGGCATATCATACCTCAAGTCTCCTGAAGTGTTGGAATATCACCTGAAATGTGCCTGATCTGATGTATATGGATCTGCACAACAAAAGTGTGCAGAAGAGTAGTATGAGTACTCCACGACGGTACTCAGTAAGTGCCAAGCCTAACCTAGATGGAGTAGTGACAAAGAAGATCAAGGCCCTACCGAGAGACAATAACATAATTATAATAATAATATCGAGAAGTGTAAATAAGAATGAGACTGAAATAACAACAATAAAGTAAATACTGCAACCGTCTAAGATTAAGCTAACAAAGAGTAACCAACACAACATATATCCAAATCAACAAGTCCAGGATCTCAAGGAATTTAACCCGCAGTCCCTTTCTATATTCAACAACTCAGGATCTCCGGGAATTGAACCTGCAGTCCCTACATCAGTATCTCTGGATCTCCGGGAATCAAACCTGCAGTCCTCGAATCTCCGAGAATTGAACCCGCAGTCTGTATCTCGTTAGCACATGATCTCTGGGAATCGAAACCGCAGTCTGTATCTCAATAGCTCAGGATCTCCAGAAATTGAACCCGCAGTCCGTATCTCTATAGCTCAGGATCTCCGGGAATTGAACCCGCAGTCCGAATATCAATAAACTTCGGGTCTCCAGGAATCGAACCCGCAGCCCTTGGATCTCCGAGAATTGAACCTGCAATCCACAAACACAAACACAGTCAATAAGAGGGAAAGCACAGAGAAATATGAAGTACATAACTACAACTTAGGCCAAAACCAGCATCAACAAGTTCCAGGAAGTTCAATTAAGACAAGTAGGCACTTAGACAGAGAATCCTATCTAATCATACTTTTCTAACTAATATCAGGTAAATATCACAATTGAATCAACTAAATAGCAAGAATATCATAATTTGAACAGTTCAAGTAAGGTGGTTTTCCAACAATCTGCGCATGTACACGCCTGTCACCTCGCGTACAAGGCATTTAAATTAACACATAATACCCTAGGGGAGAAGGTTCCCCCACACAAGGTTAGACAAGTCACTTACCTCAATTTCGGTACGAAACCGCTGAGAAATGACTCTCTTGCCACGATTATTGGCCTCCACAGGTGTAGAATCTGATCAAAATCAATATAAAGAAATCAAAATAGGCCAAGGGGACATTACCCAATCGAAACAACTTGAATTACACCAAAAACCACAAGTTACCAAAACTCGACTTTCGGTACGCTTCTCAGAAAATTTTGAAAGTTACATTTTTGGATTCCTTATCTCAACACGAGTCCATACATATAATGTTTACCAAAATCGGACTTCGTTTGCCCATTCAAATCATCGATTTAACATAACCCTGGCTTAGGGCAAAAACCCTTCATTAATCATCCCATTTACAGTGAAATAATTGAAGATTCTAAGATAAAATCACGTATTTGGACAATAAAATTTACCTCCGATGATTACCCGGAGAAATCCCCTTCAATTCCCATCAATTATGTCTCTAAGAACTCAAAAATGAATGTTTTGTGTAAAAGGGTCACAGATGAACTGTTCTGGTTTTTAATATTTCTGCCAGGTCTATATCTCTATACGATCGCAGCCTTTGGCTTGCGATCGCGATGTACAAAATTTGGGCAGCTGGATTTCCTTCTATGCGATCACAGCCCTTGGCCCGCGATCGCAATGACCAACTTTTCGCCTCTACGCGATCGCAACACTCGATCCGCGATCGCACAGCTTCCAGACTCGACCTTACGCGATCACGACACTGGCTACGCGATCGTATTGTTTATAGACATTACCTTATGCGATCGCAGATAGTGCCTCGTGATCGCTATGCACACCAACTTCCTCTTACGCGATCACATGATCGCTATGCACACCAAGTTCCAGTGGTCCGATGCTTGTGAGAAAAGTTTCCAAGAATTGAAGTCAAGATTGACCTCGGCACCAGTATTGGCCTTGCCAGAAGGCACAGAGGGATTTGTGGTTTATTGTGATGCCTCCAGAGTCGGTTTGGGATGTGTATTGATACAGCACGGAAAGGTTATAGCTTATGCTTCCAGGCAACTCAAGAACCATGAGCAAGAATTATCCGACGCATGATTTGGAACTTGCAGCTGTTGTGTTTGCCTTGAAAATATGGCGACACTATCTTTATGGAGTTCATGTAGATGTGTTTTCGGACCACAAGAGCCTCCAGTATTTGTTCAAGCAGAAGGAGCTAAATCTGAGACAGCGGCGGTGGTTAGAATTGCTCAAGGACTATGATATGAACATATTGTACCATCCAGGAAAGGCAAATGTGGTAGCCGACGCTCTTAGTCGAAAATCCATGGGTAGTTTGGCTCATTTGGGTGTGGATCGGAGACCCCTGGCTCGAGAGGTTTACCAATTAGCCAGTTTGGGGGTTCGTATCTCGGCGTCAGACGAGGGGGATATTTTGGTGCATAATGGAGCAGAATCATCGTTGGTCGCGAAAATCAAGGAAAAACAGTTCATGGATCCAGCATTGGTTCGGGTGAAGGAAGCAGTCATGAATAACAAGACCTCAGCATTTGTAATCAGCAGCGAAGATGGTGTATTGCGGTGTCAAGATAGGCTATGTGTTCCGGATGTGGATGAGCTTCGAGAAAGGGTAATGGCAGAGGCTCATATTTCCAGGTATTCGGTACACCCAGGTTCCACGAAAATGTATCATGACCTTAAGGAGATTTATTGGTGGAACGGTATGAAGAGGGATGTAGCAAGCTTTAGGGATGTAGCAAGCTTTGTAACTAAATGTCCGAACTGTCAACAAGTGAAGGCCGAGCATCAACGGCCTGGGGGATTAACTCAGCTTATAGAAATACCAAGGTGGAAATGGGAGATGATCAATGGATTTCGTGGTAGGGTCACTCAGCGTAAGTTTGACTCAATATGGGTGATAGTGGATCGACTCACCAAATCAGCTCACTTCCTGCCTGTCAAGTCCACTGATACTGCGGAGCAATATGCAAGATTGTACATCAAGGAGATAGTAAGACTTCATGGCACTCCACTTTCTATTATCTCGGATCGCGGGGCTCAGTTCACAACTAACTTTTGGAAGAAGTTTCAGCAAGGTTTGGGAACTCAGGTGAATCTCAGCACAACTTTCCATCCACAGACCGACGGTCAGGCCGAGCGGACCATTCATACGCTTGAAGATATGTTGCGGGCTTGTGTCTTAGATTTTAAAGGTAATTGGGATGAACACTTGCCACTGATAGAATTTGCTTACAATAACAGCTATCATGCTAGCATTCGAATGGCCCCGTTTGAGGCATTGTACGGGAGAAGATGTAAATCACCAATCGGGTGGTTTGAGGTAGGTGAAACAGAATTGCTAGGGCCAGATGTGGTGTACGAAGCTATGGAAAAGGTCAAGGTTATTCAGGAGAGGATGAAAACAGCACAGAGTCGTCAAAAGTCCTATGCGGACGTTCGTCGAAGGGATTTGGAGTTTCAAGTCGATGATTGGGTGTTCTTGAGGGTATCTCCTATGAAGGGAGTCATGCGATTCGGAAAGAAAGGGAAATTGAGTCCTAGGTATGTCGGGCCATATCGAATCGTTCAAAAGATTGGTCAAGTTGCTTATAGGCTAGAGTTGCCTCCGGAGATGTCATCAGTGCATCCGGTATTCCATGTGTCCATGTTGAAGAAAGTGATTGGAGATCCATCCACCATCATGCCAATCGAAGCTATAGAGGTTAATGAAGATTTGTCATATGAAGAAGTTCCAGTTGCCATTCTTGATAGGCAAGTCCGTAAGTTGAGAAATAAGGAAGTTGCCTCTCTGTTAAAGTATTGTGACGAAGCCAACAAGTTGAGGAGGCCACATGGGAAGCGGAAAAAGAGATGAAAGAAAAGTACCCCCATTTGTTCGATCAAGCCTAGAAGAAATTAGGTGACCCTCCTACTCCTAGTAACTGTCATCTTGTCTAAGTTGTTTTTCTCTTAGTGTTAGTAAAGTCTCCCTCATTTTGTAATGAATTTAATGTGTTGTTACCTTGGGTCATTTGAACCTTTCTTGATAAATGGAAGCCTTAGAAAGATTCGTGTGTTAAATAAGCAACTAATAGTAAGTTTAGATTGGTAACGGTTTGTTAAGTGTACATGGTGTGTTAAAATGGTTAAATAAGGTGAGAATTCATTGAAGTGACTAGTTTATGTGCAATTGTAACAATGTGATAGAATATGTGCATTCGTTGAGGTAAGAAAGTGTATACCAGTTGTGAAAAGTGTTGTATTTGTGTATTGTTGTTTGGTAATGTGTTTCGGGGGCCCTCTGACAGGTGGATATGTCCATAATACAAAGGAAACTCTGGCGAAATATTTCTAAAATATAAGAGTTAGTCAAAATTTTGATGGCTGCATATCATGTCTTTCAAAACCAACTCATTTATTTCAAAATCCTCATTCGAGGACGAATTATCTTAAGGGGGGGAGGATGTAAGGCCCCGGAGATCTTAAGCTCGCCGCGGTTCGGACCCTTGGTAGTGATTTAAGTTTCAAAAATGTAAAGAATTAATTTTTCCGAAAAATGTCAAATATGCGGTCAAGAATGCGACCGCAAACCTGACATGCGGACCGCATTCTTGCCGCAAAACGTTCCAGAGAGTTTCCCAAAAATCGTGTCAAAAGTGTGGTCGATATGCGATCGCATGTCAAATCTGCGGTGCACTTTGCGACCGCAGATCAAACATGCGGACCGCATTTTGACCGCATTTCTTAACAGAACCTGTGTAAATTTGGGGCAATTCTGCGGTCACTATGCGGACCGCATGTTGATTCTGCGGTCGCATAGTGCACCGCATATTCGACCCCGGCCCAGATTTTTGTAACATTTTGACCCGATCCCTTCTTTAATATAACACACTTCTTCTTCATTTTATCATATCATCTTACCAAAATTAGAGAGAGAAGAGAGGGTTTTTAGAGAGAGAAATCTTTCATCTTCAAGGATTGTTCCAACTATCTTAATCCAAGGGATCTTAGGGCAAGGATTCAACTTCCCCAATCTTTTCAAGGTAAAAACCCTAACTATTTTCTTTGATTTTCAGTTTTAATTGGGTAAAGAGAGGTTTGCATATAATAGCTTTTAAAAATAGAATTTCTACACTCATGCATGATTATTGAACTTGATTTTTAGTAAAAAGAAGTGAGTAGAAGTAAGAGTCTTCAAGAACAAGGTTGGCACAAGTAAGATAGCGTGGGTAAGTATAAAGTAGGAAGTTAACGGAAGAAAATTCATCACCAGGTATGTATGGCTAATTTTGATTCTTGTAAAATCGCCCAAATGTGTGCGAATTGTTTGGCATGTGTCAAATTGAGAAATTTTATGTAATTCTTTGATTTCCTTATTGAGCATTCGATTGAGGTTGAACTACGTGTGGTGTGGTATGAAATATGAGTTGAAAGATAAAAAGGTAATCGAGATTGGTAAAGAATTGGGAACAACCATTGTGATGGCATATTTGGCTTATTGTGGAAGGAATTTGAAACACCTTAATTGTGGTAAATTGTTGAACATGATTATGTGGGCATTTTCGATTTTGGAATACTTGTAATTTGGTTTTGATATTGGCTTGAGAAGAAATTGAGAACATGAACCAATGTGTAAGTTGCTTATTTGAACTTGTTGAAATTGTGTGTAGTACCTTATCTGCTATTTGAAATTGTTGTGTTTTCAAGTGTAAGGCGGGGTCGTGTTGCGCGCCGCAACGTGGGGAAATAAGGTGTGGGTTGGGGTGATAAGGGTGGCCGAGGTAATAAGGGTGGTCGGGGCAATAAGGATGGAAAGCGATCGAAATCGCTATTGAAAAATTGATACAAAAATCAATAATGTGAAATTGTGAAAGGAGACAGCAGGAGAGTTTGCAACCTGTGGGGCCCTGATTGCCCCTTTGTTTGACTACTTGTGCTTTACGTGATTGATTTGTTATTGTTAAATTGGTTGATCGTAGAAAGTGCTTTGTGTGAGAATTATTTGAAATGAGGAAAATGTGGAAACATGATTGGCTGGCTTAATTAATTGTTGATGTAATTTAATGGCTTGAGTTTACTTGGGACAAAGTTTGTCCATACATACCAGTACAATTCAAGTGTACTGACGTCCCTTTTGCCGGGGGCGCTACATTCGTGTTATGATTGTAGGTGGATCAGTAGCATGCACTTCAGCTCATCGGCGGTAGTATCCTTCTCCTTCCACTACCCGTTTTGGTGAGCCCCTTTCTTCCTCGGGGCCTTGTGTGGTTCATGCCACTCGGTTTAGATTTCATTTTGGTTTTGTAAGGTATAGCCGGAGCCTTGTTACCGGCAAGTATTGTATTTCCCTTTTTGTATCCTAGAGGCTCCATAGACATGTAAACTGTGGGATTGTGGCCTATGTATATGTATGGGGCATTGTAAATAAAAATTATGAGCTTGTTAGTGAATCAATCACATGGTTATGTTTATGCATTATGAAATCAGGCATTATTGGTAAAATATTTGGATAATGAGAAACAATCAACACAGGGTTAACACGTGGGAATGAAAGGCACCCAGGTCCGCTTGACTGGGGCAACCCGGTCAGGCGCCGGTCATGTCCCTCGATTTGGGGCGTGACAAACTTGGTATCAGAGCCTATGGTTTTTAAAGTGTCCTAGGATATCTCGGAGCCGTGTCTAGTAGTGCCCTTCTTATAGGTGTGTTGTCGACCACATCATATAAGTAGGGGGCTACACGGGCATTTAGGAATTTACCTATTTCTTTGTTAATCTATATCGTGCGGTAAAGTGCAATGTGGAAATATCTATGTCTAATTCGCGCCTTGTTCCCAAATTTTCAGAATATGGCACCTAAGAAGAAGGCTAGACTCGGCCTTAGGGCCAATGCCGGCCCAAGTGCAACCTGTTAATCATGTACCCGATGCCGTGGGAGAGAATGACCCACCAGTCCCGAATTTGCCTGGCCCATCTATTCAAAACCCAAGTGTCCCTATTCCAGCTGCGGCAGAGGATGCCACCATTCCTCCTGCCAGTGTTCCTGACTCAGATACAGTTCCCGCTTCGGGCTCCGGTATCTCTAATGAAGATCTTAGGGGAGCCATTCATATGTTAACACAGTTAGTGGCCGCCCAGGCCCAGAGATCCCATGATGCCCCTGCATCCTCCAGCGGACAGGGAGATTCCTTTGGCTCCAGAGTCCACCAGTTCTTGCGATTGGCCCCTCCAGAATTTTCAGGTACCGATCCAGAGGCTGACCCACAGGAATTCCTTGATGAGATATACAAGACCCTCAGAGTGATGAAGGCTACAGATATAGAGGGGGTAGAGTTGGCCTCTTACAAGCTGAAGGGAGCGGCACGTTCATGGTTCGAAATGTGGGAGGATTCCCGTGAGGAAGGGAGCCCTCCGGCCAGATGGGATGAGTTCGTGGATGCATTTATGGACCACTTCTTACCTGCTGAGGCAATGGCAGCCTGTGCCACTGAGTTCGAGGGTCTCAAACAGGGCAGTATGAGTGTTTGGGAGTATCACATAGAGTTCGTAAGGTTGTCCAAGTACGCTCCTCATTTAGTGTCGACCATGGATGCCTGGGTTCGACGATTTGTTCAGGGCCTTAGCCCTTTGGTGGTGAATGAGGCCGCCACAGCAGCTTTGCACTCAGACATGAACTATGGGAGGATTGTGGGGTTTGCTCAGGCCACAGAGGCCAGGAAATTGAAGATTCGTGCAGAAAGAGAAAGTAGCAGCAGGGCCCGGTCAATGGGTCGTTCAGGGAGATCACTTCCAGGGAGGGGGTCATCAGGGCCATCCCAGTCATATGCTCAGTCCTCCGCGAGTGCACCGCCATCCGTGCAGAGTCATCAGCAGGGCAGTTACTCGAGATCTAGTTCAGACAGCAGGAGGTCTCGTCAGTCTGGTCGTCTTGGGGTGAGATCCCAGCAGCATGGGAGACCTACATGCCCCAAGTGTGGGAGATTTCATACATAAACTTGCTACCTTGACCTTCCAGTGTGCTTCGGGTGTGGGGTGAGAGGTCACATTCAGCGAGACTGCCGTGCACCCCGTCAGGGTATAGGTAGGGGATCTGCTCAGTCATCCGGTTCTTCAGCTGCTACATCATCAGCGCGTACTCCAGCAGCAGCAGGGCATGGTGCAGCTAGGGGTGGAGCTCAGGGTAGGGGTGGACCTAGCCGATTCTATGCATTGAGTGACCGCCAGAATGCCGAGGCTTCTCCAGATGTTGTTACAGGTATCCTGTTTGTTCAAACTATTAATTGCTATGCCCTTATTGATCCAGGGTCCTCCTTGTCTTATGTTACTCCATTCATTGCTTCAAGCTTTGGGATAGAACCCGAACAGCTTCATGAGCCGTTCTCTGTGTCGACTCCAATCGGTGATTCTATTATAGCCTCACGAGTCTATAGGAATTGTGTTGTTACAGTGGGTAGTCGTGATACCACAGCTGATCTTATTGAGCTTGAGATGTTAGATTTTTATGTAATTATGGGGATGGATTGGCTCTATTCATGCTTTGCCAAGCTTGACTGTCGGACGAGAGTTATGAGGCTCGAGTTCCCTAACGAGCCAGTCATTGAATGGAGAGGAAATGGTGTGGTGCCAAGGGGTAGGTTTATTTCCTACCTTAAGGCTTCGAAGATGATTAAGAAGGGGTGTATCTATCACCTGGTTCGGGTAATGGACACCACCTTAGAGGTGCCTACCCTCGAGTCCGTGCCAATTGTGAATGGATTTCCTGAAGTGTTTCCGGATGAGCTTCCCGGCATTCCGCCGGATAGGGAGATTGATTTTGGGATCGATGTATTGCCAGATACTCTGCCAATATCCATTCCACCATACAGAATGGCGCCAGCAGAGTTAAGGGAGTTAAAGGAGCAGCTGAGGGATTTATTAGAGAAAGGGTTCATACGACCGAGTGTGTCGCCGTGGGGTGCTCCGGTTCTCTTTGTCAGAAAGAAGGATGGGTCACTTCGAATGTGTATTGATTATCGGCAGCTCAACAAAGTCACCATCAAGAATAAATATCCTTTGCCTCGAGTGGATGATCTATTTGACCAATTGCAGGGAGCGAAGTTCTTCTCAAAGATTGATTTATGGTCTGGGTACCACCAGTTAAAAATCAGGGAGCAGGATATTCCTAAGACCGCCTTCAGAACTCGTTATGGTCACTTCGAGTTTTTGGTCATGTCTTTTGGGCTAACCAATGCCCCAGCAACTTTCATGGACCTTATGAATCGTGTTTTCAAGCCATTCCTAGATTCCTTTGTGATTGTATTCATTGACGACATCCTCATCTACTCTCGGAGCAGAGAAGATCATGCCGTTCACCTCAGAGCAGCATTGCGGACCCTTCATCAGCATCAATTGTATGCCAAGTTCTCAAAATGTGAGTTTTGGTTGGAGTCCGTAGCCTTTCTAGGGAATGTTATTTCCAGTGAGGGAATTCAGGTGGATCCTCAGAAGATTTCGGCGGTGAAAGATTGGCCTAGACCCACGAACCCGACAGAGATTCGTAGCTTCTTGGGTTTGGCAGGGTACTATCGAAGATTTGTAGAGGGATTCTCAACCCTCGCTTCCCCATTGACAAAACTGACGCAGAAGGCAGTGAAGTTCCAGTGGTCCGATGCTTGTGAGAAAAGTTTCCAAGAATTGAAGTCAAGATTGACCTCGGCACCGGTATTGGCCTTGCCAGAAGGCACAGAGGGATTTGTGGTTTATTGTGATGCCTCCAGGGTTGGTTTGGGATGTGTATTGATGCAACACGGAAAGGTTATAGAGTATACTTTGAGATAACTCAAGAATCACGAGAAGAATTATCCGACACATGATTTGGAACTCGCGACAGTTGTGTCTGCTTTGAAATATGGCGGTATTATCTTTATGGAGTTCATGTAGATGTGTTTCCAGACCACAAGGGCCTCCAGTATTTGTTCAAGCAGAAGGAACTGAATCTGAGACAACGGCGGTGGTTAGAATTGCTTAAGGACTATGATATGAACATATTGTACCATCCAGGAAAGGCAAATGTGGTAGCCGACGCTCTTAGTCGAAAATCCATGGGTAGTTTGGCTCATTTGGGTGTGGATCGGAGACCCCTGGCTCGAGAGGTTTACCAATTAGCCAGTTTGGGGGTTCGTATCTCGGCGTCAGACGAGGGGGATATTTTGGTGCATAATGGAGCAGAATCATCGTTGGTCGCGGAAATCAAGGAAAAACAGTTCATGGATCCAGCATTGGTTCCGGTGAAGGAAGCAGTCATGAATAACAAGACCTCAACATTTGTAATCAGCAGCGAAGATGGTGTATTGCGGTGTCAAGATAGGCTATGTGTTCCGGATGTGGATGAGCTTCGAGAAAGGGTAATGGCAGAGGCTCATATTTCCAGGTATTCGGTACACCCAGGTTCCACGAAAATGTATCATGACCTTAAGGAGATTTATTGGTGGAACGGTATGAAGAGGGATGTAGCAAGCTTTAGGGATGTAGCAAGCTTTGTAACTAAATGTCCGAACTGTCAACAAGTGAAGGCCGAGCATCAACGGCCTGGGGGATTAACTCAGCTTATAGAAATACCAAGGTGGAAATGGGAGATGATCAATATGGATTTCATGGTAGGGTTACCTCGCACTCAGTGTAAATTCGACTCAATATGGGTGATAGTGGATCGACTCACCAAATCAGCTCACTTCCTGCCAGTCAAGTCCACTGATACTGCGGAGCAATATGCAAGATTGTACATCAAGGAGATAGTAAGACTTCATGGCACTCCACTTTCTATTATCTCGGATCGCGGGGCTCGGTTCACAGCTAACTTTTGGAAGAAGTTTCAGCAAGGTTTGGGAACTCAGGTGAATCTCAGCACAACTTTCCATCCGCAGACCGACGGCCTGGCCCAGCGGACCATTCAGACGCTTGAAGATATGTTACGGGCTTGTGTCTTAGATTTTAAAGGTAATTGGGATGAACACTTGCCACTGATAGAATTTGCTTACAATAACAGCTATCATGCTAGCATTCGAATGGCCCCGTTTGAGGCATTGTACGGGAGAAGATGTAGATCACCAATCGGGTGGTTTGAGGTAGGTGAAACAGAATTGCTAGGGCTAGATGTGGTGTACGAAGCTATGGAAAAGGTCAAGGTTATTCAGGAGAGGATGAAAACAGCACAGAGTTGTCAAAAGTCCTATGCAGACGTTCGTCGAAGGGATTTGGAGTTTCAAGTTGATGATTGGGTGTTCTTGAGGGTATCTCCTATGAAGGGAGTCATGCGATTCGGAAAGAAAGGGAAATTGAGTCCTAGGTATGTCGGGCCATATCGAATCGTTCAAAAGATTGGTCAAGTTGCTTATAGGCTAGAGTTGCCTCCGGAGATGTCATCAGTGCATCCGGTATTCCATGTGTCCATGTTGAAGAAAGTGATTGGAGATCCATCCACCATCATGCCGGTCGAAGCTATAGAGGTTAATGAAGATTTGTCATATGAAGAAGTTCCAGTTGCCATTCTTGATAGGCAAGTCCGTAAGTTGAGAAATAAGGAAGTTGCCTCTGTTAAAGTATTGTGGCGAAGCCAACAAGTTGAGGAGGCCACATGGGAAGCGGAAAAAGAGATGAAAGAAAAGTACCCCCATTTGTTCGATCAAGCCTAGAAGAAATTAGGTGACCCTCCTACTCCTAGTAACTGTCATCTTGTCTAAGTTGTTTTTCTCTTAGTGTTAGTAAAGTCTCCCTCATTTTGTAATGAATTTAATGTGTTGTTACCTTGGGTCATTTGAACCTTTCTTGATAAATGGAAGCCTTAGAAAGATTCGTGTGTTAAATAAGCAACTAATAGTAAGTTTAGATTGGTAACGGTTTGTTAAGTGTACATGGTGTGTTAAAATGGTTAAATAAGGTGAGAATTCATTGAAGTGACTAGTTTATGTGCAATTGTAACAATGTGATAGAATATGTGCATTCGTTGAGGTAAGAAAGTGTATACCAGTTGTGAAAGGTGTTGTATTTGTGTATTGTTGTTTGGTAATGTGTTTCGGGGGCCCTGTGACAGGTGGATATGTCCATAATACAAAGGAAACTCTGGCGAAATTTTTCTAAAATATAAGAGTTAGTCAAAATTTTGATGGCTGCATATCATGTCTTTCAAAACCAACTCATTTATTTCAAAATCCTCATTCGAGGACGAATGATCTTAAGGGGGGGAGGATGTAAGGCCCCGGAGATCTTAAGCTCGCCGCGGTTCGGACCCTTGGTAGTGATTTAAGTTTCAAAAATGTAGAGAATTAATTTTTCCGAAAAATGTCAAATATGCGGTCAAGAATGCGACCGCAAACCCTGACATGCGGACCGCATTCTTGCCGCAAAACGTTCCAGAGAGTTTCCCAAAAATCGTGTCAAAAGTGCGGTCGATATGCGATCGCATGTCAAATCTGCGGTGCACTTTGCGACCGCAGATCAAACATGCGGACCGCATTTTGACCGCATTCCTTAACAGAACCTGTGTAAATTTGGGGCAATTCTGCGGTCACTATGCGGACCGCATGTTGATTCAGCGGTCGCATAGTGCACCGCATATTCGACCCCGGCCCAGATTTTTGTAACATTTTGACCCGATCCCTTCTTTAATATAACACACTTCTTCTTCATTTTATCATATCATCTTACCAAAATTAGAGAGAGAAGAGAGGGTTTTTAGAGAGAGAAATCTTTCATCTTCAAGGATTGTTCCAACTATCTTAATTCCAAGGGATCTTAGGGCAAGGATTCAACTTCCCCAATCTTTTCAAATTAAAAACCCTAACTATTTTCTTTGATTTTCAGTTTTAATTGGGTAAAGAGAGGTTTGCATATAATAGCTTTTAAAAATAGAATTTCTACACTCATGCATGATTATTGAACTTGATTTTTAGTAAAAAGAAGTGAGTAGAAGTAAGAGTCTTCAAGAACAAGGTTGGCACAAGTAAGATAGCATGGGTAAGCATAAAGTAGGAAGTTAACGGAAGAAAACTCATCACCAGGTATGTATGGCTAATTTTGATTCTTGTAAAATCGCCCAAATGTGTGCGAATTGTTTGGCATGTGTCAAATTGAGAAATTTTATGTAATTCTTTGATTTCCTTATTGAGCATTCGATTGAGGTTGAACTACGTGTGGTGTGGTATGAAATATGAGTTGAAAGATAAAAAGGTAATCGAGATTGGTAAAGAATTGGGAACAACCATTGTGATGGCATATTTGGCTTATTGTGGAAGGAATTTGAAACACCTTAATTGTGGTAAATTGTTGAACATGATTATGTGGGCATTTTCGATTTTGGAATACTTGTAATTTGGTTTTGATATTGGCTTGAGAAGAAATTGAGAACATGAACCAATGTGTAAGTTGCTTCTTCGAACTTGTTGAAATTGTGTGTAGTACCTTATCTGCTGTTTGAAATTGTTGTGTTTTCAACTGTAAGGCGGGGTCATGTTGCGCGCCGCAACGTGGGGAAATAAGGTGTGGGTTGGGGTGATAAGGGTGGCCGAGGTAATAAGGGTGGTCGGGGCAATAAGGATGGAAAGCGATCGAAATCGCTATTGAAAAATTGATACAAAAATCAATAATGTGAAATTGTGAAAGGAGACAAGCAGGAGAGTTTGCAACCTGTGGGGCACTGATTGCCCCTTTGTTTGACTACTTGTGCTTTACGTGATTGATTTGTTATTGTTAAATTGGTTGATCGTAGAAAGTTCTTTGTGTGAGAATTATTTGAAATGAGGAAAATGTGGAAACATGATTGGCTGGCTTAATTAATTGTTGATGTAATTTAATGGCTTGAGTTTACTTGGGACAAAGTTTGTCCATACATACCAGTACAATTCAAGTGTACTGACGTCCCTTTTGCCGGGGCGCTACATTCGTGTCATGATTGTAGGTGGATCAGTAGCAGGCACTTCAGCTCATCGGCAGTAGTATCCTTCTCCTTCCACCGCCCGTTTTGGTGAGCCCCTTTCTTCCTCGGGGCCTTGTGTGGTTCATGCCACTCGGTTTAGATTTCATTTTGGTTTTGTAAGGTATAGCCGGAGCCTTGTTACCGGCAAGTATTGTATTTCCCTTTTTGTATCCTAGAGGCTCCATAGACATGTAAACTGTGGGATTGTGGCCTATGTATATGTATGGGGCGTTGTAAATAAAAATTATGAGCTTGTTAGTGAATCAATCACATGGTTATGTTTATGCATTATGAAATCAGGCATTATTGGTAAAATATTTGGTTAATGAGAAACAATCAACACAGGGTTAACGCGTGGGAATGAAAGGCACCCAGGTCCGCTTGACTGGGGCAACCCGGTCAGGCGCCGGTCATGTCCCTCGATTTGGGGCGTGACAATAATTGTCCGTTTGGACCCCCGAATTCATCCCGAGGCCCCGGACCCCAACGAAAACCACCAACCTACTCCAAAATTCAATACAAACTTGTTCCAATCATAAAAACACGCCCTTAAACAAGGAAATCATCGAATCAAAGCGAATTCAAGCCTAAGTTTCATCCAAAACTTCCGAAACCTACATGCTATCAAAAACCCGACCAAATGATGTCCGAATGACCTAAAAATTTGCAGACATATCCAAAATCACCTAACGAAGCTACTGCAACTCTCGGAATTCCATTTCCATTCCCAGTTCAATATCTCACCTATCGATCGGATTTCTAAAAATTTCAAACTTTGGCATTTAAAGCCTAATTGAGCTATAGACCTCCAAAATACATTACGAACGCGCTCCCAACCCCGAAATCACCTAACGGAGCTAATGGAATCATCGCATTTCCGTTCTGAGGTGGTATTAACACTACTCCGAATACGGGCCATTTTTCAACTATAAAGCTCTCATTTGAGGACTAAGTGTCCTAAAACACTCCAAATTCTAGAACCGAACCACCTGGTAAAATACAATAGCAGGAATGAACTTAGGGGAATAGTTAAATTGGGGATCGGGGCGTAAATTTCAAAAATGACCGGCCGGGTCGTTACATCTTCCCATACTTAAAAGATTCGATCGTCCTTGAACGAGCATAGAAAATATACCTGGAGTGGTGAAGAGATGAGGGTACTGGCTGCGCATATCCTGCTCGGTCTCCCAAGTCGCCTCCTCGACCGGCTGGCCCCGCCACTGAACCTTTATCGAAGCGATGTTCTTTAACCTTAGCTTCCTGACCTGCCTGTCTAGAATGGCTACTGGCTCCTCAACATAAGACAGATCTTTGTCTAGCTGAGCAGAAGTGAAATCCAACACGTGCGACGGGTCACCATGGTATCTCCGGAGCATAGAGATATGAAATACGGGATGGACTCCGGCTAGGCTGGGAGGTAAGCCCAACTCAAAAGCAACCTCCCCAACACGCCTCAAAATCTCAAAAGGGCCAATGAATCTAGGACTCAGCTTCCCCTTCTTCCCAAACCTCATGACGCCCTTCATGGGCGAGACCCAAAGCAGAACCCGCTCGCCAACCATAAAAGCCACATCGCGGACCTTCTTGTCCGCATAACTCTTCTGTCTAGACTGGGATGCACGAAGTCTGTCCTGAATCACCTTGACCTTTTCCATTGCATCCTGGAACATCTCAGTACCTAGCAGCCTAGCCTCGCCCGGCTCGAACCAACCCACGGGAGACCTGCACCTCATACCATATAGGGCCTCATACGGTGCCATCTGAATACTGGACTGATAGCTGTTATTATAAGCAAACTCCGCCTGTGCCAATAAATGATCCCAGAAACCTCCAAACTCAATCATGCACGCACGGAGCATATCCTCAAAAATTTGAATAGTGTGCTCGGACTGGCCATTGGTTTGGAGGTGAAGCAATGTGCTCAGCTCCACCCGAGTGCCTAACTCCTGCTGCACGGCTCTCCAGAACCGTGAAGTGAACTGAGTGCCTCTATCTGAAATGATGGAAATTGGAATACCATGTAGCCGGACTATCTCCCTGATGTAGATCTCCACCAGTCGCTCCGATGAGTAAGTAGTGCTCATCGGTATGAAATAGGAGGACTTGGTCAGCCGACCCACAATCACCCAAATGGAATCAAACTTCTTCACAGTCCGTGGAAGTCGATATACAAAGTCCATGGTGATGCGCTCCCATTTCCACTCTAAGATCTCAATCTTCTGCATTAACCCACCCGGACGCTGAAGCTTATACATCACCTGCTGGCAGTTGAGGCACCTAGAAACATAGTCAACTATATCCTTCTTCATCCGCCTCCACCAGTAATGCTGCCTCAAGTCCTGATACATCTTCGCGACACCCGGATGGATGGAATACCACGAGCTATGGGCCACTGCAAGAATCAGCTTTCGAAGATTATCTACATTGGGTATACAAATACGCCCCCGCATCCTCATAACTCCATCATCCCCGATGGTAACATCTCGAGCATCACCACGCCGAACTCTATCCTGGAGCACAAGCAAATGATGGTCGTCGAGCTAACGCTCCCTGATGCGATCAAATAGAGAAGACCGAGAAACCACGCAGGCCAGAACCCAGCTGGGCTCTGAAAGATCCAGTCTAACAAAACTGCCTGGCTAAATACTGAACATACATCGCCATAGGCCTCTCCGAAGCTGATAGATATGCCATACTCCCCAAACTCTCCGCCCGGCGACTTAAGGCATCGGAAACTACATTGGCCTTGCCCGGATGATAAATAGTAATATCATAGTCATTCAACAGCTCCAACCATCTCCTCTGATGCATGTTCAGGTCCTTCTGCTTAAGTAAGTGCTGCAAGCTCCGATGATCAGTGTAAATCTCACAAGGAACACCATACAAGTAATGACACCAAATCTTCAAGGCGTGAACAATGGCAGCTAGCTCAAGATCGTGGACAGGGTAGTTCTTTTCATGTACCTTTAGCTGTCGGGACACATAGGCAATCACCCTAGCGTCCTTCATCAATACCACACCGAGTCCAACTCGTGAGGCATCACAATATACTGTATATGACCCCGAACTGGAAGGCAACATCAAGATAGTGGCCGAAATCAAAGCTGTCTTGAGCTTCTGAAAGCTCGCCTTACATTCCTCTATCCACTGAAAAGGGGCACCCTTTTGGGTCAATCTGGTCATAGGTGTTGCGATTGAAGAGAACCCCTCTACCAACCGATGGTAATAACCCACCAGGCCAAGGAAGCTGCGAATCTCAGTAGCTGAGGAGGGTCTAGGCCAACTCAGCACATCCTCCACCTTCCTCGGATCCACTCGAATGCCCTCGCTCGACACCACGTGGCCTAGAAATGCCACTGAACTCAGCCAAAATTCACATTTAGAGAACTTTGAATATAATTGATTCTCGCTCAGAGTCTGAAGCACTATCCTCAGATGCTGCTCGTGCTCTTCCCGACTCCGGCAATATACCAAAATATCATCAATGAAAACAATCATGAACGTGTCTAGATATGGCCTAAATACACTGTGCATCAAATGCATAAAGGCTGATGGGGCATTAGTCAACACAAAAGACATAACAAGGAACTCGTAGTGACCATACCGAGTCCTGAAGGTAGTCTTCAGGATATCTGGCTCCTGAATCTTCAACTAATGATAACCAGAGCGCAAATCAATCTTGGAAAACACCCGTACGCCCTGTAGCTGGTCAAATAAATTATCAATACGTGGCAAATGATACCGGTTCTTTATTATAACTTTTTTCAACTAATGATAGTCAATACACATACGCATAGAACTGTCCTTTTTCTTCACAAACAACATAGGAGCACACCACGGCAAAACACTAGGCCAAATGAAACCCTTACCCAATAACGCCTATAACTGATCCTTCAACTTCTTCAACTCAGGAGGAGCCATACGATACGGGGGAAGAGAAATGGGCTAAGTGCCCGACAATAAGTCAATACCAAAATCAATATCTCTGTCGGGCGGCATGCCCAGGAGATCAACTGGAAATACATCAGAGAACTCACGTACCACTAGAACGGAATCAATAGAAGGAGTGTCAATACTGACAGCCCGCACATAAGCTAGATAAGCAGCACACCCCTTCTCAACCATATGCTGAGCTTTGAGAAAGGAAATAACACGGCTGGGGGTGTGATCTAGAGTACTACTCCACTCAATACGTGGAATGCCTGGCATAGCCAGCATCACAGTCTTGGCGTGACAATCAACAATAGCATAATGGGATGACAACCAGTCCATGCACAGAATAATATCAAAATCAACCGTACCGAGCAACAATAGATCAGCTCTGGTCTCAAAACCACAAATAGTGACCAAACACGACCAATACCCACGGTCCACAACCAAAGAATCTCCTACCGGCGTAGAAACATAAATGGGGGCACTCAAAGAATCCTGAGGCACACCCAGATGTGAAGCAAAATAAGAGGACACATATGAAAAAGTAGAACCAGGACCGAATAGAACCGATGCCTCTCTGTGACTAACCAAAATAATACCTGTGATAACAGAATCAGAGGCAAAGCTGCAGCGCAATCAGGAATAGCATAAAATTCGGCATGTCCCCTCTCTCGAGGGCGGCCTCTAGCACCCTAATCCCTCCCCTGGCTGGCTGGGCAGGAGGAGTGGCAGCTGGAGCTGGAACGATGGCCTGCTGGCCTTGAGAACCACGCTGAGGCTGCGAAGACTGTGGAGGTGCTCCTCTCATATGCCTGGGGCACTGCCTAACTAGATGGCGAGTATCCCTGCACTCAAAGCAAGCTCTAGGAGGACGCGGCGGCTGTGACTGACCGGCCTCACCCCCACTAGTCTGACCCCTGGAGGTACCCCGTGCAGGAGGCACACTGGAAATGGGGGAGCATAATAAGGCTCCTGAGGTGCTAGAAGAGCTAGAGTACTACCAGCTGCTGGCAATGCAGAATGAACTGGACGACCGGAATAATGCCTACCAAAATGACCGGCTGCTGAAATACGGGCACCAGAGAAATGGCACAACTCACGAGACCTCTTGGCCTCCCTCTCTCCCCGATCTCTAGGGAGCATACTCTCAATCCCCCTGGCAATACTCACCGCCTGCTAATACGGTATATCTATCTCTAGCTCCCTAGCCATGCTGGACCGGATCGGTGGAATAAGGCCCTCAATAAACCTCCGCACTCACTCCCGGACCGTGGATACCAATGCCGGTGCATGCCTGGCTAGACGGGTGAAACTAATAGCATACTTCGATACTGTCATGGAGCCCTGATGCAACCGCTCAAACTCCGATCTCCAAGAATCCCTAAGGCTCTAGGGAACAAACTCCCTCAAAAACATATCAGAAAATTGCATCCAGGTCAACTAGGTAGACTCATCTGGACTATCCAACTCAAACGTGTGCCACTAATCATAAGCGGCCCCACGAAGCTGAAAAGTAACTAAGGAAACCCCGCTAGTCTCCACTATCCCTATAGTACGAAGGATGCGATGACACTCCTCCAGAAAACCCAATGCATCATTTGTAGCCAAACCACTAAACACTGGAGGATCATATTTCTTGAACCTATGTAATCTACGCTGCTCATCCTCGGAGGCAGCTGGCCCATATCCGGGCTGTACTGGGGCGGCAGGAAGCATAGTAATAATCTTTGGAATCTGCCCCGCGGGCACTCACTGCTCAGGTATAGCGGTTGCGGGAGTCTGGGCCCCTCCCCCGGCCTGAGATGTAATGGCAGTGAGAGGAAGTAACCCTGCCTGAGCTAAAGTAGTATACATGCTCATGAACTGGGCTAGGGTCTCCTAGAGTGATGGAGTAGTAGCAGTTGTAGTCGGTGTACCAGATGCCTGCTGTCCAACCTGATCCACCGGTGGTGCCTCAGCGGCAGCGTGCGCGAGTGCTATGGCTGCACCTCGGGCACGTCCTCATCCTCTACCACTGCTCTGGCCTCTAGCGGCGGCAGCAGAGGCGCGTGTGCCTGATCCTCACGAGTAGCACGTGTCCTCACCATCTGTGAGAGAATAGAAAGCAGAAGTTTAGATTTGGTGCCAAAATATCGCACGACAAGGAATCCAAAAGAAATGAAGAGTTTCCTAAATAGTTATATAGCCTCTCGTAGATAAATACAGAAGTCTCTGTATTGATCAGCGAGACTCTAAATAACTGGTTTGTGTCCCGTGACTCCTATGAATCTAGAGCTCTGATACCAACTTTTCACGACCCTAGTTCACCAATCGTGAACCTGTCATGACTGCACCCAGCCTTCGTGACTAGGTAAGCCTAACACGATGTGGAAATATAAAATTTCATGAACAGAAGATAAGATAACAACAGAATAATGTAAATAGAATGTAATAAGTGCCACTCGGATACCGAAGACTCGGATACCCACGGGCAATACAGACAAAAAAAAGAGTACAGTTGTGGCTCTATACATCAAGAATGTCTATACAATGAGAATGAGGGACAATAATTGCTATCAAATGAGAATAGAAGGAGTCTCTCCGGATCCGCGAACGTAGCAGATCATACCTCAAGTCTCCTGAAGTGCTGCTAGATCACTTGAAATGTACCTGGTCAGTTGTACCTGGATCTGCACAACAAAAGTGTGCAGAAGAGTAGTATGAGTACACCACGGTGGTACTCAGTAAGTGCCAAGCCTAACCTCGATAGAGTAGTGACGAGGAAGGTCAGGGCCCTACCGAGAGACAATAACATAATTATAATAATAATATCGAGCAATTTAAATAAGAATGAGACTAAAATAAAAACAATAAAGTAAACACTGCAACCGTCTACGATTAAGATAACAAAGAGTAACCAACAAAACATATATCCAAATCAACAAGTCCAGGATCTCTGAGAATTGAAACCGCAGTCCCTACATCAGTAGCTCTAGGTCTCCGATAATCGAACACACAGCTCTCGGATCTCCGGGTATTGAACCCACAGTCCGTATCTCAATAGCTCAGGATCTCGGAGAATCGAACCCGCAGTCCATATCTCAATAGCTGAAGATCTTCGGGAATTGAACCCGCAGTCTGTATTTCAATAGCTCAGGATTTCCGGGAAGTGAACCCGCAGTCCGAATATCAATAAACTCTGGGTCTCCGGGAATCCAACCCGCAACCCTTGGATATCTGGGAATTGAACCCGCAGTTCACAAACACAAACACAATCAATAAGAGGGAAAACACAGAGAAATATGAAGTACATAACTACAATTTACGCCAAGACCAGCATCAACAAGTTCCAGGAAGTTCAATTAAGACAAGTAGGCACTTAGATAGATAATCCTATCTAATCATGCTTTTCTAACTAATACCAGGTAAATATCACAATTGAATCAACTAAATAGCAAGAATATCACTATTTGAACAGTTCAAGTAAGGTGGTTTTCCAATAATCTGCACATGTACACGCCCATCACCTCGCGTACAAGGCATTTAAATTAACACATAATATCCTAGCTGTCACACCTCCCTTTTTACTACCCCACAACACTTAAAAGCGTATAAATTCACTTGTAGGATATACCCCGACGCTCAATTACCCGAGACGGATAAAATAACGTAAGGGAAGGAGTTTTTCCAATTTAAGGACAATCGGTTCGGGATTTCATTAGAGATTAATCAGAGTCGCCACTTGGGAATGACAATGGTGTCCCAAGTCACCGGTTAATCCCGAATCCGAGGAATTTTGACTCTTAAAATGTCTGCGAAGCAGAGGTCCGGATAAGGAACTCTGTTAACCCGGGAGAAGGTGTTAGGCACTCCCGGATTCCGTGGTTTTAGCACGGTCGCTCCACTGTCGTTCTTGACTTTTGTTTGACTCGGTTATAGATTTTAACAACATAATGTGCTTTTACGTTGAATATTATTTTAGGAATTTGCGGTATCGCGAAAACACTCCTCGAGTCATACCGCAACCAGTACGCCTATGACTTTTGGTGTATTTCAGCTTTACCGAGATTTGGATTTGAGTCGCACCAAGTGCACACTCGTTCATAGGAAGGTATATTAAAATCGTGCCCTAAAGTAACATCTACCGGCTTTTAAATCTTTTGGGAGAAGCTATGGAATTTACTATTAGCTTTCCCGGATCTATTTTGTGTTATATCATCACTAAATGGGGGCCCGGTGTTATTCGGGCGAGGCTCGTCCCAATTTTCATTAAAGGTTTCAATACTTGTATTTGACTACATTTTCTATACTTGTTCTTTCCTCAATCGTATTTACACAAGTGCTCCATGCCTATTCGAATTTAATTGCTGTTGGGCCTGGTTCTCATTTTTGCACTCACATTACATCAATCCAGGCCTTGAAAGACCAGATATTTACATGAATTTATGGCCGTTAGTCAATTGGCTACTTATCAGCTCGGGCTTGCGCCTAAAATCGAACCCGGACATAGAATGAAATTATATTGGAAATAAACAAACAAAAATACACGTTTTGATCAATAAGAAATTCACAAGCATTTTATTTATATCAGATGTACATAAAATAACAATTCTAAATCAGTAGTTTTCTGTACAGGCTTGATGAAACTATAAATCACTATCATTTTTACAGCTAAAAGATCATATCATTAGTTACTGGTTTAAAGCTAATACCAATTCTAAGAGGTCTGTGTGATTACATAAGAAGACTTAGAAATGATTAAACTAATAAACTATAAATATGAGCTAATTAACTACACACGTGTAATTGCAGTACCAATTTCAATTGCAGCTTACACTTAGTATTATCCCCAGTTCTTCCTTTCTATAGCCTACTGTGATATTGCTTTCTTTGATTCTTAAGATTATGTAGGCGACAATTATGCAATCTAATGATCCCATTGTCCCATTTTCCAGATACTTATAGATGAATGAATCAGATACCTATGCATGCTTACACTAATGATTTTATTTTTATGACTTATTACCAGATTATTAACCCATAGCTTGACCTAACACTTTCTTGTTCAACACTTATTATTACCTAAACGCAGATCAGTGAAGATGTAATTACTATACGGTCATGTTTTGCGAAATTAGTGTAAACTAGTGCTTATTTGTCTTGCAGGTATTAGCTTATGTTTTAGGGCTTTTACCTAATTAAACTAAGTGATAAACCATCTACACTATACTACTACTACTATGCTACTGCTAATATGCTAACTATTACAGCATTTTTGTTTTTTTTGTTTTCATACTACTACATTCTTCACTACAAGTTAAAAAATGAAATTAAACTAACTATTCAACAGCAAGCAGAATCTGAAGCTCCATTTCTATTTCAATTAAACCAGCATTACATCTTCAAGTGTAAGAGTAATGTACCTGAGTCAAAGCCAATAAAACCGATGAGTTCTAGGGATAAGCAAGTAAGTAACAGCAATCAACTTAGAGCAATGCAACAGGAAGATTTGAATGCCAAATGACTGAGACCAAACAGCAACCAGCAAAGCAGGAAACCCAGCAAAATCCGAGCAGAAGCACCCAGCAAAACCAATAAAACCAACAAATTTTAACTCGAAAATTCCAGAAAATCCTATTACTCTATTGCTATTTTTATCTCTCAATGCTTTTGTATGAATTTCAGCTTAGGTATGTTTTCAGATTACTCTCCCCTCGAATCCCCTTTTCAGCTCTTTTGAAGGTGTATTTATAGTTATCCTAAGGCTGAAACTTGGGGAGAAAGTTATGGGATTTTATCCCACTTCTCCCCCTCCTAAAATTATCCAATCTACACTTAAGTCCCCATTTTCAGTTATCTAAACCCTTCCAGCATGTGCTGGAAGGTTCTAAAGATTCTCTTTTATGGGCTTTTACTAGTATGACCTTAGGGGTTTGAGATTTTTACAGATTTCCCATTTTTAGGAGACCATTATACCCTTAAATCTCTGCAAAATTGCAGAAATCAAGAGCATGAATGTCCCTATTACCCTCCTAAGTTCTTACTAGTTACTATTTTACCTATTCAATTCCCAATTGTGCCCCTAAGGGCACTGCTGATTTACCAGCTTACCTAGGGCATATTTTAGCTTGTTTTGCACCTATTTAACTAATGGCCAGCCCTGGCATTAGTATTTAAGGGCTGGCCAGTTTTATTTTTAAGAACTATTTCAATTTTAGCCACTTTTAAACTAATTCCAGTCAATTAAGACCAATTTATTTCAAATTAAAGCTAATTGCAGGCATAGCCTGCTTTGTTATTATGATTAACCTATTTAAAATTTAGCCAGTCTCAAGTTGAGACTTAGCTTGGGCTATCAAAGCCATATACTGAACAGCTGGGCCCAAAACCTTTACAGGTTTGGCCACTTTGTTGTTCAGGGCTCAATATAGAGCCTGGGCCAGTCTGCATTTGCAAACATAGCCCCTTTGCACAACCAGCCACTGTTTAACAGTGAGCTGTGTGTTAGGGCTTATAGAATTGGTCAACCTTTTGCAAGGTTGACCATTCTTAGGCCAATTATTTAACTTATAGCCTATCTTGTTCATTTCAGTTTTAGTCCTATTACAAAACTAGCCATTTTCAAGAAACCTAACACTAACAGCTATAACCAATTCCCCTAAGGTTTGACCAGTTAATCAGACATTCATAATCAACAAGAGATAGCAAAATGCTTAATCATTACTAACATGTACTGCACACAGAAACACACATGATCAAATAAAATGGATTGATTGACCCAAACTCAGAGAAAACAATTGATAAGGTTGAATTTCAGTCCATTAACTCATATTATCAGACTACATGTGATAAAGTATGAATCCATGTTAGTTCTGACTTAATCACTCCTAACTCAAGTCATATGACATTTGAAGAATTTTAAAACTGTTAAGGTTCATGGCATAGTTACATATATAAGCATAGATTCTCATGAAACAGTCAACATGACTCATAAAACAATGGATTTCAACAGAATGGTAATCAGAATTTACTTTCAAGTATTGGCCCTAAGATCATGCTAAGCAAACAGGACAGGTAAAACACAGGGTTATGATCTAATCCTAATCTTGTGTATGCATATGATAGAGCAAAATGAAGATGAAGAAAATGATACCATGGTGGAACAGTGAAAGGGAAACATCTTAGAACAGATTAGCATGGGATTGACATGAGACAAATAACAGAATTCTATTATTAACAAACTAAGAAGAGCAAGCTAAGACATCTTATGGATAATTACCAGAGCAAAGTGCCAAAAATATGAAATAAACTATGGAATGATGAGAACATAATCAACCAGAAACAAATCATGAAAAAAAATGCATGACAGATGACATGAAGATGATGAAGAGAAGGATATAGAGAGAAACAGTGAAGAAAAACAGGAAAGTTCAATCAGGGTGCTTCAAAAGCAACTTAGTGTGAAAAGAGAATAGAGCTAAGCTAAGCATGCATAACAATAGGAGAAAGCTACACCATGAAAGCTAAAAGAAGCCCAGTCCTATCACTAACAGGCCCAAAAGAACACAGGGACACATAGGAGATGAACAAGTTAAGAAATCAGTGTGGTCACAGAGAAATAGACAAGGATTCATAGCATGAGAAGATAAGCAGAAGGGTCCTAGACTAGCATGAGAAGCATAGGATCGAGATAACAAGAGATGTGAAACAGGAATGAAAATCAGAAAACCAACATAAACCCTATGACTAACATGTTCAAAGGAACTAGTCAAGAATTTAAAAAAAAGAAACAGGTTGACAGATGAGGATATACAGGATCCTATACTAGCATGCGAAGCTCAAATTTGAGATAAGAACAGAGTCACCAAAAGAGAACCAAGAATAGCCTTACAACTAACATATGAAACGCAAATCAATCAGAACATGCAAGGCAAGGATATACAGGGCATATTAAAACAGAACTGAAATAAACAAAAAGAAAGGAACAGAATATCAACAAGAACAATCTATACTTATCATGCGAACACAAAAATCATAGAAGTCAGGACCAAAACATGTAAGAAATCACAGACCTATCCTAATAAACTAAAGAAAACTAAAGGGGCGAGGGACTTAGCTTGCGGGGCCGGTCCCCCGAGCTTCCTATTCTCTTCTTTTGCACACTCTCTCACGGGTTTTTTTCTTCTTTATTCTCTCATCTTGTTTCTTTTTCTCTTTTCTTTTCCAGATATCTCTCTCTTTTTTTTTTTCAATTTTTCTTCTGTTTTCTGTGTTTGGCTTCAAGCTGAAGCCTTTTAGGGTTTTTGAATCTATGGGGGTGTTTGGGAGAGTAAAAGGCGAGGCCTTTATTAGGGCTTTGAATTTGGGAGTCGCCGGAGTTAGGTTTCCGGCGACATTCTCTTGGATATTCGAAGCGTTCTGGGTAGATTCGAGGGGAGCCAGTGGTATGGGTGGATAGATCAAGAGAAGGGAAAGAGATTGGCATTGGTTTCAGGTGGGTCTTCATACTTTGGTGGTCACCGGTGTAACTCCGGTGACCGGGACTTTGAAGAAACGGGGTGTTTTTCTGGGTTCTTGGGGTATTATGAAATGAAGAAGAAGGAGAAGAAGAGGGGAGTAGTAAGAGGAGCCGGCGACCACCGTGGGAGTGGTGGCCGCCATGGCCGGCTAGGGCTTCTGTATTGATGACGATGAAGATGAAGAGAGGAAATAAGGCGGCTGTTTATTAGGGTTTGTGAAATGGGCGAGAATTTTCGGACAAAGGTATTATATAGCCATTGAATCCGAGATAATCTCAACCGTTCGTTTGATCAAGATCGACGGTTCACACGCGTGTTACTAAAACGGCGTCGTTCAGACGCTTATGAGACTAAAGTCAACAACCGTTAGATCAAATCACACAGACGGCTCAGATCAAATCTCCCATAATTAATTAAGACCTAAATTCAACTAAATATCCCAGCCGTTAGATCAACGAGGTTGGACGGCTGGGATCAAGTCATTAGAGGCCTGGACCGGTTTCCTTTGGGCCTAGGGACTGGGCTGGCCATTTGGACTCACATTTGGCCCAGATTTATTACACAACATATATGTATTTGTATTTTCTGGTTTTAATCTATTTTTATGTATTTTCTTTTATTTTATTTTTTTTCCTTTTTATGAAAAATTATAAATCCTAATTTACTACCTACTCTAATTAATTGGTAATTTTCTGCTATTTTTTCCTAATTTCTACTACTTAAGCTATTTTACTAATTTTCTAATTAACTAAACTAACAAATTATTTACTACTATTTTTTGATTTTTTCTAATTTTTACTTATTCAAACACACAAAAATATAACTAATTTCAAGCAAAGCAAGTAATTGCACTCAAAAACATATTTATTTTAATTTTGGAATTATTTACCTGGTGCAAAAATCATGTGCTCACAATGCCCCTCTTTGCTCGGGAACACGAAGAGTTTCAGTGCAAAGACAAGTGAGCAGTAATGAGAGATTTTTGCACATCGGCACATTCCGTGAAAGCATTTTTTGAAAACCTTTTGACCGCACCCTGTTTTAGAGGTTGCCTACATATCCTGGGCTAAACAGGAATCGAGTCAGTGTAGTTCGGGAAGGTCTGGCAGTTTAAAACTTCCAGACTCACTGTTGCATTGACACTGTTGAGACTTGCCGACTTACTCCTTATTACACCGGGGGGGGAATGTAAAATGAAGAAGCTATTCTAAGCTATGATCCTACAATTACAATTGTTCCTAATCTAGCTTTTGCTCTTCTTCCCTTTCCGGTGATGCAGAATCTTCCTTTTTTTGTTGATTTTCCTTGATGCTGACTCTCTTTTTTGTTGATTTTTCTTGATGAACCTGCTTAAAACAAAACAACAAACTACCTTTTTTTCTTTTCCTGCCCCAGTGTGGGCTTTTTAACTGTATACCATGATATGCAAAAATATTCCCGTATTAGAAGGTGGGCGCCTTAACAGAATTTAAACGTGCAATGTAGAAAATATTCCCGTATTTGAAGGTGGGCGCCTGACAGAAATTAAACGTGCAATGCGAATGCAGAAAATATTCCCGTATTTGAAGGTGGGCGCCTAACAGAATTTAAACGTGCAATGCGAATGCAGAAAATATTCCCATATTTGAAGGTGGGCGCCTAACAGAAATTAAACGTGCAATGCAGAAAAGTATTCCCTCAGCCTGAGGACTGGGGAGTGGATTTTAAAAGTGCAATGCGAATGCAGAAAATATTCCCGTATTTGAAGGTGGGCGCCTAACAGAAATTAAACGTGCAATGCGAATGCAGAAAATATTCCCGTATTTGAAGGTGGGCGCCTAACGGAAATTAAACGTGCAATGCGAATGCAGAAATATTCCCGTATTTGAAGGTGGGCGCCTAACAGAAATTAAACGTGCAATGCGAATGCAGAAAATATTCCCGTATTAGAAGGTGGGCGCCTAACAGAATTTAAACGTGCAATGCGAATGCAGAAAATATTCCCGTATTTGAAGGTGGGCGCCTAACGAAATTAAACGTGCAATGCGATTCGAGAAAATATTCCCGTATTTGAAGGTGGGCGCCTAACGTAATTTAAACGTGCAATGCGAATGCGGAAAATATTCCCGTATTTGAAAGTGGGCACCTAACGTAAATTAAACGTGCAATGCGGAATGCGAGAAAATATTCCCGTATTTGAAGGTGGGCGCCTAACGGAAATTAAACGTGCAATGCGAATGCAGAAAATATTCCCGTATTTGAAGGTGGGCGCCTAACAGAAATTAAACGTGCAATGCGAATGCAGAAAATATTCCCGTATTTGAAGGTGGGCGCCTAACGGAAATTAAACGTGCAATGCGATGCAGAAAATATTCCCGTATTTGAAGGTGGGCGCCTAACGGAATTTAAACGTGCAATGCGAATGCAGAAAATATTCCCGTATTTGAAGGTGGGCGCCTAACAGAATTTAAACGTGCAATGCAAATGCAGAAAATATTCCCGTATTTGAAGGTGGGCGCCTAACAGAATTTAAACGTGCAATGCGAATGCAGAAAATATTCCCGTATTTGAAAGTGGGCGCCTAACAGAAATTAAACGTGCAATGCGAATGCAGAAAAATATTCCCTCAGCCTGAGGACTGGGGAGCAGATTTTAAAAGATGTTACCTTCCTCTTTTTGGTATTTTAAATTTTCCACATCGGTCACATTCACTTCAAAGTGATTAGTGACAATTTGTTCCTGCACGAAACAAAATTTATTAGATATAAACTGCTGGCAACTGGCATCTGCCGTCCCCACTTCTTATTGCTTCCTTTGTTTTTGCTTTCTCATGTTGCATAGCTTTTCAACTTCTTTGTCCCTTGCAGACTCTTTTTGTATTTTTCTCATTTCTCCATTTTTGTTTTGTTTTCTTTTTCTTTGGCCATGTTTGCCAAGCTTCTTCATTCCTTTTCCCAATCTTCCATTCTTTCTGATCCAGTGTTATTTCAACTTCCGTTATCAGAAGCTGGTAGTTAGCTCTCAAAAGGGTAAACAATGAAATGCACAAAAAATGAAAGAAAGGTAAGGGTATTTTGGAGAGATGACAGGACTTATCTGGGTATTTGCTGGCTGATTCCGCTGACCATGCCATGTATTTAAACTCTGACCCAGTTCGTTCCAATCATTATTCTGACTCCGAATTGCCTTTGACCCAAACCGATGCTCTTTTTCGTTGCTTTTCTCCTTTCTGATGATCGCCCTACGGTGCCTCGAAAGGTTTTCACCAATAAGACTCTCTCATTTATTCTCTCAACCTCACGATCATCTCACAGTGCCGGCTAAGGTTTTCACTGATGAGACTCTCTCATTTTATTTCTCTCAATCTCACAATCGCCTCACGGTGCCGGTTACGGTTTTCACCGATGAGACTCTCTCATTTTTTCATTTTCCCCCTTTTTTTTCATTTTTTTTCTTTTTGTATGAGACTCTCTCATTTTTTCATTTTTCTTCTTCTTCTTTTTTTTTTTTTTTTCATTTTTTTCTTTTTGTATTTGGTTTTCTGTACCACGGGTATTGTCCGATACTTTGCTCCTCCTTCGTTGTATTTGTTATCATTTCAAAATTGATCAGAAGGTCTTTCTTTGGACCGTAACGTGGCTTTTGGACGGGTTAAGAAAGAAAGATATAAAGGCTCAAAATTTCAACGAGGGTTAAAAATATTTACAACTCTCGGAATTATTAAACATAACTTCTGCCCCGGTTTCAATATGTGGGGAATTTTTTGGATTTTTTTCTTTATTGTGACTGAACCTCAGAGAGGCTGCCTACGTACCCTTTCGGGATCAAGTCAGACGTAGTTCATCCAACTTCAAAAGTTAGATGGATTTCTTTTTGACTTTTTCCCGATTTATTGTCTTTTCCTCTTTTTTTTTCATTTTTTTATTTCATTTTTTTTTTCGTTTCATTTTTTCCAATTTTTTTCATTTTCATTTTTCCATCATTTCATTTTCATTCTGGCAATTTCGATTTTATTGCACTAGAGCGATTCCGAGAGAGGGATATGAAAGAATTCATTCATTAAGGCTCAAAGGGGTTAACAATATTTGGATAGAGAATAAAATGCCTTCGTCATTTCAATTCCAAAATCACAACAAAATACAAAACATACAATTGAAAAGGAATCATACATAGTATCTTTTGACTGCATCTGAATTGATAGCAGTCTCTACGCACTTTCCTTCAACATCAGTTAAGTATAATGCTCCATTGGACAACACTCGTGATACCACGAACGGTCCCTGCCAATTCGGTGCAAACTTGCCTTTTGCCTCTGCCCAATGTGGTAAGATACGCCTCAATACCAGTTGTCCGACTTCAAACGTTCGAGGTCGTACCTTCTTATTATATGCTCTGGCCATTCTCCGCTGATACAACTGTCCATGGCAGACCGCGGCCAATCTCTTCTCATCAATCAAATTCAACTGTTCTAACCGGGCCTTTACCCATTCATCGTCATCTATCTCGGATTCGGCTATAATTCGCAATGACGGTATTTCTATTTCTACGGGTATAACGGCCTCTGTTCCATACACCAGGGTATAAGGTGTGGTTCCGATAGAAGTACGTACCGTCGTGCGGTAACCCATGAGAGCAAAGGGTAACTTTTCATGCCATTGCTTGGATCCCTCCACCATTTTTCGGAGAATCTTCTTGATATTCTTGTTTGCTGCTTCTACTGCTCCATTCGCCTTTGGCCTGTAAGGTGTGGAATTGCGGTGCGTGATCTTAAACTTTTCACAAACTTTTGCCATGAGATGACTGTTTAAATTGGCTCCATTGTCTGTGATAATCACCTTGGGGATTCCAAATCGGCATATAATATTCTCGTGCACAAAGTCCACCACCGCTTTCTTCGTCACAACCTTGAATGTCTTAGCTTCGACCCACTTGGTGAAATAATCAATTGCAACTAGGATAAACCTGTGCCCATTAGAAGCGGCTGGATCTATTGGGCCGATGACATCCATGCCCCAAGCAACAAAGGGCCAAGGTGCCGACATTGTGTGCAACTCATAAGGCGGAGAGTGGATCAGATCCCCATGTACCTGGCATTGATGGCATTTCTTTACATACCTGATACAATCACGCTCCATTGTGAGCCAGTAGTACCCTGCTCTCAGAATCTTCTTTGCTAAAACATATCCGCTCATGTGGGGCCCGCATACTCCAGCATGTACTTCAATCATGATTTCATCCGCTTGTTGTGCATCCACACATCTCAATAAACCCAGATCCGGTGTTCTTTTGTATACCACTCCTCCACTGAAGAAAAATCCATTGGCTAGACGCCTGATGGCTCTCTTCTGGTCTCCAGTGGCCTGCTCCGGGTATTTGCCAGCTTTCAAGTATTCTCTAATATCATGATACCACGGCTCTCCATCCGACTCTTCTTCCACGACGAAGCAATAAGCATTCTGATCTCGGACTTGGATCTGGAGCGGATCTATGTATGTCTTGTCCGGATGATGCAACATAGAGGACAATGTGGCCAAAGCATCTGCAATCTCATTGTGCATTCTCGGGATATGCTTGAATTCTATAGACCGGAATCTTTGAGACAACTCGTGCAAACAATACCGATATGGTATCAATTTCAAATCTCGTGTCTCCCATTCCCCTTGAATTTGGTGTACCAAGAGATCCGAGTCACCCATGACCAAAATCTCTTGAATACCCATGTCAATCGCCATCCTTAATCCCAAGATGCACGCCTCATATTCGGCCATATTGTTGGTACGGAAAAATCGAAGCTGAGCTGTAACAGGATAGTGTTGACCCGTACTTGAAATGAGTACCGCTCCGATACCAACGCCCCTACTGTTGACGGCTCCGTCAAAGTACATTTTCCATCCTGATCTCTCCTCTTGCTCCGTCTCCTCGACAAGCATTGCCTCTTCATCCGGGAAGTATGTTTTCAGTGGTTCATATTCATCATCCACCGGATTCTCGGCCAAATGGTCCGCAATAGCTTGTGCCTTCATTGCCGTACGAGTTACATAGATAATGTCAAATTCTGTGAGCAGAATCTGCCATTTGGCCAGTCTTCCCGTAGGCATAGGCTTCTGAAATATATACTTGAGAGGATCCAATCGTGATATCAAGTACGTAGTGTATGCTGACAAATAATGCTTTAGCTTCTGAGCCACCCAAATCAATGCACAACAAGTTCTCTCCAATTGGGTATACTTCACCTCGTAGGATGTAAACTTTTTGCTGAGGTAGTAGATGGCTTGTTCTTTCTTGCCTGTCTCATCATGTTGACCCAAGTACACAACCGAAAGAGTTATCTAGCACCGTCAAATACAAAATCAGAGGACGCCCTAGTTCTGGAGGAACTAACACCGGAGGGTTGGCCAAATATTCCTTGATCCTGTCAAAGGCTTCCTGACATTCGTTGGTCCATTTCACTGCAGCATCTTTCTTCAACAGCTTGAAGATCGGCTCGCATGTTGATGTCAATTGAGCAATGAACCGACTAATGTAATTCAACCTTCCTAATAAGCTCATGACCTCCTTCTTGTTCTTCGGTGGAGGTAGACTTTGAATAGCCTTGATCTTTGATGGATCCAGTTCAATACCTCGCCGACTCACAATAAACCCCAGTAGTTTCCCTGAAGGTACTCCAAAAGCACACTTCGCCGGATTGAGTTTTAGATTGTACCTCCGGAGTCTTTGAAAAAACTTCCTCAAATCTTTCACATGATCGGGTTGTTTTCTGGACTTTATGATGACATCGTCCACATATACTTCAATTTCCCGATGCATCATATCATGAAACATTGTGGTCATTGCCCTCATGTAAGTTGCCCCGGCATTCTTCAATCCAAACGGCATTACTCTGTAACAGTACGTTCCCCAAGGTGTAATGAAGGCAGTTTTCTCAGCATCTTCTTCGTCCATCAGGATCTGGTGATAGCCTGCATAACAATCCACAAACGAACCGATTTCATGCTTGGCGCAATTGTCGATCAATATGTGGATGTTTGGCAATGGGAAGTCATCCTTTGGACTGGCTTTGTTGAGGTCTCTATAGTCTACACACACTCTGGTTTTGCCATCTTTCTTTGGGACCGGCACAACATTTGCCAACCAGGTGGGGTATTTGGTAACTCTTATGACCTTTGCCTCAAACTCCTTATTCACCTCTTCTTTTATCTTCACGCTAATGTCCGTTTTGAATTTCCTCAGCTTTTGTTTCACTGGCCGGCATTCCGAGTAGATAGGCAACTTGTGTACCACCAGATCCGTGCTAAGCCCGGGCATGTCATCATAGGACCAGGCAAAGATGTCCTTAAATTCATGTAACAACCTTATCAATTCATCCCTGAGGGGGGCCTCCAAATGTACACTAATCTTTGTTTCTCGGACATCATCTTCGCTCCCCAAGTTTACAGATTCCGTATCACTCAGATTCGGCTTGGGTTTTTCCTCGTATTGTTTCATGTCCTTACTTATTTCCTCCAGGGCTTCCTCATCCTCACATTCTATTTCACTATCTTCCTCGATTTCTTGTATAGTAGCGTGATTGTCGGAACTGGGTCTAGAATCCTTCACGCATGACATGGCATTGGAATCAACACATGCAAAACTGTACAAAAGGAAAAATAAAGAAAAATAAGGCAAAAGTGAAGAAAAAAGGAAGAACCGCATTTCATTAATAAAAGAAACGAACAATGTTCGGGATACATGGTGATTTTTTTTCATGAGGGGAATGGGGAAATTATAAAATAACAACTTTCGGGGAAACAATGATGAAATTTTGAGCTAACTACCAAGACTCCTTCCGGATAAGGAAAGGAGTAGCTTCCCAATTGTTCAATGTGACTCTGGGCCCCACAAATTGCACGTCCATGTTGCTCGTGCCTTCCCCTGCTTCGATCGTATTCACCTCCCAAAACAATTTCTTAAAACCAAGCATTTCTTCATCAAGTTGGGTCTCAATGCACTTTGTTGCAGCAGATGGTTGATATTTTGTACCAGGCCTGATAAAGATGTCGGATAATTTGGGTATGGGTTTGGGCAAGGTCCAGTTTTTCTTGGCTTTAGAGGCTCTTTGGATATCAGCAAAGGTGGGTTTGAACCCTAAGCCGAATGTACCTTTATTCTCCGAAAGCTGAACTGGTTGAGTGACTCCCTGCAGTGTTTTGCCTAATCCCCTTCCCCGGTGCAAATCCATTTTTCAGCATTTCTCTGGCCACCATTATAGCAGTTGGTGCCATCATCGGGGTTGGTAACTTTTCTCCTTCAGCAACTTTGTTCACTTCTATAGCATCCGTCACTTGGTAGACCCAAGGACCCCTATCCCCATCAGTACCATCAAAAGGTGCTACCACATTACAAGCATTTTCCTCTCCGTGTACAACAATCTCTTGCTGCTCCCATTCAAATTTGACCATCTGGTGTAGAGAAGATGGTACCGCTTTGGCCGCATGAATCCAGGGTCGACCTAACAGCAAGTTATATGATACGGCAATATCGAGCACTTGGAATTCCATCGTAAAATCAACGGGACCGATGGTCACTTCCAAAATAATATCTCCCAACGTGTTCTTACCTCCACCGTCAAACCCTCTCACATTGATATTGTTTCTCCGGATTCTATCCGGGCTAATGTTCAGCTTCCCTAGAGTTGACAGCGGGCAGATGTTCGCGCTCGATCCATTGTCAATCAATACCCTAGTCACGACTGACTCTTCACTCTTTACCGTGAGGTACAATGCTTTATTGTGTTCAGTTCCTTCCACCGGCAACTCCCTATCAGAGAAGGTGATTCTATTGGACTCGAAAATTTTGCTGGTAATCTTCTCCAAATGACACACCGAAATCTTCTCCGGAACATGAGCCTCATTTAGAATCTTCATAAGAGCCTTCCGGTGCTCCTCCGAATGTATCAACAAAGATAACAAAGAAATCTGGGCCGGGGTCTTTCTTAACTGCTCAACCACTGAGTACTCTTGCGACTTCATTTTCTTAAGAAATTCTTCCGCTTCCTCCTCCGACACTGGCTTCTTCAGTTGACTTTCCTTTACCGTTTTCATCTTTCTCAGTTCCTCTGGAGCAAAACACCTTCCAGATCGGGTAAGTCCATGCGTTTTGTTAATTTCACCAGAAATCTCTTTTCCCTTGTAAACTACTGTTACCTTATTATAGTTCCAAGGCACAGTCTTTGTATTCACCACCGGCATTTGCACTACCGGTTTTATGATTACTGGCTCTGCACTTGCTCCTTTCACAGTTACGATCGTCTTTGCACCTGGAACTACCACCTTTAAACCTCCCATCACTACTGGCTTTGGTTTCTCAACAATTACTTCCTCTTTCACAATTTCTTTCTCTAACTTGTCACTCGACTTTATCATCATGACGGCTTGAGATGGTTTTTGATTGCCATCACCCTGCACCAGTTCTATCATATTCGTTTCGTGGTGATTCGGCAATGGATTCTGGGTAATGTTTGGGGCCTCGGGAGCCTGCACTTCAATTCTCCTCTCATCGATAAGATCTTGAATGGCATTCTTTAATTGCCAACACTTCTCAGTATCGTGGCCCAATGTTCCTGAACAATATTCACATCTGACAGAAGAATCAAGATTTTTCGGAGGTGGGTTTGGATTTTTTGGTGCGATTGGCCTCAACATCCCCAATTCTTTCAACCTGTGGTAAAGACTGGTATATGATTCTCCGAGAGGAGTGAATGTCTTTTTTGCTTTGTTTCTCCAATCAGCGTCCGGCCTGGGTCTATTCTGGTTTCGGTAAGGTTTAGGGGTTGGGTATGTGTTCTGGGTATGGTACACATTGTGTGGAGCTTGAGCTCTCCACACGTGGGGTGGCGGTGGTGGGTAGGTTTGGGCTTGAGGGTGGTGGTAATGTGGGACAGTTGGTGGGTATGGTGGTGGTGGTGGGTTATATGGGCTGGGTGCATTGTAGGGATTTGGCGGGTAGGATGGTGGTGGTGGATTATATGGGCTTGATGGGCTTGGTGGGTGTTGGCGATAGGGTCTTGGTGGGTTATAATGTGGGTTGCGACTCCATGACCTACTTTCAATGGTTGATACTTCTTCTTTCTTCTTCTTTCCCATCACTCCTCCGCTTCCACTCTGTATAGCTTGATTGGTGGCTTTGATAGCCGAAAAACTCATAATTTTGTTTGTCTTCAAACCCTCTTCTACAAAACTTCCCATTTTCACAACTTCGTTGAAACTTTTTCCAATTGCCGACACTAGATGGCCGTAGTATGTTGGATCTAAAGCTTGCAGAAAACAATCCACCATCTCTCCTTCTTTCATCGGTGGATCCACCCTAGCGGCCTGTTCCCTCCATCTAAAACCGTATTCTCTAAAGCTCTCTCCCGGCTTTTTCTCCAGCTTGGTAAGGGATAACCTGTCGGGTATGATCTCCAGATTGTACTGAAAATGACTAGCGAAAGCTTGTGCTAAATCATCCCAAACGAACCATCTTGTATGGTCCTGTCGGGTATACCATTCCAGCACTGATCCACTCAAACTTTGGCTGAAATACGCCATCAACAATTCATCTCTACCTCCCGCGCCTCTCATCTTGCTACAATATCCTCTTAGATGAGCTACCGGATCCCCGTGTCCGTTGTACATGTCGAACTTGGGCAACTTAAATCCTGCGGAAAGCTGCACCTCAGGGAACAAACACAGGTCTTTGTAGGCTACACTTACTTGCCCTCCCAGCCCTTGCATATTGCGGAAAGCATTCTCAAGACTCTTCACTTTCCGAGCCATCTCCTCCTGCCCGGCACTTGCTTCTATCATGGGAGCGTGAGACTCGTGTTGTCTGAAAGTAGGCTCCGGGGGTAGTAGTGAGGATCCTGGATATGGAATATTGGTTCACTAGAAGATTTGTGGATAACAGCGGGAGGAGGTGCCACATATACAGGAGCGACTTGTGGTATAGGAGGTGGTGCTTGCTTGGTTGGAGGTGGTGGCATTTGGGAGGTGGAAGCATAGTAGTGAGGGTAGTCGGGGTAGGTGGAGGACGAGTTCATTGTTGGTGGCTCGGGGTTAGGATTGGCTGGAGGGACATATGCAGGGTTAGCAGGGTAGGCTGGTAGTGGTTGACCTCTTGACCAAGCCTGGTACATTTCAGCCATCTGTTGTCTTAACTTGTACATTTCTTCTTTCATCCCCGCCACATCCACGATCTCTTCTTCGTGAGCAGGGTCTACAATGGTTGCCTCGATCTCCTGGGACACAGCCTTTGTCATCTTTTTGGACCTGGTGTTGTATAGGTGGGTAGCCAGTATGCCAGTTGCCTAGAAAATCTGGACTCACAAACATCAACACTTGTTAGTTGTTAGCGCATGAATAAGATGTAACGACTTTAAAAACAAACACATTTGCTCGAGTCGTTATGCATCATCGCGGCCGCTGCTCACTTCAATCATCTTCTTCTTTTTCCGCTCTTTTGTTTTCTTTCTTTCTTTTCTTCTTTTCTTTTCTTTTCTTTTTTGCTTTTTCTCTTTTCTTGCTTTTTCTCTTCTCTCTTTTTTCTTTTCTTGCTTTTTCTTCTCTCTCTTTTTCCTTGCCGTTTTCATAATCACGCTCCTATTTATTTGCCTAGCGGATATGAAGGAAATGACATAAAGTAAAAGAATTGGTAACAACACTTTGTTTTCTTATTGATAATTCAAAACCTTGATTACAAAGCGATGTTTAAGAAAAATAAAAGATGATGCATGACCTAAGAGTACATTAATGCACCTAGTGCCCGCGAGGCATCGTTCGGCCTTGCCGCGGGCCTATATGCTAAACCCCTTGGAAGCCTATCCAGGTCGGCCATGACTTGTTGTACAAAAAACTTCACTGCAGAAACAAAAGTCCTCCGAGACATGTCTTCACAAAGCCGAGTCTTTCGGGTGATGTATTGGGCGATACGAACAATCTTTTCTCTGATGACCCCTTTTTCTTGCAATAGACGGCTTATTTGCTGAGTGCGAGCATCCAAGGTGTGTTGGTTGTCCTTTTGCACTTGTTGCAGCTTCAATTCTAATCTCGCCATAGTCGTGTAGCAATGCTCTCTTTCTTCTTCAAGATCTTTGATGATCTTGTTACTTTTGACTGTGGCTGAGATCATTTTCTTTCTAAGCTGAGCTATTTCAACATCGTGCTTGTCATGTAGCTGTCGGACCAACTTGGCTCTTTCCTCGGCGTCTTTGTCCATTTGCTTCCGAGCCTTGACTAACTCTTTTTCAGCTACGTCCAAATCAAAGCTATAGTCGTTTACTTTCCGCCGGAGAATCTCAATTAACTTTTCATCTCGGGCTGAACGTACTGGGGTCTCGGATGCAATTTTCATTTGAGCTATTTGAGCCTTCAACATATCATTTTCTTTTTTCAGCTGTTTCTTTTCCCCTTCATCGGATGCCGCTTGTAGGCCACTTTCGAAATGAAGATTTCTCAGCTTATCTTCCAACAAACTGATTTTGGCCTTATATTCTTTCTCCTTGGCCGCCCATTTCCGATTTTCCTCGGATTGCTCTATCGGGTCTTGCAAGTGAGGTCTCTTTGAAAGACGTTCGTGTTCAACCCCTCGTCGGTACCATGTGGAGTACCCAGGTGATATCTCCCCCTTTGCTCTATTCGGCACACAAGTATCAATCTTCAAATTTTGGCACTCGTTCCAGATTTGCCGGATTTTTGCTTCCGGGAATTGCCCGTCCGGACCAATCTCCACAACTTGCACACTGAGATCCCCATCTCTTGGAATAATCTGACACCGACCCAACTGTCGCAGGGCTCTGTATGGGGCATAGGGTTGTATACTCTTCAAACCCATGATCAAAAACGGCGATCCCTCCGTTGGCATGTATATCACCTCGTCAAGAGGTAACCAGTCATACGTCCAATCAATTTGACCGTCAGTTAGTGATCGAAGATACACAATCCAACCTTGGACTCCTTCTGGCAACTTTACTTCCTTTGTCCTCGCATTGAACTCTTCCAAACATGTCCGATCGGCCGAACCATAGCTCGAGAATGAAGGGTGGTGGCACAGATGCTCAAATAGCCAGATTTGCAAGATCAAGTTACACCCTTCGAAGAAAGTAGCCCCCGCTTTGCACGCAATCAGAGCACGATAGATATCCGCAACAATCATCGGGGCCAGAGTACAGTTTTCTTGTACTATCAGTGTGGTAGCTACCCCGGCGACTTTTATATTGATATGTCCATCTTTCCTCGGGAATACAACAACTCCAAGAAATGCCACCAAAAATGCGAACCTCCGGTGTTCTTCCCATTTTGCCCGGTTGGACTTGCAACATAGCTTGTTGGTAGGATCGTTGAAACCCCCAACGTGTCCAAACCTATTGTAGATGAAGCTTAAAGAACAAAACCCGTTGGCCAGATCTTCATTATGAACATTTCGGGCGATTTTCAAAGAGTCGAGGAAGCGATGTATTGTCACCGTCCTCGGAGATACCGGGTATTTTCCTTTCAGCGGAACCTCGGTCTTCCCAATGTAAAAGGCAATCTCCTCCAAAGTTGGGCTAAGTTCAAAATCTGGGAAATGAAATACGTTGTGTGCCGAATCCCAAAACGTGACCAACGCTCTAACCACATCACCTCGAGGGACTATTTCGAGTAACCCCGTAAGGCCTTTCAAGTACCTTTTGACCCAGTCTTGACCATCGGATCCCATGTCCTGCCACCATAATCTCAGCTCCAAAGGGATTTTATTTAGGGAAAATTGTTCATTCATCATCGTGCTCGTCCTGCACATTTATTAAGGTGATTTTATTTAGAAAAGGAAAAATCTTTTTCAATGCAAGTTTTCAATTTTTGAATGAAAGAAAAGAAAAATGATTTTTCGAAGTGGCCATTTTTGCAAAATAGCCTTCCGTCGTCCTTTCGGAACATTCGGCAATAAAAATAGCAATCACCTCGATTATTTGAAAAGAAAATCTTTTTGGTCTTTTTTCTAAAAGTGTGGTTGGACCCGTTTAAGGGTTGCCTATGTATCCCACCTAATGGCGAGAATCAAACCTGCGTAGTTCGGTCAGATTATTTGACCAATTATTTCGAAAAAAAATGCTCCACCTATTTTTCAAATTTTCAAATTTTCCGGATACCTATTTTCTATAAATCATTATTTTCCTCTCTCTCTTTTTTTCCTTTTTCAACAATTTTTCCCAATCTCGGGATTTTCGCCGGTCCGCATAACGATCAAGGACAATAAAATGCAACACATAGCATGTTCGGTCTTTTCAATACCGGGTCACCTATCCTAGACGGACCCAACCCCTGTGTTGAGTCCCCTAAGTCAAATATGATGCAAATAATCATCCTAGACCTATGTTCAAAATCTTATGGTTTCATGGATTGCTAGACCGTGTACCCGAGCGGACAACTCGAATCGAGGAGGGGGCTACGTACCGGTGACCCGCGGAGTCAATCGGCTTTGTAACTTATCCGGCCTCTGTTTTCTTAATTTAAGGTGACTTTAACGGAAAGGGGAATCTCAACCAGTAAGCACATCCCCGAGGGAGAAGAGAGAAGGATTTTCGGCACAATTTTATATATACAGTTCACATAATATCCAAAAGCGATAAAGCACATAGCATGTTATTCAAATCACATAATAAAGTCAAACAAAAACGCAAACGGCAGTTCTACGGAGCTCGAGTTCTTAAACCCTGAGACCGAAGTTCAGGGTTGGATCCCCAGCAGAGTCGCCAGAGCTGTCACACCTCCCTTTTTACTACCCCACAACACTTAAAAGCGTATAAATTCACTTGTAGGATATACCCCGACGCTCAATTACCCGAGACAGATAAAATAACGTAAGGGAAGGAGTTTTTCCAATTTAAGGACAATCGGTTCGGGATTTCATTAGAGATTAATCAGAGTCGCCACTTGGGAATGACAATGGTGTCCCAAGTCACCGGTTAATCCCGAATCCGAGGAATTTTGACTCTTAAAATGTCTGCGAAGCAGAGGTCCGGATAAGGAACCCTGTTAACCCGGGAGAAGGTGTTAGGCACTCCCGGATTCCGTGGTTTTAGCACGGTCGCTCCACTGTCGTTCTTGACTTTTGTTTGACTCGGTTATAGATTTTAACAACATAATGTGCTTTTACGTTAAAATATTATTTTTAGTAATTTGCGGTATCGCGAAAACACTCCTCGAGTCATACCGCAACCAGTACGCCTATGACTTTTGGTGTATTTCAGCTTTACCGAGATTTGGATTTGAGTCGCACCAAGTGCACACTCGTTCATAGGAAGGTATATTAAAATTGTGCCCTAAAGTAACATCTACCGGCTTTTAAATCTTTTGGGACAAGCTATGGAATTTACTATTAGCTTTCCCGGATCTATTTTGTGTTATATCATCACTAAATGGGGGCCCCGGTGTTATTCGGGCGAGGCTCGTCCCAATTTTCATTAAAGGTTTCAATACTTGTATTTGACTACATTTTCTATACTTGTTCTTTCCTTAATCGTATTTACACAAGTGCTCCAGGCCTATTCGAATTTAATTGCTGTTGGGCCTGGTTCTCATTTTTGCACTCACATTACATCAATCCAGGCCTTGAAAGACCAGATATTTACATGAATTTATGGCCGTTAGTCAATTGGCTACTTATCAGCTCGGGCTTGCGCCTAAAATCGAACCCGGACATAGAATGAAATTATATTGGAAATAAACAAACAAAAATACACGTTTTGATCAATAAGAAATTCACAAGCATTTTATTTATATCAGATGTACATAAAATAACAATTCTAAATCAGTAGTTTTCTGTACAGGCTTGATGAAACTATAAATCACTATCATTTTTACAGCTAAAAGATCATATCATTAGTTACTGGTTTAAAGCTAATACCAATTCTAAGAGGTCTGTGTGATTACATAAGAAGACTTAGAAATGATTAAACTAATAAACTATAAATATGAGCTAATTAACTACACACGTGTAATTGCAGTACCAATTTCAATTGCAGCTTACACTTAGTATTATCCCCAGTTCTTCCTTTCTATAGCCTACTGTGATATTGCTTTCTTTGATTCTTAAGATTATGTAGGCGACAATTATGCAATCTAATGATCCCATTGTCCCATTTTCCAGATACTTATAGATGAATGAATCAGATACCTATGCATGCTTACACTAATGATTTTATTTTTATGACTTATTACCAGATTATTAACCCATAGCTTGACCTAACACTTTCTTGTTCAACACTTATTATTACCTAAACGCAGATCAGTGAAGATGTAATTACTATACGGTCATGTTTTGCGAAATTAGTGTAAACTAGTGCTTATTTGTCTTGCAGGTATTAGCTTATGTTTTAGGGCTTTTACCTAATTAAACTAAGTGATAAACCATCTACACTATACTACTACTACTATGCTACTGCTAATATGCTAACTATTACAGCATTTTTGTTTTTTTTGTTTTCATACTACTACATTCTTCACTACAAGTTAAAAAATGAAATTAAACTAACTATTCAACAGCAAGCAGAATCTGAAGCTCCATTTCTATTTCAATTAAACCAGCATTACATCTTCAAGTGTAAGAGTAATGTACCTGAGTCAAAGCCAATAAAACCGATGAGTTCTAGGGATAAGCAAGTAAGTAACAGCAATCAACTTAGAGCAATGCAACAGGAAGATTTGAATGCCAAATGACTGAGACCAAACAGCAACCAGCAAAGCAGGAAACCCAGCAAAATCCGAGCAGAAGCACCCAGCAAAACCAATAAAACCAACAAATTTTAACTCGAAAATTCCAGAAAATCTTATTACTCTATTGCTATTTTTATCTCTCAATGCTTTTGTATGAATTTCAGCTTAGGTATGTTTTCAGATTACTCTCCCCTCGAATCCCCTTTTCAGCTCTTTTGAAGGTGTATTTATAGTTATCCTAAGGCTGAAACTTGGGGAGAAAGTTATGGGATTTTATCCCACTTCTCCCCCTCCTAAAATTATCCAATCTACACTTAAGTCCCCATTTTCAGTTATCAAAACCCTTCCAGCATGTGCTGGAAGGTTCTAAAGATTCTCTTTTATGGGCTTTTACTAGTATGACCTTAGGGGTTTGAGATTTTTACAGATTTCCCATTTTTAGGAGACCATTATACCCCTAAATCTCTGCAAAATTGCAGAAATCAGGAGCATGAATGTCCCTATTACCCTCCTAAGTTCTTACTAGTTACTATTTTACCTATTCAATTCCCAATTGTGCCCCTAAGGGCACTGCTGATTTACCAGCTTACCTAGGGCATATTTTAGCTTGTTTTGCACCTATTTAACTAATGGCCAGCCCTGGCATTAGTATTTAAGGGCTGGCCAGTTTTATTTTTAAGAACTATTTCAATTTTAGCCACTTTTAAACTAATTCCAATCAATTAAGACCAATTTATTTCAAATTAAAGCTAATTGCAGGCATAGCCTGCTTTGTTATTATGATTAACCTATTTAAAACTTAGCCAGTCTCAAGTTGAGACTTAGCTTGGGCTATTAAAGCCATATACTGAACAGCTGGGCCCAAAACCTTTACAGGTTTGGCCACTTTGCTGTTCAGGGCTCAATATAGAGCCTGGGCTAGTCTGCATTTGCAAACATAGCCCTTTTGCACAACCAGCCACTGTTTAACAGTGAGCTGTGTGTTAGGGCTTATAGAATTGGTCAACCTTTTGCAAGGTTGACCATTCTTAGGCCAATTATTTAACTTATAGCCTATCTTGTTCATTTCAGTTTTAGTCCTATTACAAAACTAGCCATTTTCAAGAAACCTAACACTAACAGCTATAACCAATTCCCCTAAGGTTTGACCAGTTAATCAGATATTCATAATCAACAAGAGATAGCAAAATGCTTAATCATTACTAACATGTACTGCACACAGAAACACACATGATCAAATAAAATGGATTGATTGACCCAAACTCAGAGAAAACAATTGATAAGGTTGAATTTCAGTCCATTAACTCATATTATCAGACTACATGTGATAAAGTATGAATCCATGTTAGTTCTGACTTAATCACTCCTAACTCAAGTCATATGACATTTGAAGAATTTTAAAACTGTTAAGGTTCATGGCATAGTTACATATATAAGCATAGATTCTCATGAAACAGTCAACATGACTCATAAAACAATGGATTTCAACATCTTGTGTATGCATATGATAGAGCAAAATGAAGATGAAGAAAATGATACCATGGTGGAACAGTGAAAGGGAAACATCTTAGAACAGATTAGCATGGGATTGACATGAGACAAATAACAGAATTCTATTATTAACAAACTAAGAAGAGCAAGCTAAGACATCTTATGGATAATTACCAGAGCAAAGTGCCAAAAATATGAAATAAACTATGGAATGATGAGAACATAATCAACCAGAAACAAATCATGAAAAAAAATGCATGACAGATGACATGAAGATGATGAAGAGAAGGATATAGAGAGAAACAGTGAAGAAAAACAGGAAAGTTCAATCAGGGTGCTTCAAAAGCAACTTAGTGTGAAAAGAGAATAGAGCTAAGCTAAGCATGCATAACAATAGGAGAAAGCTACACCATGAAAGCTAAAAGAAGCCCAGTCCTATCACTAACAGGCCCAAAAGAACACAGGGACACATAGGAGATGAACAAGTTAAGAAATCAGTGTGGTCACAGAGAAATAGACAAGGATTCATAGCATGAGAAGATAAGCAGAAGGGTCCTAGACTAGCATGAGAAGCATAGGATCGAGATAACAAGAGATGTGAAACAGGAATGAAAATCAGAAAACCAACATAAACCCTATGACTAACATGTTCAAAGGAACTAGTCAAGAATTTAAAAAAAAGAAACAGGTTGACAGATGAGGATATACAGGATCCTATACTAGCAAGCGAAGCTCAAATTTGAGATAAGAACAGAGTCACCAAAAGAGAACCAAGAATAGCCTTACAACTAACATATGAAACGCAAATCAATCAGAACATGCAAGGCAAGGATATACAGGGCATATTAAAACAGAACTGAAATAAACAAAAAGAAAGGAACAGAATATCAACAAGAACAATCTATACTTATCATGCGAACACAAAAATCATAGAAGTCAGGACCAAAACATGTAAGAAATCACAGACCTATCCTAATAAACTAAAGAAAACTAAAGGGGCGAGGGACTTAGCTTGCGGGGCCGGTCCCCCGAGCTTCCTATTCTCTTCTTTTGCACACTCTCTCACGGGTTTTTTTCTTCTTTATTCTCTCATCTTGTTTCTTTTTCTCTTTTCTTTTCCAGATATCTCTCTCTTTTTTTTTTCAATTTTTCTTCTGTTTTCTGTGTTTGGCTTCAAGCTGAAGCCTTTTAGGGTTTTTGAATCTATGGGGGTGTTTGGGAGAGTAAAAGGCGAGGCCTTTATTAGGGCTTTGAATTTGGGAGTCGCCGGAGTTAGGTTTCCGGCGACATTCTCTTGGATATTCGAAGCGTTCTGGGTAGATTCGAGGGGAGCCAGTGGTATGGGTGGATAGATCAAGAGAAGGGAAAGAGATTGGCATTGGTTTCAGGTGGGTCTTCATACTTTGGTGGTCACCGGTGTAACTCCGGTGACCGGGACTTTGAAGAAACGGGGTGTTTTTCTGGGTTCTTGGGGTATTATGAAATGAAGAAGAAGGAGAAGAAGAGGGGAGTAGTAAGAGGAGCCGGCGACCACCGTGGGAGTGGTGGCCGCCATGGCCGGCTAGGGCTTCTGTATTGATGACGATGAAGATGAAGAGAGGAAATAAGGCGGCTGTTTATTAGGGTTTGTGAAATGGGCGAGAATTTTCGGACAAAGGTATTATATAGCCATTGAATCCGAGATAATCTCAACCGTTCGTTTGATCAAGATCGACGGTTCACACGCGTGTTACTAAAACGGCGTCGTTCAGACGCTTATGAGACTAAAGTCAACAACCGTTAGATCAAATCACACAGACGGCTCAGATCAAATCTCCCATAATTAATTAAGACCTAAATTCAACTAAATATCCCAGCCGTTAGATCAACGAGGTTGGACGGCTGGGATCAAGTCATTAGAGGCCTGGACCGGTTTCCTTTGGGCCTAGGGACTGGGCTGGCCATTTGGACTCACATTTGGCCCAGATTTATTACACAACATATATGTATTTGTATTTTCTAGTTTTAATCTATTTTTATGTATTTTCTTTTATTTTATTTTTTTTCCTTTTTATGAAAAATTATAAATCCTAATTTACTACCTACTCTAATTAATTGGTAATTTTCTGCTATTTTTTCCTAATTTCTACTACTTAAGCTATTTTACTAATTTTCTAATTAACTAAACTAACAAATTAATTACTACTATTTTTTTATTTTTTCTAATTTTTACTTATTCAAACACACAAAAATATAACTAATTTCAAGCAAAGCAAGTAATTGCACTCAAAAACATATTTATTTTAATTTTGGAATTATTTACCTGGTGCAAAAATCATGTGCTCACACTAGGGGAGAAGGTTCCCCCACGCAAGGTTAGACAAGTCACTTACCTCAATTTCGGTACGAAACCACTAAGAAATGACTCTCTTGCCACGAGACAACATGAATTACACCAAAAACCACAAAGTAGGCCAATAGAAACACATCAAAATAGGCCAAAGGGACATTAACCAATCGAAACAACATGAATTACACCAAAAACCACAAAGTTGCCAAAACCCGACATTCGGTACGCTTCTCATAAAATTACGAAAGTTATATTTTCAGATTTTTTATCTCAACACGAGTCCATACATATAAAGTTTACCAAAATCGGACTCCATTTGCCCATTAAAATCGTCGATTTACCATAACCCAGGCTTAGGGCAAAAACCCTTCATTAATCCTCCCATTTACAGTGAAATAATTGAAGATTCTAAGATAAAATTACGTATTTGGACCATAAAAATTACCTCCGATGATTACCAGGTGAAATCCCCTTCAATTCCCGTCAATTAGCTCTCTAAGAACTCAAAAAATGATGTTTCGTGTAAATGGGTCACGGATGAACTGTTCTGGTTTTTAATATTTCTGTCAGGTCTTTATCTTTTTGCGATCGCGATGTACAAAGGCGGCTGAATTTCCTTCTACTCGATCAAAGCCCTTGGCCCGCGATCGCAATGACCAACTTTTCACCTCTACGCGATCGCAACACTCGATCCGCGATCGCACAGCTTCCAGACTCGACCTTACGCGATCGCGACGCTGGCTATGTGATCACATTGTTTACAGACATTACCTTACGTGATCGCAGATGGTACCTCGCGATCGCGATGCACACCAATTTCCTCTTACGCGATAGCATGAAGCACTTCGCGATCACGAAGAACAAAATATCTGCACTTTTATTGCAGCATATCAGCAGTGCCTTTTGGCACAAAATGGTCCGCTTGGACCCCCGGATTCATCCCGAGGCCCCCGGGACCCCAACGAAAACCACCAACCTACTCCAAAATGCGATAAAAACTTGTTCCAATCATAAAACAAGCCCTTAAACATAGAAATCGTCGAATCAAAGCGAATTCAAGCCTAAGTTTCATCCAAAACTTCCGAAACCTACATGCTATCAAAAACCCAACCAAACGATGTCCGAATGACCTGAAAATTTGCAGACATATCCAAAATCACCAAACGAAGCTATTGCAACTATCAAAATTCCATTCTGACTCTCGATTAAAAATCTCACCTATCGATCGAATTTCTAAAAATTTCAAACTTCGGCATTTAAAGCCTAATTGAGCTACAGACCTCCAAAATACATTCCGAACACGCTCCCAACCCCGAAATCACCTAACGGAGCTAATGGAACCATCGAATTTCCATTCCGAAGTCATCTTAACACTGTTCCGAATATGGGCCATTTTTCAACTATAAAGCTCTCATTTAGGGACTAAGTGTCCAAAAACACTCCAAATTCTAGAACCGAACCTCCTGGAAAGCTACAATAGCAGGAATGAACTTAGGGGAATAGTTAAATTGGGGATCGGGGCGTAAATTTCAAAAATGACCGGCCGGGTCGTTACATTAACTTAAATGGATTTCAAATGAAAGTTTTCATATTTTTATTAGTGTTTAACATAAACAAATTCCAAAAAAATACCCTAATTAAGCATGCAAATTGAGGAGGGCTAAAATGAGTTATTTATGGCTTCAAAGAATAGAATTGGGTTATAAAACATAAGACTCAGAGGAGTTCCTTGAGCCCAAGCGCTATAATAAGATAGATCCAGGCATAAATAAATAAATACATGTTGCTACCTATAGCCCGATCCCTTAAATATCACTTATAATTAGGCCATCGGCTTCACTAAGTCATCAATCTCTCCTGTCTCTCGGGCTCAGAGCGCTCATACTAAGTAGCCCTAATCAATGATACAGGATGTGATAATACAAAATAACAAAGAATGAGATTCGATATACATTGATGAATAAGACTGAGTACATAACTACAATTTAACAAATAAGTCAACAGCAAGGATCGGCTACTATGGGTCGCAACAGAACTAACATATAGCCTAAATAAGATTCCTACTATGAATCACAGTCCAAGTGCTATAGCAAGAATGTTCAGATAAATTGGCCACACAGCTCTAAGTTAAAGACGAAATTACTATTTCTAAGTTGCACGTCCACATGCCTGTCACATAGCATGCACGTCACTTCAAAATCATTCAGATAGTATGTAATTAGGAATCTCATACCCTCATAACCAGTTTTGAAGCGTCACATACCTCGAACAAGCCGAATTCAATACCGAGAGAGCCAAAAGATGCTCCACGATGCCATCCCATGCCTACCAACCCCTGAACGGCTCAAAAATAACCAAAAGTAGCTCTAATACATCAATTAACACCTAAGAAAACAATACTAAATAATAAAGGTCAAATGCTTAATCAGAAGCTGAAAATCACCAAAAAGGTCAAATCCTGGTCTGCGCTTCGGAACCCGGTGAAACTTATAAAATCTGACAACGAATTGCTAAAAATAACGATTGATTTACGAAATATAACCATAATCGGGTATAGAAAACTTACCCCAAATTTGTCTCCTAAAGCACTTAAATTCGAGCTCCCCAACTCAAAACGTGAATAATATAGCCAAACCCTCGATATAGGACTTTGCTCCTGTGCTTCATCCCTTCGCACCTACGCTCCTACACATGCTCCCCAAAACATCACGTCTGTGATCTTCCTTACCCAGCACCTTCTCGCTTATGCAATGGACAACACGTATCTATGTAGTCACTTCTGTAGCCAAGACTCCGTAGATGTGGCTACACCAGTACCAGCAACTCTTCAATAAGGAATTAAGAGGAAAAATATTTCGGACCCCGTCCGTAACTCACCCGAGCCATTCGGGATCCCGTCCAAGTATACCAAGATGTACCATAACATTATACAACCTACTCAAGGCCTAAAATCACACATAACAACATCGAAATGATGAATCACACCTCAACTCGACCTCGAATGAACTTTGAACTTTCAGAATCCAAAACTGACGCCGAAATATAACAAATCAACTCGAAATGAACTCAAATTTTGTGCACATGTCCTAAATCAAGTAATGAAGCTAATTTAATTCCCGGAAACACACTCTGAATCTGATATCCTCAAATTCAACTCTCAGTCAAACTTATGAACATTCCAAACCTTTGAATTTCAAACTTTCACCAATTTGTGTCGAAACCTTCTAGTCCGAACGTGAATCCGGACATATGTTTCAGTCCAAAATCACCATCTGCGCGTAACAAAACCAGTAAAACTCCAGTCCAAGGTCAAATGATAAAAGGTCAAATTCGGTTAACTCTTCCAACTTAAAGTTTCAATCATGAAGTTCATTCTTCCAAATCGATTTCGAATAACCTGAAAACTAAAATTGATAATTCACACAAGTTATAACACATCATACGGAGCTACTCATGCCCTCAAACTATTGAGCGAAATAAAGAATGCTCAAACTGACCGACCGAATCGTTACATAAAATGTGACACTATTTTAATGGTGCATGATATGTCTCAATTTTATTAAGATACTTAACAAAAAAGTGGTGTGTATCAAACATATTCTAAAAAATTTAAATGTATAAAGTTATTTTGGTCCGCTAAATATATTTAACATGGATTTGGTGCTAAGTTGACATGGTAACTTATGTGTTTTACCATTAAAATATTAACATTATTTATATACATAATCATATCTCATATTTTGATTTATAATTTCACATTTAGTCCACCAATTTTTAAATAAGAAGCTTCTTAGTGGAAATATGCCTACTTATTAAGTAGAGAAGAAAATTTAGACAAAAAAGTACTTAAGAATTATAAAAACAACTCAGACTAACAATAACAACAATTATGTCTCAGTTCCAAGTAAGTTGGGGTTGAGATATGAATACTTATTCCTTTCATTTAGTTAAATATAATAATAATAATAACAATAATAATAATAATAATAATAATAATAATAATAATAGTAGTAGTAGTAGTAGTAGAAGTTCTCTATCAAGATTAAAACATATTCCCAAGTAATAGGTATCACCTATATGAATTTTTATTTATCATTATTTAAGTCTAGTGATTCCAAAGATTTATAGGTCTTTCGAGATAATTTTTTTTCATCTAGTTTTTGGTTTACCCTGTTCCTTTTTCACATTTTAGACTAAAGACTATTATTGGTACTCTCGTAATAATATTGTCAAAGAAACGACAAAGTGTTCACTGAATAGTTCTAGTATAATATTGTTTGATTTATGTGAAAATTAGAGATATTAGAGATCATAAAAAGACAAGTTGATGATTCACATAGGCGGAGATAGAATTTTATTTTTATGGATTCTGAATTTTTGAACTATAATTTTAAATGTAAATGAGTGTGTCACGACCCCAATCCCGGTCGTGATGGCGCCCAACATAACTGCTAGGCAAGCCCGACCATTTACATTCTCATCCCGAGCATGAAGCTCAAATCAATTACCCGAACATTTATGTCAACAATAAAGCATAATTGTATAACAACCCCAAAGATCTAGGGTCACGAGTCTGGAGCCTCTAAACAAGATCGGATAACAACATCTAGACCAAATACTAAAGTATGAATAATTTATATACAAAGGAAAAATAGAATAAGAAGAGAAGCCAGGTTCTGCGAACGCCAGCAGCTACCTCAGCAACTCGGATAGATACTGATAAAAGCTGGAGTGCTCGTCTATCCCTCATGTGTACCTGAATCTGCACACAAAGGTGCAGGGAGTAGGGGTGAGTACTAAGTACTCAGTGAGTAATAAATATATAAAAGCAGTTGAAAGAAGGAAATCCACAGAATACCACAGTATGAAGCTAACTACAGTCCGAATCTCCTACGAACTAGCATCAACAGTACAATACAGCTACCACGGAATAATTTAACAAATAAAGATGCAATGCAATGCACATAACCGCTACGGCGTGTAGCCCGATCCATTTAACGTCGACGGCGCTCACGGGGGTGTGTACAGACTCCGGAGGGGCTCCTACAGCCCAAGCGCAATACTACTGCGGCGTGCAGCCCGATCCTCATATCAACCGCTGCGGCGTGCAGCCCGATCCTCATATAAACCGCTGCGGCGTGCAGCCCGATCCATCCTCAGCCCACATAAATCGGATAAGTCACAAAGCAATTCATTTTTCTTAATTCAAGTTTCCAGTTCATAATTTATGAAAATACTTAAATTATTATTTAATTTTTCCAAAACAGGTGACTTAGCATTTCAATACGATGCTTTCAAACCAGGACTGAGATCAGTAATTAAGCAATTAGAGCTATCACATATATAACTATCCCCTAGGGATACTACAGGTCGGCACAAGGCCCCAAACATGGCTTTCGGCCCACAAATATATCAACACAGTGTTTTTCAACCACATATATCATATTATACTTATTCGGGATGGACTAAGTCTCGATCCCCGGTCACAATCAATCCCGCACCTGCCACGGGGTGCGAGCCACGCCCTACTAGCGTCACAATGTGCTAAGCCGGGGTTTCGAACCCTCAAGCTACCATATACACAAACTACTCACCTCTAGCCGGCCGTAGACTCGTCCGCGATACCTTTTCCCTTCAAATTTGCCGCCTCGTGCGTAGAATCTAGTCAAACACAACAATTATATCAAATACGGGTCAAAGAAACATAACCCAATTCAATTTATACGAAATACGCAATAATACACCAAGTTGGTAAAACCCGGACCCCGGGCCCGCTTCTTGAAAAATTCCAAAATTCATACCAACGGATTGCTCGTCTCGCCACGAGTCCGTGCATATAAAATTTATCGAAATCGCAGTTCGAATGGCCTTTCAAAACCCAAAAATTCGTTTTCATGATTTAGGCCCTAGTTCTTCACAAATTCTACCAATTTCAGGAATTTTGGTGCTGATTATAGCATAAAATCATGTTTTTGATTCAATAAACTTACCTCCAGCGATTACCCATTGATTTCTCTCTTAAAAATCGCCTCAAAAGCTTCTTCCCGTTCCAAAATTGGAAGAAAACTCGACCTGCTCATTATAGGTATACTGTTCACGCGTTTTACTGCTTCCAATGGATTCCTTGTGAAATTCTAATGAATTTAGGCTTTTGAATCACTCAATTTGACCTTATAATGAAGGAGATATGTAGGTTTTAAGATTTGCAAATAGTGCAGGTTTTTAATACGCCGTCAGGGGCAGTTTCGTCATTAACCTGAAAATCTGGGCAACCTTAGTAAAATAGCCATAAAATCCTCATACGATGTCCAAATTCGATGATTCTTTTTGCTAAGGGTCCGTAATTACGATACGGATCTATTTCTTCATTCAAAACAATAATCGAAGCTCATTTGTTCAATATGATATCATTTATGCTTGAAGAAACGATGTCGAAGCATAAGAAAAACGAGCACAACGCAACCCAAACCTATCCGAAACTCACCTGATCTCCTCGGGACCGCATACGAACATATTAAGATGTCACATATGATCATGCAAACTTAGTTTCAGTCTCAAATCACCAAAACTAACATCAAAACACCAAATTTACATCGGATTCGAGGCCTAAGTTCTTCTAAAACTTTCGAAACTAACATTTGATCTAAAACCCGACCTAAACACCTCCAAATGACCTGAAATTTTGCACGCATATCCAAAATCACCTAACGGAGCTACTGCAACTCTCAAAATTTCGTTCCAAGCCCCGGATCAAAATCTCACCTACCATTCGGATTTTGCCAAAATTCAACCTTAGCCAATTCAAGCCTAAAACTACACCGGACCTCCGAATTCGATTCCGATTGCTCTCCTAAGTCATAGATGATCCCCCGAAACTAATCAAATCATTAGATTTCCATTTCGAGCTGTCTAACTCATCGATCAATATTCGGTTGACTTTTCCAACCTGTTCTTCTCATAAAGAGATTTATGGCCTTATTTCTATCTAAATTCCCTCCGATTTGCTTCTAACTTTCCAAACACATATAAGTTAGCATATTGAAGTATTAAATGGAGGAAATGGGGCGATAACTCCCGTAACGACGGGCTGGGTCGTTACATTCTTGCCAACTTAAACAAACGCTCGTCCTCGAGCGTACCTAGAGTTGTACTAGAAGCAACCCAATACCTGACTGACCTTACCAGGCATATATGCGGGGTGGTACCACGTCACCCTATCCATCATAAGTCCGATAACACAATATAGCTGAACTTTCATAGTCCATCTGAACCATAGACCGCATTGCACTTTCCGAATCATATACCAAATCTGACTCCCACGTCTATACTCAGAATACACCCGAACCAACTGTAATAGCCCATACTCGCCACTCCGGGTGAGATCTTATGGTGTACCAAACAACTCAATCACTCGAGATGATGCCCTCTAATCACAACAATTTCCCACGATAACCAAATATTACCGAAAAACCTTTCTCGTTAGCTAAAGTCTTATTCCAACACCTTCATGTATGTTGCCCAAGGCAACCGAACACACGATATATCGAATCCATCTCTTAGGTCATCCATTCATGAATCCATTTCCCTTTTTGACCGACATTACAATATATTTCGGAGCCAAACCTCGATGTATTCCTTTCTAACCAGCTGAAATCATATATGCCCGCACTCATTAATGGCTCCAACGATCATTTCGATTATGACACACCGCACTAGTGATATGACACCTCAACACCGGCCTAAGCCATAATGAGCACAACACAAGCTCCAATAAGAAACGCTTGAACATACTCAAATCATGACAACTACCTCAAACAAGGAGCTGTAATTCAAATTCCTCAATACCGTCACAACACATAACTGAGATCTTGTCTCACATCATAGAATTAGAGTACTTGAATCCTCCTCGAAAGGTCATAACTTCACGTGGCCTTGCCACGGCTCATGATTCCATCCAAACACTATTACTCCTGAAGCACCTCAAGTCACCATGCTTAAAACAGTCAGCCACACACAGATTTAGGTCTGAACTCAAGCAATCAATCTCACCCACGGTGAAACAATTAATATACGCCATCAAATCTTGTAAGGACACAACCGATGCGCCGGTCGCCGAGCGACACCCAACACTGACTTTCCTCAGAGACTAGGAAGTATAGTACGCAAGGTAACCTATAGAAAAAAAAAACTTTCCATATTACACGGTTGCGGCGTGCAACCTGCTCAAAATAACATACCCGTGGCGGCGTGCCACCCGATCCCGATATCATTCCTGTGGCGGCGTACCACCCGATCCAAATAACCCATAGCGGCGTGCCACCCGATCCACGCGTAAAACTCGCAAAAAGAAATGCACACCGAGTCAAATTGCTCATTACAATAAACATATATAGCCTCAAGCTCGGCCACAAGAAATGCATCCGACAAAGTTCCCCATTACCGGAACTTAATTAATGGTAGAGACCTCTGCACTGATATCCGCCGCGAAGACCCAACTGACAAAGCAATACCTACCAGCCGTCCGCTGGTCCTGGATACAACTACCTTGCTGGAGCATACTCTTCTACACTCTGCTACGCAATTTGTGCCATTTTCGACATAGTCCATATCACAATAGTCTAGACGACCTGATTTATGTCAACCAGTCTGAAATCAAGTATCATTACCCCAAATTCATCATATCAAACTAAGAGAGAGCCATTAGGCTTCCAATTTCCATTAATCGCCAAACGATGCCGATACACTCGATATACAACCACTGCATAGACGGATTACGAGAAATTCTAGTCTCCATTACCTATATAACACATGAATCACATTGGTTGATCCCACACTCCACTGTACGAATACATAACACATATCAAGCATTCATTCATACCACGAAAGTCATTCAGAAAATTCCCTATGCCATCATCGACTCAATCATCACATTCGATCCAACAAGAGAATACCACCATACCACTAGATATTATCAGTTTACAGTACCTTGCCCCTTTTTGACCATATACCCTGCCAAATCACTATAATAGCAGTACCATTTTTCCCTTAATCACCAGAAAGATCGATTCTTAAATCACCTATAGGTGCTCGCGCTGCTCAATAATTTTTAATGACTTCCCATATACTATGAACTGATCTCAAAACCTTGAACATGCCATTATCAACTTCCCGTGACACATCGTATATATCATACCACACTAAGATAACATGGAAACTTCTATCCCTTTCCTACGCCGCAACATCGATGCACTTAACTAGTCAAGGACCTTCATGATCCTATATAGAAGAAAACTCATTACACATTCCCAGCTTTGCATACCAACAGGAATATACTCACTTTCAAAGCACGGTAGAACACATCAGAAACTCTTTCTCCTAATTCATTGCGTAAGTTTGACTACCGGGACTGAGTCCCTTTACCCACATCGAGCTACGCAACTGCCAGCACTCAAGAGCTTGGTTGCACCATAGTTGTAAGACTCATTACTTCGAACACATACCAGGAGTTAGTCGTATCCTTTTCATACCGTTTCAGCTTATCAACAAGTTGCTCCATTCACTCAATTTCCTTTCTGAACCATCTTTAACTTAGTATTAGCCTTTACTGTAGTACTACAATAACTGAACTCATGTTACCACACGAGACTCGTACACAAGACCACACGGTCTAAAACCCATAGGCCACTTGATACTTTCTCAATGTTTCCCAGAAGTACCACATTCTACAATGCTTTATTTTGAAGAACTTCCTGCGATTTTTGAATTCGTATCATTACCTTCCAATACAGATACATAGAATCACATCATTCACATACCATTACACAAGTCTTGACCCCTTCTAACGAAACCACCGTCTTTAGCCATATACACAATCTTAATACACCCGACTGTTACAAGCAAAAATCTTGAACACCGCAAAACCATTCTCGGGCGTCATTCACTCTTATTCAATTATAATTCAACTGTCTTATTGAACAGAACCACTCGTGCCTTGTTAGAACTCTGGCACCACAGAACATAATTACATACAAATGCATTTAGCTATCTTTCCTTCCTATACACCGAACATTCTTGACCAACAACCGTTCAAATCATCCTAGGATTTCTTCACATCTACGAAATACCATAACCTTTATCAGAATTTTCCCAACATACTTAGAGACAGAACCAACATAGCACACAACAGTGCAATCAGTTAATCAACAACAACCTCCCCAACTTGGCTCGGAGCCATACATCAAAGAACTTTTAGCCACTTATAGCATTCTTACTCAAATGATGCCACAATGTTATAGTGAGATTAATCTCAAGTCATTTACAAGCTTGACAATGACTCGAATCATCAGAGACCTTAACTCTTCTGCAACTCTTGCATTTATACACATACTACAGTTAAGTCTACTCTCTTTAGGTGATAGAAATCTTTTCTAAGCCCCAAATTTTTTAAAAAAAATTCGACAGAGTTTCCTTTGTAAATTGGCCTATCCACCTGCCAGAGAATCACGAAACCATTCTAACAATACATCCACAACTCAACAAGACATCCCAATGCATTTCAACAACATTAAATCTTAATACTATACGAATCATATTATCACAATTTATACCTGAAACAACGCTACACCTGCTCGCATCATAACACATATCAGATACCATGCAATTACACCTACTTTGCCTAAATCTAGTATTTCAGTACAACACCTTCCACCAGGATATACATAGCATAATCACTTTAGTCTTCCAGAGTCTAAACTCGTTTTACTACACGTAAGGCATTTTACCTTCCAACTAAGAGATATGATAAATATTCACCACGCCCATAGCTCAAGGCTACACAATAGATTACAATAAGGATCTAAAACCTGACAGCTCGTACAATATTAAGCTGCCATTTCCACAGTTAGGGAGCATACCAATCACACGAAATTTCATAATACTAGTTTGTAAAATTAGCACCAGGGTGCTCAAGTCATAGACAAATATCTATCCTCAAGTCCTCCCGACTGGCCCAACATGAACTCACAGAGACTATACCTCGCCCCTCGATCGGGGAATCACAAGCCATCAAGGCAATTATATTACGGAGCGCTTGATGCATACGCAGGTGTGTGGAAGGAATTTCAAGAATTATATCTCAAGCTGAATCAAGTACGCACGATAAGAATTCCAAGAAATGTGAAGTGTTTCCTAAAGGTTTGCAGCCTCCCGAGGATAAGTACAGGCGTCCCCGTACCGATCCACAAGACTCTACCAACCGGCTCAAGACTCATGAGGCCTAGTAACCTAGGCTCTGATACCAACTTGTCACGACCCCAATCCCGGTCGTGATGGCGCCCAACACAACTGCTAGGCAAGCCCGACCATTTACACTCTCATCCCGAGCATGAAGCTCAAATCAATTACTTGAACATTTATGTCAACAATAAAGCATAACTGTATAACCACCCCAGAGATCTAGGGTCACGAGTCTGGAGCCTCTAAACAAGATCGGATAACAACATCTAGACCAAATACTAAAGTATGAATAATTTATATACAAAGGAAAAATAGAATAAGAAGAGAAGCCAGGTTCTGCGAACGCCAGCAGCTACCTCAGCAACTCGGATAAACTCTGATATAGGCTGGAGTGTTTGTCTAATCCTCCTGTGTACCTGAATCTGCACACAAAGGTGCGAGGAGTAGGGGTGAGTACTAAGTACTCAGTGAGTAAAAATAATAGCTGAAAGCAGGAAATCCAAAGAATACCACAAAGCAAAGCTAAACTACAGTCCGATACCTACTACAAACTAACAACAACGACAATTCACAATTAGCACAGATAATTTACAGATAAAAATGCAATATCGTGCACATGACCGCTACGGCGCGTAGCCTAATCCGTTTAACGTCGACGATGCTCACTAAGGGTGTGTACAGACTCTGAAGGGGCTCTTTCAGCCCAAGCGCAATATTCATATCATCTGCTGCGTGCAGCCCGATCCTCATATCAACCGCTGCGGCGTGCAGCCCGATCCTCATATAAACCGCTGCGGCGTGCAGCCCGATCCATCCTCAGCCCACATAAATCGGATAAGTCACAAAGCAATTCATTTTTCTTAATTCAAGTTTCCAGTTCATAATTTATGAAAATACTTAAATTATTATTTAATTTTTCCAAAACAGGTGACTTAGCATTTCAATACGATGCTTTCAAACCAGGACTGAGATCAGTAATTAAGCAATTAGAGCTATCACATATATAACTATCCCCTAGGGATACTACAGGTCGGCACAAGGCCCCAAATATGGCTTTCGGCCCACAAATATATCAACACAGTGTTTTTCAACCACATATATCATATTATACTTATTCGGGATGGACTAAGTCTCGATCCCCGGTCACAATCAATCCCGCACCTGCCACGGGGTGCGAGCCACGCCCTACTAGCGTCACAATGTGCTAAGCCGGGGTTTCGAACCCTCAAGCTACCATATACACAAACTACTCACCTCTAGCCGGCCGTAGACTCGTCCGCGATACCTTTTCCCTTCAAATTTGCCGCCTCGTGCGTAGAATCTAGTCAAACACAACAATTATATCAAATACGGGTCAAAGAAACATAACCCAATTCAATTTATACGAAATACGCAATAATACACCAAGTTGGTAAAACCCGGACCCCGGGCCCGCTTCTTGAAAAATTCCAAAATTCATACCAACGGATTGCTCGTCTCGCCACGAGTCCGTGCATATAAAATTTATCGAAATCGCGAGTTCGAATGGCCTTTCAAAACCCAAAAATTCGTTTTCATGATTTAGGCCCTAGTTCTTCACAAATTCTACCAATTTCAGGAATTTTGGTGCTGATTATAGCATAAAATCATGTTTTTGATTCAATAAACTTACCTCCAGCGATTACCCATTGATTTCTCTCTTAAAAATCGCCTCAAAAGCTTCTTCCCGTTCCAAAATTGGAAGAAAACTCGACCTGCTCATTATAGGTACACTGTTCACGCGTTTTACTGCTTCCAATGGATTCCTTGTGAAATTCTAATAAATTTAGGCTTTTGAATCACTCAATTTGACCTTATAATGAAGGAGATATGTAGGTTTTAAGATTTGCAAATAGTGCAGGTTTTTAATACGCCGTCAGGGGCAGTTTCGTCATTAACCTGAAAATCTGGGCAACCTTAGTAAAATAGCCATAAAATCCTCATACGATGTCCAAATTCGATGATTCTTTTTGCTAAGGGTCCGTAATTACGATACGGATCTATTTCTTCATTCAAAACAATAATCGAAGCTCATTTGTTCAATATGATATCATTTATGCTTGAAGAAACGATGTCGAAGCATAAGAAAAACGAGCACAACGCAACCCAAACCTATCCGAAACTCACCCGATCTCCTCGGGACCGCATACGAACATATTAAGATGTCACATATGATCATGCAAACTTAGTTTCAGTCTCAAATCACCAAAACTAACATCAAAACACCAAATTTACATCGGATTCAGGCCTAAGTTCTTCTAAAACTTTCGAAACTAACATTTGATCTAAAACCCGACCTAAACACCTCCAAATGACCTGAAATTTTGCACGCATATCCAAAATCACCTAACAGAGCTACTGCAACTCTCAAAATTTCGTTCCAAGCCCCGGATCAAAATCTCACCTACCATTCGGATTTTGCCAAAATTCAACCTTAGCCAATTCAAGCCTAAAACTACACCGGACCTCCGAATTCGATTCCGATTGCTCTCCTAAGTCATAGATGATCCCCCGAAACTAATCAAATCATTAGATTTCCATTTCGAGCTGTCTAACTCATCGATCAATATTCGGTTGACTTTTCCAACCTGTTCTTCTCATAAAGAGATTTATGGCCTTATTTCTATCTAAATTCCCTCCGATTTGCTTCTAACTTTCCAAACACATATAAGTTAGCATATTGAAGTATTAAATGGAGGAAATGGGGCGATAACTCCCGTAACGACGGGCTGGGTCGTTACAGAGTGAGTTCCAAATTTAAAATTTTTAGATATTTCATGAATTCAAAATAGCAAGTGCACTGTTTGAGTCCAAAACCTTTTTAAATTTTTTGGACAAAAGTTACATTTTTAATACTAAAAAAAAGTTACATAAATAGCTATTTTGCAGTATAATACTACGAATTACCTTAACAAAAATTTACCCATTGAAGCAATTCGCAGTATAATAATGCGAATTATAATTTTTTTTAGTAATTCGCAGAATAATACTGCGAATTACTAAATTATTTTTTTGTAATTCCCAGTATTATACCGCGAATTACAGTTTTTTATTTTTATTTTGCATTATTACTGCCTATTATTAAAAAAATTAATTAGCAGTACACATAACAATAATTCAAACGCATAAAATATAGTACTATATTGCGAAATAATTATTAAATTTTTCTACAAGAAAACAATTTTTTTCACATGGGTTTCATCGTTTTCACAATTCACAAATTTTATTTTTGTTGTGTTATTGGTTGCTAAAGTCTGAGTTTATTTCATTCGTAAAATCTTGTACTTTTATCATAATTAAAATATATCGAAATCTGAGTTATTTTTAAAAAATAAAATTATCTAGTAAATTATTGCTAGGAAAATTGTTTATCTTCTCAAGTATTTTGATGCAAAACTACTTGTAGAATTAATATTTTTATGTTTGCTAAGAAAAAATCTCTATTGTGTTTTGCTAAAATATCTCATGTCGGACCACGTACTTCTAACACAATAGATATTTTTTGACGAATAATGAAGTAAAGCTCTTTTCGGAGTATTATTGGTTAGTTGTTGATTGGAGATGTTGAAATCTTAGATTGCAAGACCATTATTATAGTTTGTAGGAATTTGTATGCATTATGTAAACATGATTTTATACAATCACATCAATTAAGGAATAATTATAAAATTACTCTATTTAATAACATTAATTGATAATATGATAGCTAAAAATAAGCGTTAAATAAGATATTATAACTTGATTAAATTATACTTTCATTACATTATGAAGATATATAATTTAAATTCATTACTTATTTATACAGAATAACTTCCTGTTAAAGTTTTTTGATGGTCCACTATTTTTGGTTGCTTTTAGACTACTTTCTAACTGACTAGTATTAATTTAAAGCAACATAAGCGACATGCATAATATTATAAGTCACAAGTAGTTTTGCATCAAAATACTTGAGATGATAAACAATTTTCCTAGCAATAATTTACTAGATAATTTTTTTAAAAAAAAATAACTCAGATTTAGACATATTTTAATTGTGGTAAAAGTACAAGATTTTGCAAATAAAAATAAATTCAGACTATAGCGACCAATAACACAACAAAAATTAAATTTTTTAATTGTGAAAACGATAAAATCCATATGGAAAAAGTTATTTTCTCGTAGAAAAATTTAATAATTATTTCGCAATATAGTACTATATTTTATGTGTTTAATTTATTGTTATGTGTACTGCTAATTAATTTTTTTTAATAATACACAATAATAATGCGAATTAAAAAAAAACTTTAATTTGCAGTATAATACTGCGAATTAAAAAAAAATTATAATTCATAGTATTAAACTGTAAATTGCTTTAATAGCTAAATTTCCGTTAAGATAATTTACAATATTATACTGCGAAATAACTATATATATAACTTTTTTTAGTATTAAAAATATAACTTTTATCCAAAAAATCATTAAAAAGATTTTGGACTCTGCACTGTTTGAGGGAGTATGTGACCCTTTCAGATCACAAACTTTTATAATTATGTAAGTGGTGCCCACAAATTATCATTATTGAGCATACCCAAACGGAAATCCGAAAGCATCTAGTCTAGCCCCTATTTGGGAAAGTACTTCGGTCACTTTTGAAGCATCGGGCAATAATAGAACAACAAACTTTTTAAATGTTGAAACATGCACGTGGTCCAAGTACTCTCATATAGATGACTACAGCTTATAATAACTCAGATGAAGACAACCAAAAGTTATTTTCAGTGGCAGATCTTCTAGCTGAGGAAGGAGCTATCGTATCGCTTTTTTTATGGATCACAAATTTTATCGTTAATCTGTTGTTAATATCGCTCGTATCAAATAATTTTTTTTTTATAATTTATCGCTAATTTAGATTAGCTAACGAATTTTTCTTTAAAACTATTGAACTAGTTCGTCACTAATTCATGTTTTTATAGTAGTGTCTGTCTTCCTCAATTGTTTGCTAATGAATGAATAAGAGAATATATTTTAACAACTACTTTTAAGCACCAAACAGTACGATGCAATAGTAATATGGTAGGAGCGCTCTAATACTTCCATTAGCATGTATATATTTTTATTTATATATTATGTAAGTATCCAGTTAACTAAAAATAATATTTTGTTAGTTTGTTAGTCCTTGTTAAATCCTTCACAATTTAAGTACAACAATTTATTTTTTACTTAAGGTAACGAAATTTATAGATTTTCATTTGTACCCTTTGTGATATATTGAAAATAATTGTTGATGGGACTTGTTGTGTCATCGATATAATACTAATTGTACTCTTGATAAAGAGAAAAAATGCATAAAGATCTAATTCAGTTTGTTATGAATAATTATTTACACACTTAAACTTTACGAGTATCCTAACAGCCCACTATTATTTGAATAATTGTATTTATTTACTCCCTCCTAAGGCCTCACCAGTTGCGCGTGTTTGACAACGTAATTGAGTGCTTCTTTTCTCTAGTTTAATCTATTGATAATTACTATTGATGGGACTCGTTGTGACATCGATATACTAATTGTACTCTTGAAAAAGAGAAAAAACGCATAAAGATCCCATTCAATTTGTTATGAAAAATTATTTACACACTTAAACTTTACGGGTGTCCTAACAGCCCACTATTATTTGAATAATTGTATTTATTTACTCCCTCTTAAGGCCTCACCAGTTGCGCGTGTTTGACAACGTAATTGAGTGCTTCTTTGCTCTTGTTTAATCTATTGATAATTACTATTGATGGGACTCGTTGTGACATCGATATACTAATTGTACTCTTCATAAAGAGAAAATGCATAAAGATCCCATTCAATTTGTTATGAAAAATTATTTACGCACTTAAACTTTACGGGTGTTGTAACACCTCACTATTATTTGAATAACTGTATTTATTTACTCCCTCCTAAGGCCTCACCAGTTGCACGCGTTTGACAACGTAATTGAGTGCTTCTTTTCTCTAGTTTAATCTATTGATAATTACTATTGATGGGACTTGTTGTGACATCGATATACTAATTGTACTCTTGATAAAGGGAAAAAATGCATAAAGATCCCATTTAATTTGTTATGAAAAATTATTTACACACTTAAACTTTACGGGTATTCTAACACCCCACTATTATTTGAATAACTGTATTTATTTACTCCCTCCTAAGGCCTCACCAGCTGCGCGCGTTTGACAACGTAGTTGAGTGCGTCTGTGCTCTAGATTAATATTTAAAAACCAAATATCTATACAAGTCTAAAAATATTATAAAGACTTGCTCGCCCTATCAAATAGCCAAAATAATACATAGAACCACGAATTAAGAGTCAAATCAAAGGAAATTTTCAAGAAAACTCAAGAACTTATAAAGTCACAACCGAACGTTCGAATCACGTCAAACCAACGCAATTTCATACCAAAATTGATAGACAAGTCAAAAATATAGTATTGAACCTATATCGGGTTTCAGAATGTGATGACCCAAAATGTCATTTTATGATTTAAAACATAATTCTGCATTTCGAGGCCCTAAAATTATCACTTTATCCCTCATCCATTTGTGTGCGCAGTCCCGGCGTGCTACCGGAAAACCTTTATGTGGAAAACTGATGAAATAATAATTTTTGGCTTAAGAAGTTAACTTTAGTTTACTTCGATCAGTGTTTTTAATAAACAGACCAAGACCCGCATTTTGACGGTCCTGGTCTGTCCGTAGTAAAATATAGGACCTGAGAGTGTGTCAAAATTTATTTTCGAGGTCTTTAGCCAAAAAAATAAATTTTTGAAGAAAATTTAAAATATAGAATATGTAATAATTTGAAGAATTTTATCTTGTTGTTAACGGGCCCATATTTTTTATTTAGAGTCCGGTACAGTATTTTAATCAGCCATCCTATAGTTCACCATCAACTCCTATTTGTCTACCTCCGTTTTAGAGTTTTCAGGGTGGTTATTCAGGCCAACAGGGTTAGTTTCAGGGTTAGCAGTCCCAGTAGCCGAGGTCTTGTTATACTTGTAGAGATCCAAGGCATTTTGCTAGATTTTGCCTGCATGCATCGAGCAATTCTCAACATCAAAGTTCTCATGCGATGGTCCTAGCACTGGGTGTTCCACTGCCCGATCACCCAGCTAAAGCCAGGAGTCAGATAGTTAGAGGTAGAGGTTGAGGTAAGGCCGCTAAAGGTGGAGGCCAGCTAGATAAGGCCCCTCCTCAAGATATAGTTTACAGTGGTGGGCCCCAGTCCCGTTGTTATGCTTTCCCAGCCAGACCTAAGGCTGAGTCATCTAACACGGTTATCACAAGTAGGTTTCAGTTTGTAAGTAGGGATAACTCGATATTAGTATGTGATCTGGGGTATACTTTTTTGTATGTATTATCTTATTTTACTTGATATTTGGTTACGCCTCGTGATTCTTTGAGTGATCATGTGTATGTGTCTATGCAGATTGGGGGTTCTATTATTGTAGACTGTGTTCATTGTTCGTGTGTAGTTATTATTGCCGGTCTTGAGACTCGTATAGATCTTCTGCTTCTCAATATGATTGATTTTGAGGTCATTTTGGGGATGGATTGGCTATCACCTTATCATTTTATATTGTACTGTCACGCCAAGATAGTGACCTTAGCTTTGATGGGGTTCCTAGGTTGAAGTGGAGCTGGATTCCTAGTCATTCTATTAGTAGAGTCATCTCTTATATGAAGGCTCAGTGTATTGTTGAGAATCGGTGTACGGATTATTTGGCTTACGTCCGTGATTCTAGCGCAGAGGTTCCTTTTATGGATTCACTATCAGTTGTTCGTGAGTTTCTAGTGGTATTTCTTGAATATCTGCATAGATGCCACCTGACAGGGATATTGACGTTTACATTGATTTGGCTCCGGGCTCCATTTCTATTTCTCCATACCATATGGCCTGGATATAGGTGAAAGAATTGAAGGAGAGGTTGCAGGATTTTCTTAATAAGCACTTTATTATACCTAGTGTCTTGCCCTGGGGTGCGCCAGTATTGTTTGTAAAGAAGAAGGATGGATCGATGTGAATGTTCATATATTATCAGCAGTTGAACAAAGTCATCATAAAGAACAAGTATCAATTGCCGAGGATTGATGAGCTGCAGGGTGCCAAAGTGTTTTCGAAGATTGATTTGAGATCTGGTTACCATCAGTTTAGGATTAGGGCATCTAATGTCCCTAAGACAACTTTTTGGATTCGATATGAGCATTATGAGTTCTTAGTAATGTCGTTTGCGCTGACAAATGTCCCTACGATTTTCATGGATATTATGAACCTAGTGTGCAGGCCCTATTTGGATTCCTTTGTGACTGTCTTCATTAACGATATCTTGATATAATCCCGTAGCCGTGAGGAGTATGAGCATCATCTGTGGACCGTTCTTCAAACTTTAAGAGACAACCCGTTATATGCTAAGTTTTTAAAATGTTAGTTTTGGTTGAGTTATGTTTAATTCTTAGGTCATGTTGTATAGGGTAGAGGCCCAGACCCCACCTTGTGAGAATATACTGGGTTGTTGTTGTTGTTGTTATTGTTGTTGTTGTATAGGGTAGAGAGTATCCAGGTGGATTTGAAGAAGATTAAGGTAGTTAAGCACTGGCCCAGACCCACTTCTGCTACAGAGATCCATAGTTTCTTGGGATTGGCAGGGTATTACCACCGGTTTTTAGACGGGTTCTCATCAATAGGAGCCCCAATGTCAATGTTGACACAGAAGGGTACCCCATCTAGATAGCCAGACGAGTATGGGTCGATCTTTCAGAAGCTCAAAACTGCTTTGACTACAATGCCAGTGTTATTGTTGCCCAAAGGTTCTAGAGCTTATACCATATATTGTGATGCATGTCATGTTGGAATCGGTGGAGTATTAATGCAGGGTGGCAAGGTTATTACATATGCTTCACGTCAGCTGAAGATTTATGAGAAGAATTATCTAGTTCATGACTTAGAGTTGGAAGCCATTGTTCACGCGTTGAAGATTTGGAGGCATTATCTATGTGGCATGTCATGTGAGATGTTCACAGATCACAAGAGTTTGCAGTATTTGTTCAAACAAAAGGAGCTCTATTTGAGGTAGGGAAGGTGGTTGGAGCTAGTGAAAAACTATGATATCACTATCGTGTATCATCCTGGGAAAGGCCAATATGGTGGCCGATGCTTTGAGCAGGAAGTCCAGTATGGGCAGCCTTGCGTATATTCCAGTCAGTGAGAGACCGCTTGTATTAGATGTTCACGCTTTGGCCAATCAATTACTGAGGTTGGATATTTTTGAGACCAGTCGTATTTTAGCTTGCACAATCGTCCAATCTTCTTTATTTGAGTGTATCAGGGAGCATGAGTATGATAATCCACATTTTCTTGTCCATAGGGACACAGTGCAGCTCAGAGATGCTAATCAAGTTGCACTGGGAGATAATGGTGTTCTGAGGATGCATGGTCGTATTTGCACCTAATGTGGATGGGCTTCATGAGTTTATTCTAGAGGATGCCAATAGTTCTCGATATTCTATTCATCTAGGTGCCACCAAGGTGTATCAGGACTTGCAGTAGCATTATTGGTGGAGGAGGATGAAGAGTGATATAGTTGCATATGTAGTTCGGTGGTTAAATTGTCAGCAAGTAAAGTAAGAGCATTAGAGGCTTGGTGGATTTTTTCAGAAGATATAGATACCCAAGTAAAAGTGGGAACGTGGCACTATTGATTTTGTTGTTGGACTCCCACAGACTCAGAGGAAGTTTGATGCAATTTGGGTAATTAAGGACACCAATTCAGCGCATTTCATTCCTGTGGCACTTTCCTATACTTCAGAGCAGCTGGCAAATATTTATATTCGTGAAATCGTTCTTCTTCACGATGTGCCGATGTTTATCAGTTTTGATCGAGGTACACATTTTACCTCATATTTCTAGAGGGCAGTACAGCGTGATTTGGGTACACAAGTTGAAGTAAGCATAACGTTTCCCCCTTAGATGGACGGACAGCCAGAGCGTACTATCAGATCTTAGAGGAGATGCTCTACACTTGAGTTGTTGACTTCAGAGGCTATATGGATCAATTCTTATTGTTAGCGGAGTTTGACTACAATAATAGTTATCAGTCGAGCATCCAGATGGCTCCCTATAAAGTATTATATGGTAGATGGTGTCGATCACCAATCAGATGGTTTGGGCCACGACAAATTTAGTTATTGGGTACAGATTTAGTACATGAGGCATTTGTTAAGGTCTAGATCATTTAGGGTAGACTTCATGTAGCTCAGTCCAGGTAGAAGAGTTATGCCAACTGTAAGGTTCATGATGTTGCATTCATGGTCGGAGGGAGAGTTTTTCTTCAAGTATCACCTATAAAGGGTGTGATGAGATTTGGAAAGAAAGGAAAATTGAGCCCTAGGTATAATAGGCATGTTGAGATTCTTTGGAGAGTAGGTGAGGTGGTTATAAGCTTGCATTGCCACCCAGTTTATCAGCATTCCATCAGGTATTCCATGTGTCCATGCTCCGTAAGTGTCACAGTGATCCATCCCACATGTTACATTTTAGCTATGTCTAGTTGGACAAGGATTTAAGTTGTGAGGAGGCGTTGGCGGCTATTCTAGACTGGATGGTTCACCATTTGAGATCAAAGAGTTATCCTTCAGTTCGTGTGCAGTGGAGAGGTCAACCTATTGGGGCACCTATTTGGGAGTTTGAGTCTGATATGCGAAGTGGATATCCCCACCTTTTTCCCAGCTCAAGTATTTTTTTTTGTCCGTTATTGGCCGAATGATTATTTTAAAGGTAGAGAATGTGATTATTTTAATGATTATTTGACGTGTTGAGCAGCTCTTATCATGTTTTACGAAATTCAATATTGATTGAGTATTGACTCAGATTTTATTCTAGTATTGTGGAATTAAATATTGAGGTAAGACTGGTTCTTGATATTTCTATCTTCCTATTGTTATTGTTCATTGTTTTGGTGAGGAAGAGTGCTAACGCATGAAGGGTAATGCCGTGCAATGATGTGTGAATGAGTGATAGTGAATGAAGGGTGATGTTGTGCCTTACTCTGTGAGTGATAATGCACGAAGGGTGATGTCATTCCATATTCTTTGAGTGATAATGCATGAAGGGTTAGGTCGTGCCATATTTTGTGGGTTATAATGCACAAATGGTGGTGTCGTGCCATGTTATGAGATAATTAATGCACGAAGGGTGATTCCATGCCGTTCAATTATATTTATGGTGAGGATGAGAGTAAAAGTATGAACGGTGATACCGTGCACTTATTTGCTATGTTTATTACTTTTATTGGTAAAAAACATATTGTTTATTGTGTTTCTTAATGTACTATTTTCAGGATTTGATATTCCCTTCAGTATGTTTTCCCCTTACCTTTATTATCTGCTTAATTTCCATTTGTTATTATTTTCTCGTATATGATTTAACTGTATAGGGTCATGTTATTTTCATGTACTAGTCTCATCACTATTTCACTGAGGTTAGGCTCGACACATACCAGTATTTAGGGTCGATTGTACTGATAATGCACTCTTCATTTTCTATGTAGATTTTTGTACTGGATTGTGTTGACCCGAGTTGAGGTGATGCCTTCAATCCTACAAAAGACCTAAGGTAGATCTTCCGGCGTTTGTAGGACCTAGAGTTTCCTTCTAGTTATTCATGTTCATTATTTTTACTATAATTCAAATATGCATCGCTCGGGAGTTTCAAACCAATACTCTATTTCAACAAGTAGTGGAGATTGCGAGGAGAATCAAGGGTTACAAGGTGGGGAAAATAAGTCTATGGAGACCAAAAGGTCTCGAAGCACTAGAGGGTTTAGTGATTTTACTCATCAGCCATGAACCATTATGGCGGAGGCTCTAGCAGCCGGTCCGATCATTCTGCATATTAGAGTACTCAGGGTGCTCCTGTAAGTTCTAGTAATGCACCATCGACATGAGGTTCTTATAGCGGCTCAGTTATCTGGAATAGACTTAGTATGAGCATTCGCGACTGCAAAGGGGTTGCTATGATTGTGGTGACACTAATGAGATATTGTCCCACACTTAGGAGAGGTGAATTTCATCAGAACACTCAAGCTCTGGGCCCCCATATAGTTACTACCCTACGTGCACAACTAGTTAGGGGCGGAGGACAGGCGGGTAGAGGGCGCTCTATAGGGGGAGGCCCATCCCGTTAATATATTTGCTATTGTGTGGCTGAGGCCACTACACCATATGTTGCCATTACAAGTAATATCTCAATTTTGTGATGTCCCGGTCCTTCGTCTCATCAGTTACCATTTCGTTACCCCTAATTTATGCTTCTTCATGCTTCATTATCGGTATTTGATATGTTAGAGCTGATTTGGATTGCTTTTTGTAGGAAATGAGACACTTAGTCTCTTTAAGAAAGATTTGATTTGGAAAAGTCAACTGAGTGTTGACTTATGAGTTAGAGGGCTCATAAGTCAATTCTGGTGATTTGGTTAGCTTTGGCGTACGATTTGTGACTTTGGAATGTGATCGAAAGTAATTTTGGAAGTCCGGTTTAGAATAAGGCTGGAATTGGCGAAGTTTGTATTTTGGCGAATTCCGGTTGATAGGTGAGATTTTGATATGAGGGTTAGAATAGAATTGCGAGAGTTACGGTAGCTTTCCTGGATGATTTGGGATGTGCGTGTAGAATTTCAAGTGACTCAGAGGTGATTTGGTTGGCTTTTTGATCGAATGCGTGTTTCAGAAGTTTTAGAAGAACTTAGGCTTGAATTCAACAATAATTGACAATTTTAGTGTTTTTTGATGTGTATTGATGATTGGAACAAGTTTGTATGATGTGTTAGGTTGTGTTGGTGCTTTTGGTTGAGGTCCTTGGGGCCTTGGGGTGATTTCAGATGGTCAAATGGACCAATCTAGCCTTTGGGAGTTGTAGCTTTCTAGTTATTATGTTGTAGAGAATTTGTTCAATATGATCGCGTGGGTGATGTCGTGATCGCATATGAGGATTTGGGCAGGCTAGAGTTTTACTCTACGCATTCACAATAGTTGGTCCGCGATCGCATAAGAGGATTCGGTGACCCTTTGAGTTCGCATGGTGGAGTCCCCGATCGCGTAAGAGGTCTGGGGACTCAACTATTTTTGTTCATTACCTTCATGTCTGGAGGAGTGCGTTCACATACGTCTGGTTAATGAAGTGTAGCGATCGCAGTGGGCTGGTTACGTTCGCATAGTCTATTTTAGAGGCCTGGGAAATTTGTGCTTCGCGATCGCGAGCCTTTGGCTGCGATCACATAGAAGATATCTAGGCTGGACCGAAGGGTTTTCAATACCATTTCATCCGCTAGCTTAAGTCTATTTCCACCATTTTTGAACATCCTTGAGAGCTTATGGATGAGGATTAAAGAGGATTTCGACTGAGATTGATTGGAGGTTCGTCTTATGACCTAAAAGCATCATTTAATTGTAGAATGAACATCTAAATTCATGAAAATTTGATTAAAAAGAGAAGAATTAGGGCTTGACTTTTGAATGAACAATTGGGATTTGAGCTCGTATTTTGGAGTTTTTGATATGTATAAACATGTGGCGAGAAAACGATTCCGTTGGTGCAAAATTGTTTGAGTTTTCAGAAGTGGGCCTGAGGATTGGGTTTTGTCAATTTTGGGATTTCTTGATGTTTTCGAATATTTTGATTGGGTTTTGTCCCCTTGGCATATTGTGACGTATTCATTGTGGTTTTGGTCATATTCCATTCATGAGGAGGTCAATTCAAGATGCAAGGGCATAGCGAGCGAGACTTTTGGCTTCCTTAAGGTGAGTAATGAATGTAAATGATGTCCCGAGAGTTTGAAACCTCAAACTTTTATATCATAACGCTATATTGAGGCGAGAAACGTGCTCTACGATGAGTATTGCGTCGTTTACTAAGGGGGATTGGGACTTAGTCCGTCTCGAGCGATGATTTTTAGTGTTTTCGATTAGAACTTATTGGAGATCATCCTACTTGGATTTAATCGTTATATTTGGGCTTCGTGCCAATTATTTGAATCCTTCAGGGATTGTTATCATTGTTTCCACCTTATTTGGGCATATTATCTGATCTCAGTCCTAAGTTTAAAATACTATTTTGCAAACTCAGCTTTGAACTACTATTTTAAGATGAGAACTACGTATTAATGTTTTGCATATTATCTGATATCGTCACAATATATTATTAGTGTTTAAGCTGAGAACTACTATTTTATTATCGCTTGAGAGGCTTATGTGAATTTTAGACTGAGCATGGATCAGGCTTCATGGCACAACAATAATATATTGATATTGAGGCCGAGAGCTTGGTTGATGCCACGAGATGGCTTGATATTACGCTTGGGCTGTGGGATCCCCTCCCGGAGTCTGTACACACACCCAGTGAGCACCGTCGATGATAAATAAATGGATCGGGCTGCATGCCACAACAGGTACTAGAGTATATCGTTCTATGTGCTGCACTTTCCTTATTCCTTTGTTCTTTATCTGTTTACTAGTCATAGTAACACTATACTTCTGTCTCATTGGTTTACTATTTCCTTATTAATTGTTGCAAATTGCCAATTCTAGATTACCTTGCATTTTTCCATGATTTCTTATTCTCAACCTTTATTTATATTTATTACTCACTGAGTTCGAGTACTCACATTACTTTCTGCACCATGCGTGCATATCCAGGTATATCACATGCTGTGTGAGGATTGTGCAGCTGCGTAGAGCAGTATTCGGGAGTATCGAGGTAGCTGCATGGTGTTTGCAGCCTTGATCTCTCCCCTATACCCCTATGTTTGAATTCGTATTTCCTAGACAAACTTGAAATAGGTGGATATTCTGTAGAAGAGGCTCAAACTCATGACACCAGATTCAATTGGGTTATGTTGTATTATCTTAACTGAACTTCCATATATTTTATCATTATTTCTAGACTTCTAATATAAAGCCTTAGTAATTTCTTTTTTTATTTAATCATAATTTGTATAAGAATTTGGAAAATATTGCGAATGGTTGGGCTTGCCTAGAAGTGTGTTGGGTGCTATCATGACCCAGGGTTGGGGTCGAGACAAGTTGGTATTAGAGCCTTGGTTACTTGGTCTCGCGAGTCATGAGCCGATTTAGTAGAGTCTCACGGATCGGTACGGAGACATTCGAATTTATCTTTGAGAGGATGTAGAACCTTTAGGAAAAACTTCATATTCTTGAAATTTTTGCCGTGCGACTTTGTTGATCCAAAAACTAAACTTTTGTATTCTATTCTCTAGCAGACAGAGAGAACTCGTGCTATCGGACGTGACAAACGACCAACAGTACCACCTAGTGAGGGAACCCAAAGATTGTTGACGCAGTCGTGGTTGTAGCAGAGGCAGAGCAGTGAGGGCACCACCTGTTTATCCACCAATTACCCTGGCTCGGGATCAGGCTCCAGCTATAGATACACCAGTGGCACCTGTTCAGGTACCAGCTATGCCCATTGTGATTTCGGGTCATCAATAGGCCCTGGCTCAGATCTTATCAGTTTTCGCTGGCCTGGCTCAAGAAGTTTCAGCCACTAATGTTGCAGCAATTTCACAGGTAGAGGGAGGTAATCAGACCCCCGTTGCTCGCACACCTGAGTAGGTAGTGCAGAGATTACATACACCGGGAGCAGATCCAACTCAGTCGGGTTCACCAATTTAAGATTTTTTGGTTCCAGCTATGCCAGACAATGAGCAGCGTTATCTCGAGAAGTTTGGTAGGCTCCATCCTCCATCGCTGAGGGCGAGAATGCCCAAGGTTTTCTTGATAGGTTTTAGTGCATGCTTTGTACCACATGGATTTTAGAGTCGAGTGGTGTGGCTTTTACTACCTTATAGGTCTCAGGGGCTCTATTTACCTGGTTGGAGGATATTGAGAGGCGTAGGCCTATCGGTGCAGTGCCCCTTACTTGGCAGTAGTTCTCAGCTCTCTTATTGGAGAAGTATGTACCATAGTCCCGCATAGAGGGGCTACGTAGGCAGTTTGAGTGGTTGACTCAGGAGGATATGACCCTGACCCAGTACGAGACGAGGATTTCGCAGTTGGCCCGCCATGCTACTTGGATGATTCCTACAGGTCGTAAGAGGATCAGGAGATTTTTGGATTGTCTTAACTGCCATCTCCACATCTTGATGACAAGAGAGAGAGTATTGGGTGCTTCTTTCAAGGGGGTCGTTAATGTCGTTCGTGATATAGAGAAGGTTTGCCGTAGGGAGCGAGAGGAGAGGAAGGCCAATAATCCTCGAGGTTCGGGCAGTTTCAGTAGTGCTCCGTTTATGGGCCAGTTCTAGCATGGTAGAGGTCATTTTTTTAGGCCTCCTTAGTTGGCCCGTCCAGAGTATAGTGGGCCATCTTCAGGATGTGGTCATCAGGGGCTTTTTAGGGCCAGTCTTCACTTAGCGCCCTCCCAGCTCAGAGTTCATCTTATCCCCCTTCAGCTTAAGGTTCTTCTATGCCGAGTGCATCGGCTAGTCACTCCAGTGCACGGGGTTCCCTTCAGTTACCTTCTCAAGCACCTAGTAGTTGCTTCGACTGCGAAGAGTTTCGTCATATGAGGAGATAGTGTCCTCGACTTCGTGGTGGTCAGTCTCAGCTGAGGGATCAGCCCCCGTCTTCTGCTCTAGTTTTTTCAGCACCCACCTAGTAAGCTAGTGGTGAGGGTCAGGCAGCCAGGGGTCTCCTTAGTGGTGGAGGCCGATAAGGTGGTGGCCAGGATCGATTTTATGATATCCCAAGTAAGACAAATACCATTGCGTCAGATGCTCACAAGTATTATCTCAGTCTGCCACAGAGATGCCTCTGTCATATTTGATCTCGGTTCTACCTATTCTTATGTGTCCTCATATTTTACTCATTAGTTTGGTACAACCCGAGGTTGTCTTGCTTTGCCTGTGCACATAACTACCCTGGTGAGTGATACTACTATTGTAGACCATGTGTATCGGTCTTGTGTTGTGACTATCGGGGCTCTATAGACTTGAGTTGATTTATTGCTATTAAGCATGGTGGACTTTGACGTTATTATGGGCATGGAGTGGCTATCTGTGTGTCATGCTATTCTTGATTGTCATGCTAAGACAATCACTATAGCTATGCCGGTTTTTCCGAGGAACGAGTGGTGAGGTGTGACTGATTATGTTCCTAGCACGATTATTTCTTTCTTGAAGGACCGGCGTATGGTTCGGAAGGGCTGCCTTTCATATTTGGCATTTTTGAGAGATGTTGGAACTGAGACTCCTAGCATTGATTTTCTCCCCGTTGTGAGGAATTTTCCTGATGTATTTTCTACAGACCTGTCGGGTATGCCACCTGATAGGGATATTGATTTTGTTATTGAACTGGTGTCGAGCACTCGGCCCATTTCCATTCGGCTGCATTGTATGGCACCAACAAAGTTGAAAGAATTGAAGGATCAGCTTTAGGAACTCCTAGAAAAGGGGTTCATTCGGTCTAGTGTGTCACCATAGGGTACACTTGTTCTATTTGTGAAGAAGAAGGATGGCACAATGAGAATGTGCATTAATTACAAGCAATTGAACAAAGTAACAATGAAGAACAAGTATCCTGTGCTTCGTATTGATGATTTATTCAACAAACTTTAGGGAGCAAGGGTGTTCTAAAAGATTGATCTCCGTTCGAGTTGTCACTAATTTAATATGAGGGATTAAGATATTCTTAAGACTTCTTCAAAACTAGATATGGTCACTATGAGTTTCTTAATATGTCTTTTGGGTTGACCAATGGCCCAGCGTGTCCATGCAATTGATAAACAGTATATGTCGACCTTATCTGGATTCTTTTGTTATAGTGTTCATTGATGATATTCTAGTGTACTCACGTAATCAGGAGAAGTACAAAGAGCACTTCCGAGTTATATTGCAGAGATTGAGCGAAGAGATTTCCAAGTGTGAGTTTTGGCTCAGTTCACTAGATTTCTTGCGGCACGTGGTGTCCATTGATGGTATTCAGGTTGATCCGAAGAAGATAAAGGCGGTGCAGAGTTTTCCTAGATCATCCTCAGCCACAGAGATTTGTAGCTTCCTCAGTTTGGCAAGCTATTATCGTCGGTTTGTTCAGGGTTTTTCATATATTGCCTTGCCCTTGACCAAGTTGACTTAGAAAGGTGCACCATTTGTATGGTCGGAAGAGTCTGAGGAGAGCTTTCAAAATCTTAAGACAGCTTTGACCATAGCTCCAGTGTTGGTTTTGCCATCAGCTTTAGGTTCTTATAGCGTCTATTGTGATGCTTCAAGAGTCGGGATTGGCTATGTATTGATCCAGAAGGGTAGAGTGATTGCTTATGCTTCTCATCTGTTGAAGACCCACTAGAAGAACTACCCTGTTCACGATTTAGAGTTGGCTGCCATAGTTCATGATTTGAAAATTTGGAGGCATTATTTTTATGGCGTATCTTATGAGGTATTCACCGATCATTGCATTCTTCAGAATTTGTTCAAGAAAAAGGATCTTAATTTGAGGAAGTGGATGTGTCTTGAGTTTCCAAAAGATTATGATATTACTATTCTGTATCATCCGAGAAAGGCCAATATAGTGGTCGATACTTTTAGCTGAAAAGGCAGTTAGTATGGGGAGTTTGGCGTACATTTCAGTTGGGGAGTGGCCCTTTACAGTTGATGTTCAGGCTTTGGCCAATCGGTTTATGAGATTAGACATTTTGGAGCCCAGTCGGATATTGGCTTGCGTGGTTTCTCGGTCATCCTTATATGATTGCATCAGAGAGCACCAATATGATGACCCGCATTTTCTTGTCTTTTAGGATAGAGTTCAGCATGGTGATGCTAGAGATGTGATCATTGGTGGTGAAGGTGTATTTGAGATGCGGGGCCGTATTGTGTGCGTAATGTGGATGGGCTTAGATAGTTGATCCTAGAGAAGGCCCATAGCTCATGATATTCTATCCATCCGGGTGCCGCAAAGATGTATCAAGATTTGAGGCACCACTATTAGTGGAGGAGAATGAAGAAACTTATTATGGTTTATGTAGCTTGGTGTCTCAATTTTTAGCAGGTGCAATATGAGCATCAAAAACCAGGTGGTTTAGTTCAACATATGGTTATTCAAGAGTGGAATTGGAAGAGAATCACAATAGATTTTTTGAGTGGTCTTCCTCGGACCTCGAAGAAGTTTGATTGGATTTGGGTGATTGTGGATCGACTGAACAAGTCCGCACACTTCATTCTGGTGTGTATGACCTATTCGTCGCAGTGGCTGGCAGGCATCTTCATCTGGGAGATTGTTCAATTGTACGGGGTTCCAATTTCTATTATCTCAGATAGGGGTACTAAGTTCACTTCCCAGTTTTAGAGGGCTTTTTAGCGAGATTTGGGCACAAAGGTGGAGCTGAGCACAACATTTCATCCTCAGACGGATGGGCAGGTGGAGTGTACTATTCAGATATTGGTGGACATGTTACGTGCCTGTGTGATTCATTTTGGAGCTTCTTGGGATGCATTTATGCCGCTTCCAGAGTTTGCCTACAACAAGAGCTATCAGTCTAGTATTCAGATGGCACCGTGTGAGGCCTTGTATGGGAGATAATGTAGATCTCCAGTTGGTTAGTTTGAGCCTGGCGAGGCTAGACTACTATGGCCAGAGTTGGTTCTGGATGCCTTAGAGAAGGTAAGGGTGATTCAGGAGATACTTCGTACAACTCAGTCGGGTTAGAAGAGTTATGCGGACCAGAAGGTTCGGGATGTATCTTACATGGTCGGTGAGAAGGTTTTGCTGAAAGTATCGCCAATGAAGGATATTATGTGATTTGGAACGAAAAGGAAGTTGAGCCCATGATTTATTGGGCATTTTGAGGTACTTAGGAGGATTGGAGAGGTGGTCTATATGCTTGATTTGCCACCCAGCTTGTCAGGTGTTCATCCAGTATTCCATGTTTTATGCTCCAGAAGTATGTTGGGGACCCATCTCATGTTTTGGATTTCAGCACGGTGCAGTTGGACGAGGATTTGACCTATAATGTGGAGCTAGTGGCTACTTTGGCTCACTAGGTTAAAAAGTTAAGGTCAAAGGATATAGCTTAAGTGAAGATGCAGCGGAGAGGTCGGCCCGTGGACGAGGCTACTTGGGAGATCGAGCAGGAGATACGATGCAGATATCCTCACATGTTTGAGGCTTTAGGGATGTTTCTTGACCCGCTTGAGGACATGATTTTTTTATGTTGGGGAGGATGTGATGGTCTGACCCGTCGTCTCATGAGTTACCGCTCTGTTACCCCTATTTGATGCTTGTTCATGATTCATTATCGGTATTTGGTATGTTAGGGCTGTTTGGATTGATTTTGGTAGGAAATGAGACACTTAGTCTCTTTAAGGAATGATTGGTTTAGAAAATTCAACTGGATGTTGACATATTAGTTAGAGGACTCAGACGTGAATTCAAGTGATTCGGTTAACTTCGGGGAATGATTTGTGACTTAGGAGTGTGATCAGAAGTACTTTTGGAAGTCCGGTATAGAATTAGGCTTGAATTGGCGAAGTTAGTATTTTGGGGAATTCTGGTTGATAGGTGAGATTTTGATCTGAAGGTTGGAATAGAATTTCGAGAGTTGCAGTAGCTTCATAGGATATTTGGGATGTATGTGCAAAATTTCAGGAGATTTAGAGGTGATTTGGTTTTGTTTTTTATCGAATCCGCGTTTCCGAAGTTTTAGAAGAACTTAGGCTTGAATTCGATGAGAATTAACAATTTTAGTGTTGTTTGATGTGTTTTGATGATTGGAACAATTTTGTATGATGTGTTAGGTTGTGTTAGTGCTTTTGGTTCAGGTCTCGAGGGACTCGGGGTGATTTTGGATGGTCAAACGGACCAATTCTAGCCTTTGGAAGTGCAACTTTCCTGTTTTTATGTTATAGAGAATTTGTTCAATACGATCGCGGGAGTAATGTCGCGATCACATTAAAGGATTTGGGAAGGCCGGAATTTTACTCTATGCGTTAGTAATAGTTGGTCCGCAATTGCGTAAGAGGAGTCGGTGGTTCTTCGCGTTCTCATGGTGGAGTTCGCAATCGCGTAAGAGGTCCGAAAACCTAACTATTTTTGTTCATTGCATTCGCGTCTAGAGGAGTGCATTCGCTTAGGTCTGGTTAATGAAGCGTCTCGATCGCAGTGGGCTAGTCACGTTTGCATAGGTTATTTCGGAGGCCTAGGAAATTTGTGCTTCGTGATCGCGAGCCTTAGGCTGCGATCGCGTATAAGGAATCTCGACTAGATAGAAGGGTTTTTAATAACATTTTATCCACGAGCTTATGTCTATTTCCACAATTTTTGAACATCCTTGAGAGCTTTTGGACGAGGATTAAAGAGGGTTTTGACAGGGATAGATTGAAGGTGAGTCATATGACCAAAAAACATCATTTAATTGTAGAATCAACATCTAAATTCATGAAAATTTGATTAAAAGGAGAAGAATTATGGGCTTAACTTTTGAATGAAAAAATGGGATTTGAGGGAGCATTTGAGCTCGGATATTGGAGTTTTTGTTATGTATAGACTCGTGGCGAGATAAGGAGTCCATTGATGCAAAAATTTATGAGTTTGAGAAGTGGTCCCGGGGCCCGACTTTTGTCAATTTCGAGTTTTCATGATGTTATTCGATTATTTTGATTGGGTTTTGTCCCCTTGGCATATTGTGACATATTCGTAGTGGTTTTTGTCTTATTCGACATGCGAAGAGGTGGATTCGTGAGGAAAGAGCATAGCGAGCTAGCCTTATGGTCGGCTTGAGGAGAGTAATGAATGTAAATGATGTCATAAGGGCTTAAAACCTCAGAATTTCACATCGTAACGCTATATTGAGGCAAGACACGTGCTCTATGATGAGTACCGGGTCGTTTAGTATAGGGCATTGTGAACTTGGTCTATCCCGAATAATGTTTCTACTGTGTTTTCGATTAGAACATATTGGAGATCATCCTTACTTGGATTTAATTGTTATATTTGGGCTTCATGCCAATTATTTGAATCCTTCAGGGATTGTTATCATTGTTTCCACCTTATTTGGCATATTATCTGATTTCTGTCCTAAGTTTTAAATATTATTTTTCAAACTCGTCTATTATACTAAGATTTGAAACTTAAATAATATTTTATTAACGTTTTGAGTTAAGAACTTATATTTGATTACTGCTCGAGAGGCTTATATGAATTCTTGACTAAGCATGGATCGGGGTGTGTGCCGCAGCAGTATTATATTGATATCGAGGCCGAAAGCATGGTTGATGCCACGAAATGGCTTGATCTTGCGCTTGGGCTGTAGGAGCCCCTCCCGGAGTTTGTACACACCCCCAGTGAGCATTGTAGATGATAAATAAATGGATCAGCCTGCACGCCACAACAGATACTAGATTATACCATTCTCTGTGTTGCATTTTCCTTATTTCCCTGTTTTGTATCTGTTTACTTGTCATAGTAAATGTATATTTCTATCTCATTGGTTTACTTTTTCGTTATTAATTGCCAATCATAGATTACCTTGCATTTTTCCATGATTTCTTATTCTCCGCCTTTATTTAAGTTTATTACTCAATGGGTCGGAGTACTCACATTACTCCCTGTACCTTGCGTGCAGATCCAGGTACATCACTGGCTGAGTGAGAATTGTGTAGCTAAGTCGAGTAGTATCCGGGAGTTGAGGTAGATGTATGGCTTTCGTAGCCTTGATCTCTCCCCTCTATCCCTTTCTTTTATTTCGCATTTTCTAGACAGACTTGTAATTGGTGGATATTCTGTAGTAGAGGCTCAAACTCGTGACACTTGATTTTATCGAGTTATGTTGCGTTATTTTGGCTAAGTTTCACATATTTTACCCTTTATTTCAAGACTTCTAGTATATAGCCTTAGTAAATTTTTGTGTTATTTAATCATAATCTATATAATATTTTGGTAAATATAATAGCCGGACTTGCCTAGCAAGTTGTTGGGCGCCATCATGACCCGGGGTTGGGGTCGTGACAAATTTATTATAAAAGGATATTTTTTCTTTAATTCCATTCTATTCGGAATATTGAGGCGAGTATGGGTGACCATCGTAATTTTGTGACCCACATATACGTTTATCTCTGTTGAGAGATTTGATTTCGTTAGCATCTATGTATAATTTCTCCCTAGACCCCACTTTGTGGGAACATACTGGGTAGTTGTTGTTGCTATGTATAATTTCTAGTTTTTTTACACTATTGAGGATTATAAGTCCAAAGGTGGCTTTTTATTACTCAATACAGTGGGTTTTGATGTGATTTCGAAATAATTGATTTCAATTTTATGAATTTTATGCCCTATGGGTATGGTGATTCGCTATGTATTATGAAAGTTGTTCAGGGAATTTATTTAAAAGAACAAAGAAACGGATGAAAAAATTTCAGTTGCCACAATGTGCAAAATACTTGTGATGCAAAGTTGATGACAAGATTCTCATGATTTTTATATGATGTAAAATATTTAAATCGGGCTACAAGCCGTGGTGAAAGTGATAATGAGGTCTTGTGGTGAAGAATTTAAGAATATAACTTCTCTCTTTGTGAAATTTGAATTTTACTATAGTAAAAATAGGGAACTATGCCCGTTAGGCCTATTTGATAATTCTTTTATGTGATTTTGTGCATATTTACCCTATAAGGTAAGTGTCTAGATGTCTTTACATTCCACTAATTATTTTAAATAAATAATTATGAGGTCTTCATGCCTAGTGTGCTGCTGTCGGTGTTGCAAAAATTTGAAATAAGATTTCGGTTAATATAAGATTAATTGAGGATGCTTGAATTAATTATGAATAGTTATTATGATCAGGGATGAGATTATGGGCCTATGTATAATATGTGTGCAGGCACGAAAATGCTATAGTCGGTTGAGACTAGCACAATGTGGTAATATGGAAAAATAGGCTTTTAAAATTTAATTGGAGTTAAGAAATTGGCTTTGAGGGTGATAAGGGAGGAAAAGAGAAATAATCTCAATGGAGATGGTGTCGGACCCATGTTAAATTTATAGTAGGTAGATTCACTCGTGAGTAAGTGTGAAATGATGCACTTAATAACTTGAAGTTCTATAAATAATTCTTGGCACGTTCGAGGACGAACATATATTTTAAGAGGGGAGGATGTAACAATGTGATGATCCATCCCGTCGTCACATGAGCTACCATCCCATTCCCCCACCCCACTTTATGTAGCTCTAAGTTTCAATATCAGTATTTGAGTTGATCAGATAGAGTTGGATTGGTTTTAGTTGGAAATGAGGTACTTAGCCTCTTAGAAGGAAGCTTGTCTTGGAAAAGTCAACCGGAAGTTGACCATATAATTAGAGGGATCGGATGTGAATGGGGTGATTTGGTTAGCTTCGGGGGATGATTTGTGACTTAGGAGTGCGATCGGAATTTAATTTGGATGTCCCGTGTAGAATTAGGCTTGAATTGGCGAATTCCGATTGATAGGTGAGATTTTGATGCGTTGGTCGAAATCGAATTCCAAGAGTTGCTGTAGCTTCCTTAGATGATTTTGGATATATGTGCAAAATTTAAGGTCATTCGGACATCGTTTGGGCGGGTTTTAGATTAAATATGAATTTCGGAAGAATTTGATAAACTTAGGCCTTGATTGGGTGAAATTTGATGATTTTGATGTTAATGGTAATGTTTTGATGGTTCGAGCAAGTTTGAATAAGGTAATAGATCAGATATGTGCTTTTGGTATGGATTCTTGGACTTAGATTATGATATTATTGTGTATAAACATGGATCAACACTAAAAACCCAAGGATTTAAAGGTTAAAAATGGAGGTTAGGGATTAAAACTTAAGAGAGCTTAAGCTTGGGATTTGAAGGGTCAAATGGACTGTTATTCTTGTGAATTTGATATGTATAGACTCATGGCGAAATAAGGATCATATAGACGTAATTTTCTTGATTTCGAGAAGTGGGCCGGGGGTTCGGGTTTTGCCATCTTCATGATTTTTGATGTTTTTCGAGTCTTTTTGTTTGGTTATATTCCCATGGCATATTGTAATGTATTCGTTGTGGTTTTGGCCAGATTCAACGCGTGAGAAGGTCGATTCGAGAGGAAAGGGCATTTCAAGCTAGTCTTTGGCCTGCTAGAGGTGAGTAATCGATGTAAATGCTACGGTGAGGGTTTGGAACCACGGACTTTCACATTGTAACGCTAATTGAGGCGTGACACGAATTCCATGATGCGTGCGGGGTCGTTTACTATTGGGGATTGAGGCTTTGTCCATCCCGAGTGTGGTTTCTACTATATAAGCGATTGAGACGCATACCTTATCATTGTAAATTGGGCTTATTGCCGTGTTTTGGGGCCTTGTGCCAACCTGTTGAATCCTTAGGGGATTCTTATGTGTTTTACCTCAATTTAGTGCATATCACATACTCTCAGTCATGTTTTCTACTATTGGAATAAATATGAGTTATGTTTTTAATCATAAATATTAAATGAAAAAGATAAGTGGACTGAATCCCGATAGTATGTCATGCCCGATTGGCTATGCATTTATTTTATTGAGATGGGTCGAGGACCCGATTATGAGGATGATTTCCTTATTATGGATCGGGCTGCACGCTTCAGTGATGATATATTGATATTGAGGCCGTGAGCCTGTTTGACGCCACGACTTGGATGATATTGCACTTGGGCTGTAGGAGCCCCTACTGAGTATGTACACAACCCTAGTGAGTGTCGTCGACGTTAAATATGTGGAGCAGGCAACATGCCACAGTGGGTACTAGAGTGTAATGTTATATGTGTTGCATGTTTTCATGCATTCTTCCTTGACTGTAATACATGTTGGTTACTGTTTTCACTTAGGTGGATCTAAACTGTTAGATATAGTATTACATTGTGCATTTTCTGTGTTTCCTTACTTTCAGACTTAAGGTATGTTTATTACTCACTGGGTAGGAGAGCTCACTTTACTCCCTGCACCTTGCGTTGAGATCCAGGTTCTTCTTCTCAGGCTGAGTAGATTTAGTGATTAGCAGATTTGCTTCCGGCAGTGTCGAGGTAGATGTATCGCATTCATAGCCGTAGATTTTTCCCTCTATCCTTATCTTTTATATCTGCGCTATCAGATTTTTAGGCAGACTATGTAGTAGGATGATACTCTATATGTAGAGGCTCTTGCTCATGACACCGAGTACATGGTTGGGCTATATTTTGTATTTTGTTAAACTTTATTATTTTTATCAGTATTTCCGAGTCTTGACTTAAATGGTTTAATAATTTACCTCTTCATTTATCAACTTCTGTCTAACAATTAGGATGATTATGGAAAATGGTCGAGCTTGCCTAGTAGTGTACTAGAACCATCATGACCGGGTTGGGTTCATGACAAGTTGGTATCAGAGCCTAGGTTACTTGGTCTCGCGAATCATGAGTGGGATTAGTAGAGTCTCACGGATCAGTAAGGAGACATTTGTATTTATCCCCGAGAGACTGCAGAACTACTAGGAAAACTTCAGCACTTGCAGATCATCCAGTTTCCCCCATACAGGACTAGCCTCCACCTATAGAGAATCCACCAGCACCTTCTCAGGCACCAGCTGTGCCTATTGTGATTCCGGGTCTTCATAAGGCCCTAGCTTAGATTCTATCGGTATGCACTAGTCTGGCTCAGGCAGTCTCAGCCACTACTACCGCAGCTACCTCTCAGACCGGTGGTGATCATCAGACCCCCACAGCTCGCACGCCTGAGCAGGTAGTGCAGGGTTTGCAGACACCAGAGGCGCAAACAGCTCAGCAGGTTGCCCCAGTTCAGCCAGTTTCCCCAGTTCAAGGTGATGTGGTTCCAGCTATGCTAGATGATGAGCAGCGTCCTCCTGAGAGGTTCAGTAGGCTCTCACCTCTTACTTTCAGTGGTGTTCTAGGCGAGGATGCCCCGGATTTTCTCGACAAGTGTCAATGTATGCTTCGGACAGCAGGGATCTTGGAGTCGAGTGGGGTATCATTTACTACCTTTCAGTTCTTAGGAGCACCATTTACTTGGTGGGAGGGATATGAGTAGCGTAGGATGATAAGTGTAGCGCCCTTGTCATGGCTGGAGTTCTCCACTTTTTTCCTGGAGAAGTGGGTACAACATTCTTAGAGAGTGGAGTTGCGAAGATAGTTTGAGTGGCTTCATCAGGGAGATATGACTATGTCACAGTATGAGGTGAGATTTTCAGAGTTGGCTCATTATGCTCCATGGATGGTCCCGACTAATCGGCGGAGGATTAGGTGGTTTGTGGACGGACTCATTTATCCCATCCATATTCTAATGACTTGAGAGAGGATCCTGAGTCATACCTTTGAGGATGCAGTGGATATTGCTCGTGATATTAAGACGGCTCACTGTTAAGAGAGAGAGGAGAGGGAGGCCAAGAGGCCTTATAGATCAGGTAGCTTCAGTGCTGCTCTATCTAGGGGCCAGGTTTAGTAGAGCAGAGGTCATTCTTTCAGGCCTCCTCAGTCAGCTCGTCCATAGTATCGCGAGGCATCTTCATGCCGCGGTCATCAGGGTTTCCAGTAGGGCCAGTCTTCACTTAGTTCCCTCCCAGCTCAGAGCTCATCATATGCCCATTGAGCTCAGGGTTTTTCTATGCAGAGCACATCGGCTGGTCATTCCGGTGTGAGGGGTTCCCTTCAGTCCCCTTCTCCAGCACCGGGTAGTTACTTCATATGTGGTGACTTTGGCCACATGAAGAGACAGTGTCCTCGGTGTCATGGTGGTCGGCCTCAGTAGAGGATAAGCCCTCTTCTTCTACTCCATCTACTTCAGCACCCTCCCAGTCAGGTAGGGGTAGGGGCCGATTAGCTAGGGGCCGCACTAGGAGTGGAGACCAATCTGGTAGTTGTCAGGCTCAATTCTATACTCTCCTATATATGAGGGATGCCATTGCATCAGATACTGTTATCACAGGTTTTATCTCAGTATGCCACATGGAATCTTCTATTTTGTTTGATACCGGATCTACATACTCTTATGTGTCTTCATATTTTTCCTATCATCTAGGTACGACCCGAGGGTGTCTTGTTTTATCTGTGCACGTATCTACCTCATTGGGTGATACAATTTTTGTAGACTATATGTATCGGTCTTGTCTTGTTACCATTGAGTGTCTGGAGACCGGAGTTGATTTGTTGCTTTTGAGCATGGTAGACTTTGATGTTATTCCGAGCATGGATTGGTTATCTCCATGTCATGCTATGCCAAGTGTCGAGAGGATTAGTAGCGTAGTTCGACTGATTATGTACGCAATAGGGTAATCTCTTTCTTAAAGGCCCAGCAAATGGTTGGGAAAGGTTGTGTATCGTATTTGACATTTTTGAGATATGTCAGAGCTGAGACTCCTAGTCTTGATTTGGTTCCCGTTGTGAGGGATTTACCTGATGTGTTTCCAGCAGAGTTGTCGGGCCTACTGCCAGACAGGGACATTGATTTCGGTATTGATCCGGTGTCGGGCACTCAGCCCATCTCTATTCCTCCCTATCATATGGCACCGGCCGGGTTAAAGGAGTTGAAAGAGCTGCTTCAGGAACTCCTATATAAGGGGTTTATTTGCCCGATTATGTCACCGTAGGGTGCACCGGTCTTGTTTGTGAAGAAGAAATATGGCACAATGAGGATGTGCATTGACTACAAGCAGTTGAACAAGGTGACAGTGAAGAACAAGTATCCACTACCGTGCATTAATGATTCGTTTGATCAGCTCCAGGGAGCTAGGAAATTCTCTAAGATTGATCTTCGTTCAGGCTATCACCAACTAAAGATTAGGAATTCTGATATTATGAAGAAGGCTTTCAGGACGAGATATGGGCATTATGAGTTTCTAGTAATGTCTTTTGGGCTGACTAATGCCCCAATAACGTTCACGCATTTGATGAATAGTGTGTTTCGACCATATCTGGATTTATTTGTGATTATTTTTATTGATGACATCCTGGTGTACTCACGTAGCAAGGAGGAGCACGCTCAGCATTTGAGAGTAGTATTACAGAGGTTGAGGGAGGAGAAGTTTTATATGAAGTTCTCCATGTGTGAGTTCTAGCTTGGGTTAGTGCCTCTTCTGGTACACGTGGTGTCTAGTAATGGTGTTGATCCAAAGAAGATAGAGGCAGTGCGGAGTTGGCCAAGATCATCCTCTGCCACGAAAATTTGGGGTTTCTTCGATTTGGCTGGGTATTATCGACGGTTTGTCTAGGGTTTTTCATTTATTGCTTCATCCTTGACCAAGTTGGCGTAGAAGGGTGCACCATTTATATGGTCAGACGAGTTCAAGGAGAGCTTTTAGAAGCTCAAGACAGCTTTGACCACAGCTCCAGTATTAGTTTTTCCATCAGCTTTAGGTTTTACACCGTGTATTGTGATGCTTTGAGAGTTGGGATCGGATGTGCGTTGATGCAGGAGGATAGAGTTATTTCATATGTTTCTCTTCAGTTGAATCCTCATGAGAAGAAATACCCCATTCATGATTTGGAGTTTGTTTCCATAGTTCATGCTTTACAGATTTGGAAGCACTACTTTTATGGCCTATCCTGTGTAGTATATACTGATCATTGCAGTCTACATCACTTGTTCAAACAAAAGGATCTTAATTTGAGGCAGCAGAAATGGCTTGAGGATTATAATATTACCATTTTGTATCATTCGGGGAAGGCCAGTGTAGTGGCTGATGCATTAAGCTAGAAGGCAGTGAGTATGGGTAGTTTGGGGTACATTGCAGTTGGGAAGAGGCCCTTTGCAGTTGATGTCCAGCCTTTGGCCAATCGGATGGTGAGGCTAGATATTTTGGAGCCTAGTTGGGTGTTGGCTTGTGTGGTATCTTGGTCTTCCTTGTATGACTACAATAGACAGCGCTAGTATGATGATCCACATTTTATTGTCCTTAAGGACCGAGTTCAGTATGATGATGCCAGGGATGTGACTATTGATAGTGATGGTGTGTTGATGATGCATGGCTAGATTTGCTTGCCCAATGTGGATGGGCTCGGAGAGTTGATATTGGAGGAGGCCCATAGCTCGTAGTATTCTATTTATCCTGTTTTCGTGAAGATGTATTAGGATTTGAGATAGCATTAGTGGTGGAGGAGAATGAAGTAGGATATTGTGAGTTATGTAGCTAGGTGTCTCAATTTCCAGCAGGTCAAGTATGAGCATCAGAGGCCTGGAGGTGTACTTTAGCAAATGGATATCCCAGACTGGAAGCGGGAGAGGATTACCATAGATTTTGTGAGTGGTCTCTCTCATACGTCGAGGAAGTATGATTCGACTTAGGTGACTGTGGATCGGCTGACCAAGTCCGTGCACTTCATTCCAATGTGTACCACCTATTCTTCAGAGCAGTTGGCAGAGAGTTTTATTTGGGAGATTGTACGGTTGAATTGAGTTCCAGATTCCATTATATCAGATAGGGGTACTCAGTTTACTTCTCAGTTCTGGAGGACTTTTCAATGAGAGTTGGTTACATAGGTGGAGTTTAGCACAACGTTTCATCCTCAGACGGACGGGCAGTCCGAGCGTACCATTTAGATATTAGAGGACATGTTATGTGCCTGCGTTATTGATTTCGGAGGTTCTTGGGCTGATTTCTTGCCACTTGCAGAGTTTTCTTACAACAATAACTATCATTCTAGCATTCAGATGGCACCATATGAGGCTTTATATGGGAGACGTTGTAGATCTCCGGTTTGTTGGTTTGAGCCTGGTAAGGCTATGTTGTTGGGGATAGAGTTGGTCCAGGATGCCTTAGATAAGGTGAAAGTGATACAGGAGAGACTTCATATAGCTCAGTCGCGTCAAAAAAGTTATGAGACCGGAAGGTTCGAGACGTATCTTATATGGTGCGCAAGAAGGTCTTGTTGAACGTTTTACCAATGAAGGGCGTCATGCGATTTGGGAAGAAAGGGAAGCTGAGTCCGAGGTTTATTGGCCCTTTTGATATTCTTAGGAGGATTGGGGAGGTGGCCTATATGCTTGCGTTTCCACCTATCCTAGCGGGAGTTCATCCGGTATTTCACGTATCTATGCTCCCGAAGTATGTTGGGGACCCGTCTCATGTATAGGACTTTAGTACAGTTCAATTCGATGATGTGCAGCCAGTGGCTATTTTGGGTCATCGGGTTCGGAGATTGAGATCAAAGGATATAGCTTCAGTGAAGGTGCAGTGGAGAGGTCGGCCTGCGGAGGAGGCTACTTGGGAGACTGAGCGGGAGATGCAGAGTAGATATTCTCACTTATTTGAGACTCCGGGTATGTTTCTGGACCCGCTCAAGGACGAGCATTTGTTTTAGTTGTTGAGGATGTGACCACCAGACCCGTCATCATGTGACCTACAACCTTATTTCCCCCTTATATTATGTTTCTCTATGTTTCAATATCGGTGTTTGAGTTGGTCGGATAGAGTTGGATTGGTTTTAGTTGGAAATAAGGCACTTAGCCTCTTAGAAGGAAGCTTGTCTTGGAAAAGTCAACCGGAAGTTGACTATATAGTTAGAGGGCTCGGATGTGAATTTTGGTGATTCGGTTAGCTTCAAGGGATGTTTGGGACTTAGTTGTACGATCGGAATTGAATTTGGAGGTCCGGTGTAGAGTTAGCCTTGAATTGGCGATGTTTGAATTTTGGCGACTTCCGGTTTAAGGTGAGATTTTGATCTGAGGGTCAGAATGGAATTTCGAGAGTTGATGTAGCTTTGTTAGGTGATTTTGGATATGTGTGAAAAAATTTAGGTCATTCATTCGTCGTTTGGTCGGGTTTTTGATCGAATATGAGTTTCGGAAGAATTTAATAAACTTAGGCCTTCATTGGGTGAAATTTGATGATTTTGGTGTTAATGGTAATGTTTTGATGGTTTGAGAAAGTTTGAATAAGGTAATAGATCATATCTGTGCTTTTGGTTGAGGTCCCGAGGGCCTCGAAATGAGTTCGGGTGGCTAAACGGAGAAAATTGGAATTTGTTGCATGATTTAGGACTGCTAGTGTCTGGTATTTTCGCATCTACGGAAAAGGGACCGCAGATGCTGTTCCAGTAGATGTGGTGGGGTAGATCGTGGAAGAGGTTTTAGAGGGGCTTGGCAATTCCGCAGAAGCGGAAGGTGTTTCTGCAAAATCAGTCATTGCAGGTGCGGTTTTGGATTGCAAAAGTGGTCTGGGTGCCTTGATGAAAAACCGTAGAAGCGGTAGAAAAACTGCAGAAGCAGTAATTGTAGAAGTGGCATTGTGTGTCGCAGAAGCGAAAAGGCCTGGGCAGATATTAAATTAAGTATTCTTTGCGAATTTTGAAAGAACAAACATTTTGGACTTCCAACTAAGAGGGCTTTGGTCGATTTTTGAAGAGGGTTTCAAAGGCTATCATCAGGTATGTATTTTTGGACTTAGATTATGATATTATTGTTTATAAACATTGATTAACATTGAAAATCCAAGGAATTAAAGATTAAAAATGGAGGTTATGGCATGAAACTTTAAAGAGCTTAAACTTGGGATTTGAAGGGTCAAATAGACTCTGATTCTTGTGAATTTGATACGTATAGACTCGTGGCGTGATAAGGATTGTATTGATGAAATTTTTTCTTGATTTTGAGAAGTGGGCCCCGGGCTCGGGTATTGCCAACTTCATGATTTTCGATGTTTTTTGAGTCTTTTTAGTTGGTTTATATTCCCTTGGCCTATTGTAATGCATTCGTTGTGGTTTTGGCTAGATTCGACGCGCGAAGAGGTCGATTTTAGAGAAAAGGGCATTTCAATCTAGTCTTTAGCGGACTGGAGGTGAGCATTTAATGTAACTGCTACTCTAAGGATTTGAAACCCCAGACTTTCACATCGTAATGCTATATTGAGGCGTGACACGCATTCCACGATGAGTGCAGGGTCGTTTACTGTTGGGGATTGAGACTTGGTCCATCCCGAGTGTGGTTTCTACTATATGGGTTATTATGACGCATAGCTTATTGATAATAGGTGAATTTGACTATAATTATGCCCAAAATAATCACACTTTATTATGGTATTAAGGTTGTTCATGAGGACAAAATACTTTGATTAGTGTTTGTTTGTGTGTTGTAGGTACATATGATGCAATGGATGCTAAGAAGAGCTATTTTGGTGTCATATGTTGATGAAAAGGCCAAGAGAAGAGATAAAGTGAAAAGAGCTGGAAGAAGCAAAGAAAAATCAGCAGGACTGTTCATCTGCGGTTCATTCGCGGCCGCGGATGAACCGCGAATAGTGAAGCTCTCTGAAGTTTGTTGTTCGTGGCCCACGCGCGGCCGCGAACGAACCACGGAAGGCGCCGCAACAGTACTCCTAATTGTACTCAAACTTAGATTTTTAGCCATAAAACCTCTATATAAACTCCTAATTTGCCCAATAGAGGCATGTTGTCTTTATTTCACTACTTTTGCAAGATATTTAGTAAGAGAGAATCCTCTCAACTCATTCTTTTATTTTATATCACGTATTTCTTTATGATTTTAATTATTACTCTTGTTTCTTTAAGCCTGAGTAGCTAAATCCTTTTCTAAGATTTTGATGGAACCTATTGAGTGATGAACTTATCATTTATGTGATTACAAATTGTTAGTTCGATTTCTATTTGTTCAACTTTGTTCTTGTTGTAGTTAATTGGTAGGATCCCCGATTAGTTGTGCCTATTTAGTGTGCATAACTTGGAAAATAGTGCATATTTAGGTATATTGTTGAACAACACCACACCTAGGTTATTGGAGGAATCTATAACTTTAGGCGTAAAGATGGGGTTAGGAATAATGAAGTCTTGGGTGCAATCTTAAGTGAACTATTCAAATTAAAGCTAGCTAAGGTAGCTCGGGAGAGTGCACTAGTAAATTATTGTAATTGCTCGGGAGAGGGTTACGATACACATAGCGTTCATGATTGATAGAATATATTAACAATTTGTATGAGCATAACGATAAGGGATTCCATCAATAGGGAAATCAATACCTTAGTCCTTCTCCATATTATTTTTACCCAAACATTCAATTCTTTCTTTTAGGTCTTTTAATACTTGCAAAGGTAGTAGTTAGTCGAAATCCATACAAAAAAATATACTCTAAATTTTGGGAACTTGATTCAAACGTACTCTTGGATTGTGAAAGTTGTGATTGATAGGTTAATTCCCTGTGAGATCGATCTTGGACTTATTAGACCAGGTTATATTGACTTCGACCGTTGCTTGGACGTGAATCAATTTTTGGCATCGTTGCTAGGGAATTAACGGAATTATCAATTGCCATTGACAGAACTTCAAGATTCTTGTGTAGTCAGGTTCTTTCTACACTTTACATTGAATATTTTGACGGTTGTTGATTTGGGTACTCGGTGCATGCCTAGAAAATCTGCAAGGACTGGAGAACTAATTGAAGGACTCTCAGACCCCGAGAAAACTTTCCGGGCACGTAACAAAGCTATCAAACAAATTCAGCAATCTCAACAACCAATCAAACTAGACTTCGACATGGATGATGTAAACGAACAAAACCAGCAAGCCGAGCTAAATATGCAAGAGGCGCAGGAGGCACAGGAAGGTGCACTGTTTGACTGTACACAACCCAAAGCGGATAATTTGGCAACTGCCATCGTTGTGCCAGCAATTCAAGCTGAGTCTTTCCAGGTCACTAATAACATGCTTCACTTCTTGCAAAACAAGGGATTATTCTCTGGGTCTCAGGTTGAAGATCCACAGCAGCACCTAAAGATCTTTCTCTCAATATGCAAGACACAGAGGCAACCGAATATAACTCCGGAAGCTATCAGATTATTACTCTTTCCGTACTCAGTTACAGGAGCAGCACAGATATGGCTAAACTCACTCCCAATAAACTCCATTGCAACTTGGGATGAGTTAGTTAAACAATTCCACAACAAGTTTCATCCTCCTAACAAGAGAACTCAACAAATTGATGAGATTGTGAGCTTCACGCAGAAACCAATGGAAACATTACATGACACCTGGGGCAGATTCAAGGGTATGCTTGTTATGTGTCCTCACCATGGGATTCCTGAGCAGATGTTGGGCCAAAGATTCTACATGGGGCTTTCAGACAGCATGAAGAACATTGTAGATGCTTCAGCAGGTGGGGCTTTTCTGAGCAAGACTTGGAGAGAGGGCCAAATTTTGCTAGACAAAATGGCTCAAAATTCCGGGTGGACATCCAGGAATGCTCCTATCACACCAGTGGTACACTCTGTACCTCTGGATCCATCTAACACTCTAGAGGAGAACATGGCAACTTTATTGGACACAAATGAGCATCCTGACAAAGAAGGTGGTAGAATCAGGGGTCAAGCAGCAGGTTCACATTGTAGATACTACCAATGGTGGTATATGAACATCTTGCATTAGCCAACCCATAGGTAACCCATGGGATGCATACCAAGAACATCATCATCAGCATGAAGATATGAACTATGTGGCTAACTATGGAGGGAAGCGACAAGGTAATCAAAACTTGGGCCAACAGGCTCCAATGCAGTACAGACCTCCCCAACCACAATTTAATGCAGCAGGTATGAGGCCACCACACAACATGGCCCCATATCCTAGACCTCAGAATTTCGGCAATCAGCAGCAGGGATATCATCCACCTCCACCACCACATGGGGGTAGACATGACGATGGGTTCGCAGAGTTGAAAGCTATGATGCAGCAGGTAATTGGGTCAAATGCCAAAACAAATTAGAGGATAGATGCACATGATGCCACCATCAAGAATATTGAAGTACAGGTGGGTCGGATTGCTATGTCTCTCAACAATCGTCCTCAAGGGACATTAACTGCAGATACACAAACAAACCCAAAGGACCAAGTCCCAAAACAGATGATGGCAGTGACTCTGAAAAGCGATAGAGATCTTGATGCAGAGAATAAAAGTGAGAAAATCGACAGACAGGCTGAGACACCTACTCCATTGCCCATTGAACTGGATGAGTCCACAAGGTTGACAAAAGTTACAGTCCAGCCAGTTGCTAAAAATAAAAAGGCAAAGCAGGGAACGGAGAAAGTAGCTGAACAGGTGGAGCAGCAGATTGAAGAGAAAGTTATAGAAAAAGAAAAGTCCCAAGCCACTGGGAAAAAGAGGCCTCCACCACCATTCCCCTAAAGGTTGGCCAAACACCAAAAAGAAGAGCAATACAAAAAGTTTTTTGAAATGCTCTAGCAAATCCAGGTAAACATTCCCTTAATTGAAGCTTTAAAAGGAATGCCTAGTTATGCTAAGATGATGAAAGATTTGATGTCGCGGAAATTTGATTTCCAAGACTAGGCCACCGTAACACTTACCCAGACTTGTAATGCAGTGGTCTCCAGACCCATTGCTGAGAAGCTATCTG